>QEOT01005325.1:749027-855319 GCA_003123785.1 Pterocarya stenoptera | reverse complement strand
TGCCATCCCCATCCATTACTGACTCCCCGTGTGGTTCACCTGCCATGAACAGTGAGCCCACACTACCAGACTCAGAATAAGGTATTTTATCAAATTAAATATTACAGTTTATGCTCAATTTAAGTAATATATCTATAAAATTAAATTATTTAATTAAAATACTTACTTTAATTATTGTATATATAGCTGTTGTAAACCAGCGCCGAGGTAGAGGCACTACTAGGGGTGTCTGCATAGAGAAAGTAAGAAAAGTTGGTAAAATTAAAGTTGATATTCCTGATTATCATACCGGTGGCTCCGGAGATTCAGCAGCGTGGCTTGCTTCTTTTGTTGGTACGCTTACTCGCACGTATGCACCAATTGCTACATCCTCTTGGTCTAAAGTTCCCCAAGATGTGAAAGACCACATCAAAAATCGTTGCTTGGTAATAAGCTACATCTCAAGTAACTAAGTATTATTCATGTTACTTTTTGGATATTTTGTATTTATACTAATTGTTTATAATTATTGACAGGATGAGTTTGAGCTTAATTTTGGCCGACGAGAGGATCGATTAACGGTTGAGGAGCTGATGTCGAATGCATTTCGGAGGTACAAAGGTCGATGCCATGCACACTATAAGAAGTTTAGTACTACAATAGAGGCGCGCCAAAATCCATTCCAAGCAATGCCACCAAATGAATGGGAGAAGGTTTGTGATATGTTTGAAGATCCTGCCTATCAGGTAATTTCGCTGTTATCTTTTTTTAATAGTATATGATAGATGTATTAAACATATAGATATAATTTTTTTTTAGCAACGGAGTACTGTAAACAAAGCAAATAGATCAAACTTAAAGATACACCATCATGCGGGTTCTCGATCTTTTCATCGTTTGTCTAACAAAATGGTAAGTTATTCTACTCCCCGTTAAATATTAATATTTAATACACTTTTCCGATTTAAGTTCTAATATATATATTTTTTTTGCAGAAAGAAGAAAGTCCTGCTGACTATGATCTGACCCAATTGTATGCAAAATCACATAAAAATCGTGATGGTGTTTGGACAAGTTCTGAAGCAGAGGCAAATTATGTAAGTTTAAATTTCTTTAATTCCATTGTGATTATATATTTTGTTACTTATACTAACTAGTATGTTTTTGTTTTTGTAGGACAAGATGATATCTCTCAAGGAAGCTGTTGCGGATCCATCTGATGCATCATCTGTCAACGATGCTCAGATCATTTCTCAAGTTCTTGGATCACGTTCTGGATATTTGAGGGGCTTAGGACGTTGCGTTAAGCCATCCTCAACATCATCATCCTCTTCTCGAGCCAGATTGAGTGACGACAAGACTAAAGAACTGGAGGAAGCAACACTTGAGATAGAACGATTGAGGTCCAAAGAAAAAGAGTTGCTGACCAGATTAGATCAAGCAGCAGATCTTGAGGCAAGATTAGAAGAGAACATGCAGAAGAGACTGGAGATGGAGATACAAAAGGCTATGCTTCAGTTTCAGTCAATTATGTCACAAAACTCTATACCACCACCACAATTGTAAAAATTAATTCTTATTTTCATTTTCTTTGTATTATTTTTTTTCAAAACATTTAAACAATTGACGTTTGAATTACAATTTGTGTAATACTAATATGGTATTTTTAATTAATTAAATTCTGTTCTGTATAATTAATACCGTTCGAACGGTAAATAACCAGTCCAACACGAGAAATGACCATTTCTAATTCCATTCGAATCAAAACATAACCATTCGAACAACAAATAAGCCATTCGAACGCATAATATAGTTCAAACGGACGTAATTTACATTCGAACAAAAATCATTCGAACAAAAATTATGCGTTCGAACACTAATTTCGTTCGAACAGTATCAAATATTGTTGTTTGTTCGATTCAATTTTTTTTTGTTCGAATGGACGAGTCGGTTCGAACTGAGAAATATTCCATTCGAACATATTTTTGAGACGAAATTGGTTCGTCTCAAAAAAAATTTTCCGTTCGAACAGTTTCGACTGGTTCCCCAAAATTTCGTCTCTAAAAGTGATTTTTGGAGACGAAATTTGAATTTCGTCTCCAAAAACATTTTGAGACAGCCTTTTAGAGACAAATTGGAGACGAAATTTTTTTGTCTCCAATTCTTTTTTGGGACGAAATTGGGGTTTTTTGAGACAAAATTTTTTGTCTCAAAAAACCATTTCTCTTGTAGTGTGTGTTGAATATATGATTGGTTTGTATGGGAGTTGATAAATCACAGAGAGATTGTTAGGCTAAAGCTCCAAACCGGCTACAATGCAATCCACCATATTGCAATATCAGAAATATTCAGCTTATGGACATGCTATGTTTGTGGACCAATCAGTTTGGGTACATTGGTACATTTGTGTAAGCGAAGGGCATCAACTGAATTTCCGGTAATCAATAATATTGGTTAAATCTATTAAAAAATGTATGTAAATATTGCCAAGTCATGTTACTGTGTTTTAAATTCTAAATCGTAGGGATTTGAAATTTTTATTTTGGTTACTACCATGTGACTACTTAAAATACTTGTTTAGGATCTTTAATGTGACAATGGTTATTGGGCAAGAAACATCCAAGCAGAAAAAGCTGAACAGAGGGAAGATGCGGACGAACCATGTTGTCTATAACCATGGTGGAGTTATACAGCTTTTATAATTTAGATGGTCGAGGGTGGGGGGAAGATTTGTGATAGAACTCCCTCGATTTGTATATGTAAGCTCTATTACACTTTGGTTCTGTTTAATTCAATGTTGTCTTTATCTTGGAAAATTTGCATGGATTGCGGTCCAGTGCTTTAAGGTGTGACATCAATAAGTTCGATTGATATGTTGGGTGAGGTTTCTCCATTGTCTCCTCTCCTCTCTGTAGGGTGAGGTTTCTCCTTTGTCCTTTGACAAAGCTCACTTCTCTTGGGCTTTGAGTCTGGAGAGGTTTTCACAGGATGATTGAAGATTTAACACAACGTTGGGAGTCACTAAAACTTACGGAGGAAGAGCAAGAGGAGCTCACCCTCCCAGATGAAGTACTGTTATCTTCAAACAATAAAGGAAAACAGTGTCTGCTTGCTATGATTTTAATGACAGAACCGCAAATAGAGAGGCTTTCAAGTCTACAATGGCTAAGGCTAGGAACACAGAGGGTTGGATCACTTTCAAGGAGACTGGTACAAACAAATTATAGAAAGATGAGTATTGCAATGAAGTTCAATGAATAGATTTTCCCACACTTTCATTGATAGAAGATTTACAATTTATACAGAGTAATTGAAAAGCTATTTTAGGAACTAAGTAACGGTAATGCTAAAATCAAGTTACTGTTACAATATACAACTAAGGAAATAAAATCATCTTTAATACATAACTTATGACAGAATATTGAGCATGATTTGAGCCTAAACATGTGCTGTTTCTGTTTGAATGGAGTCCACGCATGCTTCCCTTATACGCCCCCGCAAGATTGTGCTTCCATCGGCAAGTCCAATCTTGTTACGTAACAATTCCGTGCGCTGTTTTGACAAGGGCTTTGTTAACAGATCTTGAGTATGAACATGTTGAACTTGAAGACTTCCTTTTTGCACTAAGTCACGCACAAAGTGAAGATCGATTTGAATATGTTTCATGCGCGAGTGATTGACTGGGTTAAAGCTGAGATGGGTGGCTCCAAGATTATCACATAACAGTAGGGGAGGTCCATTGACTAAAAAAGCTAGTTCCTTGAAAAGAGTGGACAGCCACATTGTCTCGGAAGCCGCATTAGCTAGTGCCCGGTATTCAGCTTCTGTTGTGGATCGTGCTACAGCTCTTTGTTTCTTTGAGCTCCAAGAAATAGGATTAGAGCCCAAGAAAGTAATATATGCGGAGGTAGACGTGCGGTCATCCACATTTCCAGCCCAATCGGCATCGGAATAGGTCTTTAATACAGGAGGTGCAGCTTTGTGAATCTGAATACCATAGAAAATGGTTTGTTTTAAGTAGCGAAGAAGTCTCTTTGTTGCTGTCCAGTGATTTGTAGTCGGCTTGTGCATAAATTGGGAAAGTTTATTGACTGCAAATGAATTGTCTGGACGTGTGAGAGAGAGGTATTGCAGGCTGCCAATAATGCGACGAAACTCTGAGCTGTCCACAGCAGCAGTACCATCGACCAATTTAAGAGATTGAGTGGTAGAGAGAGGTGTTGAGACATCCTTTGCACCACTCATACTGGTATTGGCTAAAAGCTCACGAACATATTTATGTTGTGAGAGAAATAACCCAGCCCGAGTAGGAATTACTTCAATCCCCAAGAAGAAATGAAGTGAACCCATATCCTTGAGAGAAAACATGTCACCCAGCTGTTTAATAATATTGTCTACAAGGACTGCATTATTTCCGGTAATAACAAGATCATCAACATAAACCAGGAGATAACACAGATCTGAGCCATGATTGTAAATAAAAAGAGAGGAGTCAGCTTTGGAACTATGAAATCCCAGCTGAAGAATGGCACTTTTTAGTGCTGTGTACCAGGCCCGTGGGGCCTGTTTAAGCCCGTAAATAGCCTTTTTCAACCTGCAAACATGGTGAGGTTTGCACAATCTTTGAACCCTGGAGGTTGTGCCATAAAAACAGTTTCAGTTAAGTCACCGTTTAAAAAGGCATTGTTAACATCCATTTGTCTCAAATCCCATCCATTCATGACTGCAATAGATAGCACAGCTCTAATAGTTGCTGGTTTAAGAACAGGGCTGAAGGTTTCTTTGTAATCAACACCAGGACGTTGATTGTAACCCTTGGCAACTAGACGGGCCTTAAATCTGTCCACTGACCCATCGGCTTTCCTTTTGACACGGAAGACCCACTTACAGCCCACTGGTTTACAGTTCAAAAGAGGTAAAACAAGATCCCAAGTCCCATGTTTCATTAAAGCCGTGAGTTCATTGGACATGGCCTCACGCCAGTGAGGTTGAGAAACGGCTTGGCTCACACTCGTTGGTTCTATGGTCTGGGGAAGAGGATATTTGGACACTGTATGGAGCTGTTTGGGTTTGAAAATTTGGTTCATGGATCTTGTGGTCATGGTATGAGTGCGTTGGGGAGGATTATTAGGTTGATGAGGGTTTATGACATTCGGGTTGGAGGAAACAGAGTTTGAACCGAGGATGGGTTCAACGCATGTTTCAGCAGAGTGTGGCGGCAGATTTGTGGGAGATGCAGTCCTATTTTCATCTAGGTGAAGATTCGGATGAGTGGTAATGTAATCAAGATTTTGCAAGGAATTGTGAAATGAAGAACTAGAGGATCCGAAATTACCTGAGGAGGACGCAACAATGGCAGGGGAACCTTCCGGAGGTGGCGAGGATGGTGGTGCGCCGGACTCCATTGATGGGATGACTGCAAGCTGCTGGGCACTGAAAAGGGGAATTAGGGATTTGTGAGGTTCTGAGTGTTTTGGGGTGGGCACGGACGACACGGGTGGATGAAGATTGGAGAATTGCTGAGTTTCATCGAACAGCACGTGCCGTGAGGAAAAAATTTTTTTGGTGTGGGGTTCAAAGCACTTGTATGCGTTTTGGGTTGGTGAATAGCCGAGAAAAAGACATGCTTTTGATTTTGGCTGCATTTTATTTGAGTTATAGGCTCGGGTGAGAGGATAGCAAATACAGCCAAATTTCTTTAATTTTAAATAATTTGGTGTTTGACCAAAAAGAACTTCAAAAGGGGATTTTTCTTGAAGGAGAGGCGTGGGTTGTCGGTTTATGAGGTAAGAAGCTGTTTGAAAAGCATATGGCCAATACGAAAAATCAAGGTTTGCATCATGAAGAAGAGTAAGGCCGTTTCAACAAGATGAGGGTGACGACGTTCAGAAACACCATTTTGTTGTGGGGTATGGGGAGCCGTGGTGTAGTGAGTTATGCCATGAAGCGAGAGATATGATTTTAAAGCAATAAACTCGCCACCATTGTCGGAGTATAATGTTTTGATTGTTTTTTGAAAGCGGTTTTCAACAAATTTTTTGAAGTGCGGAAAAATAGTAGAAACACCGGATTTAGTGGCCATTGGATAAAACCATATATATTTTGTATAATGATCAACAAATATAAGGTAATATCTGGAGCCATCAATTCCAGTATAACTAGCGGGGCCCCACACGTCAGTGTAGATAAGTTCAAGAGGCTCATGACTTTGGAGACTAGTGACACGAAATGGTTGTTGATGAGCTTTATTAATAGAACATGAAGAACATAATGACGACAAATTTTTATTGGATGAAGTAGGAAGAGAAAAATTCTTAACAAGATGGTGGACAATTTTAAGAGAAGGATGCCCAAGGCGCTTGTGCCATCCATCAATAGAAGTCCGTTCATGCACATTTGCAACTTTTTTTGACAGCACCATTGACTCCGGGAAGCTGTAGATGCCATTGTTACATGCTCCTTTGAGTAGAATCGCCCCCATGATCTTGTCCTTCACAAGAAAATAGAGAGGGTGAAATTCAACAAAGACATTATTTTGTTTGGTGAGATGATGAACGGAAATTAAATTTTTGCAAAGATTAGGAACACAAAGGGTATCACGCAATGTAAAAGTTCGATGAGGAGATTGCAAGGCCAAAGAACCAATGTGTGAGACTGCCAAACCTAAACCATCACCAAGAAGAACTTCATCAGTGCCATCATATTCGGAATGAAGAGATAAATTGGAGAGATCACCCGTGATATGATGAGAAACGGCCAAATCAAGCAACCAATTTTTATCCTTTCCATTTGAGGTGGTGGCACAATTGATAGAGACATTCTGTGACTGAAATTGAGGACAGGATTTGGCAATGTGGCCCAACTGATCACAGAGTTGGCATTTGGGCTGGTAGCGCCGATTTGAAATGTTAGGCTTTCCAGAGTTTGCGTTGGAGCGACGTCCATCACGCTGGGCGCCATGACCTGGGCTGGGTCCGCGAGACCCACGAGAAGAGTCATTTCTCTTGGAGGACCACGATGAGTTGCCCCCTTGTGTGGACTGCTTCGTCTTCGTGAGTTTGCTGAAGCAACTAGGTGCTGCGTTGCAGCTTCCAAGCGTCGCAGATATGCTTCATGGCCAACCAGCAGATCGTGCAACTCTTCAAAAGCGAGAGATGATTCTCGGGCTCGGATCGGTGCTGCTATCTCCCGAAAATCTGGACCTAAGCCATTTAATACATAAAGGGTTAGGTCATCATCCAAAATTGGATGATCAATAATGGCTATTTCATCAGCCAAGGCCTTCACCGCATGGAGATATTCCGTGATTGACCGATTTCCACGCTGGATTAAGGTGAGTTCCTCCTTTAACTGCATAGCGCGAGTGCGTGAGCGACTAGCATATAAATTATTGAGCTTTTTCCAAGCTTCATGGGAGGTCTTTGCCGTAGCAATGAGCGGGGTGATCGACGAGGCGGTGGAGGCTAGAAGGGCACTGAGGATAAGTTTATCCTGTCGGATCCAATGGATCTTGCGCAGCTCATCAGCAGCGGTGCCAGCCGAAGTGGGGCACCGAAGGGGGCCTTCAGCATAATTTAGTAGATCATAACCAATAAAGAGTGCTTCAAATTGAGCACGCCACTGAGGAAAGGTGGAGGGAGTCAACTTTTCATTGATTTGGGCAGTGATGTTGAGAGCAATGAGAGGTTTTTCTGCTGCGGAAGGAGGTTGGGTATTGAGATTGAAGTTTGGGTTTTGATCAGAGGAGGAAGACATGGTGGTAACTCGGATCGGTGACTCGTTAGAAGGTGGCTCTCCTGATACCATATAGAAAGATGAGTATTGCAATGAAGTTCAATGAATAGATTTTCCCACACTTTCATTGATAGAAGATTTACAATTTATATAGAGTAATTGAAAAGCTATTTTAGGAACTAAGTAACGGTAATGCTAAAATCAAGTTACTGTTACAATATACAACTAAGGAAATAAAATCATCTTTAATACATAACTTATGACAGAATATTGAGCATGATTTGAGCCTAAACATGTGCTGTTTCTGTTTGAATGGAGTCCACGCATGCTTCCCTTATACAAATCTCTTTTAAAGTTTCAACTCTATTCCGACAAGGAAAAAATTATGAATGGAAGACCATGGTCTTTTGACCGTCAATTGGTCTGCATGAAGGAGTTTGATGGAGTGTTATCTCCCACAGAGGTGCAGTTCACCCATGAGCCTTTTTGGATTCAGATTCATAATCTACCTTTTGCTTGGATGACCAAGAGTGTTGGTGCTTTAGTGGGCTCAGGCCTAGGGAAAGTACTTGAAGTTGAGGTCGACACAGAGGGTTACGGCTGGGGCAACTGTCTACGAACCAAAGTTGAAGTTAACATCACAAAGGCTCTCCCAAGAGGTCGTTTCCTTAAGGTTGGGGACAGGCAACTTTGGCTTTCATTCAGGTATGAGAGACTGCCACTAGTTTGTTTCAACTGTGGTCTGTTGATGCATGGGAAAAGGAGTTGTGCCAAACTATCCCAGGATTCCCATGCTGCAGACCAGGATGGGCAATGGCTACGTGCAAATTCCTCCTTTTCACAAGGTAGATCCCTGAAAAAGTATGGTGGAACGGTGGTACATGATCATGGCTCCTCATGGAGGTGGACCACCAACGAGGAAGAAGGTGGAACTTCCAGTTTCGGGGCTACATCAACACAGGCAGAAAATGTGGTTTCTAATTGGTCAAAGCAGGTGGAGCAAAAGATGGTACATGTTCCCAAGACAATAATATCTCAGCCCTGGCAGAATAGTGGCCACCTGACAGCAGCAAAAATCCGGAGACTTTCCCTTCAGGTGCTCCTCCTACTGACAATCAACATAGAGCTCCAAAGGATCACACAGATAGTCAAACTCAGGTACACAACTTGAACCCCTATGTCCCTTTTGATAAGAGTGAAAAAACGAGGCATCTGAGGCCAGCCACACCTAAGTTGAACAACACCCTGGTTGTCAACCCATCTTGGATCATGACATGAGGGTTCCTTCACCCGTTAAACCTGCTAGTGCTAGCTCCTAGAAGAGGAAGGCTAGAGGGAACCAAAATGTCCTCACAGATGTTACAAACAATTCTACTACCCATGCTCGTGTAACAAACACTGAGAGAAGTGCAAAGGAAATGGCCAATCTTTCAAAAAGGGAAGACTATAATAAACCTAAACTAAGACTCATGTCTGCAAGGAGTAAAACTCAGAACAGTTTGGTGGAGGCTGCTTTGCAGCCCCACCGATCCCAATGAAATGCCTAAGTTGGAACTGTTGAGGGCTTGGGAACCCTCGAACAGTTCAAGAACTTCACCTTTTGGTGAAAACAAAGCTTCCCAACTTGGTTTTTCTTCTGGAAACCAAGTGCAGTCGGGACAAAATGGATAAAATAAAAAGAAAACTGGGGTTTGATAGCTGCTTTTCTGTGGACAATAGAGGAAGGAGTGGTGGTTTGGCTTTACTTTGGAACTCATCCATTGAAGTTGATCTCCTCACCTATACTAACTGGCACATCTCTACCATGATTAAACCCATCTCAACTACCTCCAAGTGGCTAATTACAGGCTTCTATGGCCACCCATTAACTATAAAAAGACATGAGAGCTGGAATCTATTAAAGGCTTTAAGACCTGAAGCTAATACTCCTTGGCTATGCTTTGGAGACTTTAACGAGATCACCCATCAAAAAGAAAAAGTTAGGGCCTCCCTTAGACCTCACAGACAGATGGCAGGCTTTAGAGAAGCTCTCTCTTCATGTGGCCTGTATGACTTGGGATTCCATGGTGATAGATTCACTTGGGCAAACAACAGGGAGGGGGACCAATTCACCAAAGAAAGACTTGATGGGCTTGTGGCAACAATTCTTGGATAGAAACGGTTGGCACTCATGCAGTATCACACCTAGAAAGCACCCAATCCGACCACAAACCAATTCTTATTCAATCTAAGGGACAAGCTATTGAACAAAAAAGAGGCAGGATCTTCAAGTATGAAGCAGCATGGAGGGGGAATGTGAGGGTATCATCAAAAAGGCCTGGGGTTCTTCAGCTCATAAACCAGGTGCCATACAAAGAACTCTGCAAGGCCTCAAGTTCTATCAGGAGGACTTTAAATTGTGGAGAAGAAACAATCACAAGAAGCAAGGTAAGTATCTTAAAACTAAAACTGAGCAACTAAACCACTTGCAACACATGAATCAAGGCCATTTAAGTGCTTTGATAAAGCTTGTGCAGAAAGAGTTAAATGATTTCATGGATGTAGAAAACCTCAAGTGGCAACAAAGAGCTAAACAGGCCTGGCTCAAGAATGGGGACCAAAACACTAAGTTTTTCCTTAAATGTGCAAGTCCGAAAAAAAAGGTCAATACAATCTGTAAGATCTAATCCAACTCAGGTCAGGAAACAAGTGATCCTCGGGAAATATGGCGTGCCTTCCAATTTTTTTTCACTGAATTGTACACAACATCCCAACTAGTGGGTATTAGGGAATGTCTTGCAGCAATGACACAGGTAGTCACAGAAGACATGAACCTGACCTTATCCAAATCTTTTACAGCTAAAGAGATCAAGACAACCATATTCAACATGAACCCAATAGGCTCTCCAGGGTCAGATGGTTTTCCAGCAAAGTTTTTCCAAGAACACTAGGATACAGTAGGTTCTAGGATTTGTGAGGCAGCTCTAGAGGCACTGAATGGAGGTAAATGGGATGGAAAGCTAAATGAAGCATTCATAGCACTTATCCCAAAGAAGACCAACCAAACTCAGGTCATAGATTTCAAGCCAATAAGTCTATGCAATGTATTCTACAAAATCATTGCGAAGACTCTAGCAAATAGACTCAAAACTGATTTGCCTGAGATCATTTCCCCTACACAGACAGCTTTTGTTCCAGGGAGACTTATAATCGACAATATCATAGTGGCTTTTGAAGCCTTGCACAACATGAAAGCTAGATTGAAGGGCAGAGATGGTTTCATGGCCTTAAAACTGGGCATGAGCAAAGCGTATAACAGGATTGAGTGGGACTTTTTGGCTTCTGTTATGAACAAAATGGGATTTTCAGACTATTGGATTGGCTTAATCATGAATTGTGTCACCTCAGCTTCTTACTCTTTCATAGTAAATGGGATGCCCCAACCTTTTGTCTGCCCCTCTCGAGGTCTTAGGCAAGGGGATCCTCTATCCCCTTACCTTTTCATCTTGTGTGGTGAAGCCCTCAGTTGTTTACCGAATAGGGCAATGGTTTCATCACAGCCTTACCCATAAGACAACATCATTTGCACATAAACTATCTTTTTTTCGCAAATGACTCTTTACTTTTTTGCAAGGCCAACTCGATTGAATGGAGTCATCTATACCACCTCCTAGACACCTATGAGAAGGTATTAGAGCAGAGATTAAAGAAGGAAAAAACCTCAATTTTCTTTAGCAGGAATACTAGAGAGGAAACTAAAGGGATAGTTACAAGCATTGCTAATATTAGAGGGACCAATTCATGTGAGAAATACTTGGGTCTACCAGCCCTTATTGGCAGATCCAGATCCTCCTCCCTCAAAGGTGTACTAGCAAAAGTTCAAGCCAAATTGAATAGCTGGAAAACTAAACTGCTCTCACAAGCAGGGAAGGAGATTCTACTCAAAGCTGTGATCCAGTCCATACCCACCTATTGCATGAGAATTTTCAAGCTGCCAAAACAATTACTTTTTGACCTTAACAAACTTGTCAGGTCCTTCTGGTGGGGGCAACAGTCTCAAGACCACAAGATTCACTGGGTAGCATGGAAACAGATGAGCAAATCCAAGTAGTTATGAGGATTGGGCCTCAGAGATTTTGAGAACTTTAATGCTGCCCGACCAGCCAAGCAATGCTGGTGGATTCTCTCCACTCCAGACTCCCTAGCTGCCAAGGTGCTTAAAGAAAAATATTTCAAAGGAAAGCACTTCCTCATAGCAAAAGTGAGCTACAATTCTTCCTTCCTATGGCAGAGTTTTATATCTGCTAAACCACTTCTTGAGGAAGGCTTAATTTGGCGTATTGGGGATGGGCAATCTGTGACTATCTAGAATGACAAGTGGATTCCTCAACCATCCACATTCAGACCCCAAAGCTCAACCAGACTCTTGCCAGTAGACACTAAAGTTGCTATGCTCATCGACCAATCCACTCACCAATGGGACTCTCCTATGATAGAAGCTCTTTTTAACAGCACAGAGGCTGCAATCATCAAGAGGATACCTCTCAGTCCCTACCAAAAGGCAGCTAAGATGATATGGAGATGCACTCCCACTCGAATTTTCTCAGTCAAGTCTGCTTACTTCCTAAAGGCTGATATGGATAAAAAGAAAAAGGAAGGCCAAGCCTCTAAGCTCGAGAGGGTGTCTGAACCCTGGACAAAAGTTTAGGGTCTTCAGATCCCAAATGCTATAAAATATTTCCTATGGAGGGCCTGCCTAAATGCTCTTCCCTTAAGAACAAATCTTTCCTAGGGAAAGGTGACAAAAGATGCCTCCTGCCCCATCTGCCACTTATACCCAGAAACTATTGAGCATGCTTTGTGGAAGTGCTCAGCTGCCCAGGATGTCTGGGGTCAATGCAGTAGGAAGCTTCAAAAAACAAGTTTGAAAGTTCAGCCTTTCAAACATCTGGTAGAAATTTTTCTCGAGTCCCTAGAAGATGAGGAGATGATTGAGTTTGCCATCACAGCTTAGAAGATATGGAAGAGAAGAAATGAACTAGTGTTTAATAAAACCTTCATGCATTCTAACACCCTCATTCAACAAACCAAGGTCTTCATTGAGGAGCTCAGCCAACTTCATCATGTCCCCAGTACTTCAACTACTGCTCAGAGTGTGTCATCTCAATGGGAAGCTCCTCCATATGGCATGCTTAAGCTTAATTGGGATGCTGCTCTTGATAAGATCAACTGCAAGGTGGGTGTTGGAGCGGTTATTTGAGATTGGGAAGGAACAGTTAAGGCCTCCATGAGAATGAACCATGATCTCTACCCTAACCCCTTGTTGGTAGAAGCCTATGCTTTCTTGCAAGCATCCATCTTCTGCAAGACACTAAGCTGGAAGGAACTAATTTTGGAAGGGGACTCCCTACAAGTTGTCAACTACCTCAAGGCTGAAAGCCCCCATCGGCTGTGAATGAACGCATGCACAACATCCAGGGATGGGCGTTGCTTCAGGAACTTCAACACAACCGAGTAGCGAAAAGGCTCCGCTGATCGTACAACCTCTTCTTTTGAAAATCGAAAATAGACCTCACCTTCAACCATTTTGGAAGCCTAGGCGCAAGCACCATCTCAGGAATGGGTTGAGGGACGGCAACCACCAGGTCAGCAAAAGAGGGCCAACCGGTGCCATCTGAGGTTGCCATGCAGCCTCACATAACAGCAGGTCGTGCGGCAGCAAATGTAGCAACCTACAAACCCTATTCGCTAGAGAGAAAAAAAGGGTAGAAACGTCATTCCTGTCAATAATATTGTTTGAGATGCGATCGAGATGATGTGTTTAAATATATGATATATATTTACATATAATATATAATATAAATAAAAGAAAGGGTAATATATAAATTAAGACTTTAACCAATATTGCTAACAAAAACAGGATGAAAGACAACACATGACTATTTAAACCATTTCTTCTAAAGTACATTTATTAATGGTAATGAAAGACTTATTACAGAAAAAAAGGAATCCATGTGGCAAGAAGACTGATCAGACATAACACATGACGAATTCATCAATTGGTATAAATATATGTGTGTGTTTGTGTCATGTGTAGACCGCGGACTAATTCATCATCATCAACTGCAATCGTGCAATGGTTTCAAGACTTGGTTCTATAAGGAAAGCTGTAATTCTTCCCAAAATTAAGCAATCAAGCACAGCAACTCAAGCAACCAATTTCCGCAAATCTGATTTTGCAATATCAAATTCTTAATGTCTAAATCGTACAACTCATAGTTGTAAATGTATACTTATTAGGCAGTTATAGAATAGCTTTATTTATGGCTTAACTCAAGCTTTTCAACGTGTATATATACTTGCCTTGTAAATGAAATTGAGTGTGAGTCATCTCATTCAAATTAGAAACTCTCGACTCTCTCTCTCTGTTTCTCTATATGGTATCAGATTGCCCTCTCTCCAACGAGTAAATTTTTATCCTTCTTCACCTTCCGCAAATGGCAAACTATGCACCTTCCCCTGTGGCCATCAACGCCGACCAGCAGATTACCACAAGACTCACCCTATCCCTCTTGGCATGCACAATTTGAGTTCCTTCTTCTTGGCTATAATCGATATGGCTACGTTGAAGGAACACTCATATGCCCATCACGACCTTCACCCACAAACTTTGATGCAATAGCCAATGCTGCTTATACTCAATGGTTTCGACAGGAACAATTAATCCTGAATGCTATTCTCACTTCGGTGTCAGATGCAGTGATACCCTTCATAGTAGCCTCAAAAACATCCTCTTAAGCCTGAAGCAAATTGACCAAGCTATATGCCAGTCGTTCTAGAACATGAGTCATGCAACTCAAGGAGGGTTTTACTCTCATTCAGTGCGGTACACGCACTGTTACAGAATTCTTACATTCTGTCAAAGTCATTGCAGATGAATTGGCTCTCATTGATGCTCCTCTCTCTGTTAATGACATTACCTTATATGTTCTCAATGGCTTAGGCCATGAGTACAAAGAAATGGTAGCACAGATACGTGCCCGAGTGCCCGAGAATCCTCTTTATCCTTTGAAGAACTTCATGATCTTCTCATAGGCCATGAGTCTTACCTCAAGAGGCTAGATAGCAACAATCAATCACTGGTGATCACTGCAAACAGCACTCAGCGCAAGGACTTCAGGCCTTCCAAAAAATAGCAATCAACATCTTCATTCAATCAGAAAAATAACTCAAAGTCTAAGCCCCACAACTTCAAACAACAGAAATACATGCCAAAGTGTCAATACTGTGAGCAACTTGGACATGTTGCCAAATATTGTCCACAGCTACAACCTCAGAAAGTCTCGGCTCACTGCACAGCCACCAATTCCAGTCCAAACCCACGATGGTTAATAGACTCTGCAGCCTTTCATAACATCACTTCTCAAGTGCCCAATCTGCAATTGCTCTCGGAATATGATGGAATAGATGAGGTGCTTATTGGGGATGGTTCAAGTTTGAAAATCACTCATTCAGGTTCTCTCACTTTGCCTTTTCCTAAACGCAATTTTCAAATTCTAGACACTCTTTGTGTTTCGAATATTACCAAAAATTTAATCTTAGTTCATCACTTTACAAAACACAATAATGTGTTTCTTGAGTTTCATCCCAATGTTTTTTTTTTTTTTTTTGTCAAGGATCAGAGGACGAGGGAGAGTCTTCTTCATGGCAAGTGTGAGAATGGTGTCTACCCCCTACCAGAAAGCAGTGCGCTTAAACCCATTGCAATGGTTCATGAACGCACGTCAATAACTGGCTGGCACCAGCGCCTTGGCCATCCCTCCCCCAAAGTAGTTGCAAGACTAATAAAGTCATTTTCACTCCTCTTGTCAACAAATCTTTTATTTCTCATGCTTGTAGTTCCTGTTCTATCAATAAATCTCACATATTACCTTTTAATAAGCATGGTCTCACAAGCTCGGCTCCTTTTGATTTAATATACATAGATGTTTGGGGTCCATCCCCACAAACCAGCATTCAAGGTCACAAATACTATGTGATCTTCATTGATCACTTCACCAAATATGTTTGGTTTTTCCCTCTACAAAATAAATTTGATGTGAGAATCGTTTTCCTCAATTTCACAAAATGGTTGAAAGTCGATTCAATGCTAAAATCAAGAGTCTATATTCTGATAATGGAGGAGAATTCATTGTACTTCAATCTTTTCTCACACTTGATGGCATCAACCATTACACCACAGTGCCACACACTCCTTAACAAAATGGAGTCTCAGTGCGATGCCATAGACACATTTTTGAAAAAGGAAAAACTCTCCTCAGTCAAGCAGGTCTTCATTCAAAATTTTGGTCCTATGCTTTTGCTACAGCCACGTACCTAATAAATAGGTTGCCATCTCTAGTTCTTAATCATAAATCTCCCTTTGAAAGCTTGTTCAATTAAGCACCAAATTATCTCAAACTCAGATCCTTTGGTTGCTTATGTTTCCCGTGGCTTAAGCCTTACAACAACAACAAGCTTGAACCCAAGTCTGTCTTGTGTGTGTTCCTGGGTTACTCGACTACACAAAGTGCCTAGCTTTGCTTACATACACCAACTCAGCATCTATATGTCTCTCGGCATGTAACCTTCGATGAGACTATATATCCTGAATCTAAAAAACAGGCAACTCAAGAGTTCAAAGTACCCGAATCAACTCCCTACTTCTCTGGACCACTACTGCAATTTGCATCACCTGACAACCAACCTTCATCAGCGCCAAGCATCAAACCACCTCAAGAAGAGAGCTCTCTCCCTCCTGTGAATCTAGACAATACAGTAACCACCTTAACAACTCAGGTAAATTATCCACCCTCTGTGGTTTCTCAAAGGACTCATAACATGACTACTAGGTGCATGAAAAACATTTTTTGTCCAAAACAATTTCATACCACCACCAAACACTCATTACCTAATTCGGTTGAACCCACATGTGTTAGTCAAGCACTAAAAGATCCATTTTGGCGCAAAGCAGTTTCTAAAGAAATTACAGCATTGCTTAATCATGGAACTTGGGAACTTGTTCCTCCTGCTTTTGAACAAAACCTTGTAGGCTGCAAGTTTGTTTCGGATCAAAAGAAATCCAGATGGCACCATCAGTAGGCATAAAGCAAGCTTAGTTTCTAAAGGGTTCCACCAAAGACCAGGCATAGATTACTCCCAGACATTCAGTCCAGTTGTAAAACCAGTAACAATAAGGCTGATAATCTCAATTACTGTAATGAATGGATGGTCACTTCGGCAACTCGACATCAATAATGCATTTCTTCATGGTAACCTTGATGAAACAGTGTTTATGCATCAACCTCCAGGCTTTGAAGACAAATCCAAGCCACACTTTGTTTGCAAACTGAAAAAACACATCTATGGCTTGAAACAAGCCCCACGACAATTGTACAAGGCACTTCGAGATGCACTACTCAACTTTGGCTTCGTGCACTCAGCTACAGACACATCTCTATTCATTTTTTCATCTAACAATGTCTTATGCTACTATCTTGTGTACGTTGATGACATAATTATAACAAGAAATAAATCGACGCTTGTTACAAGCATTATCAAAAAAATCAGCAGCAAATTCTCTGTGAAAGACATGGGAAATCTACATTTTTTTTTCTGGGTATTGAAGTTGTTCCTACACCAAAAGGTGTCTTCCTTTTACAACACAAATACATCCGAGATTTACTTAACAAGACTTCAATGGATGGGGCAAAATAAATTCAAACACCCATGTCAACAAGCAAGTAGCTTGCTCTAAAACAAGTTCAAACACCCATGTCAGCAAGCAACCTAGAGATAGCACTGAATATCGAAGAATAATTGGAGCACTACAATATATATGCCTAACCAGACCTAACATTGCTTTTACAGTCAATAGGCTCTCACAATTCATGCACAAACCGACAGATTCTCATTGGCCTGCAGCCAAAAGACTCCTAAGATATCTCAAGAACACTTTAAAAGCTAAATTTCGTGCATTAGCTGCAGCAACATCTGAAATAGTTGGGCTTCTTTCCCGACTCAATGAATTTGGTATAAAACTCATGCAGTCACCACAAGTCTTGTGTGACAACATTGGAGCTACTCTCAACTTAAATCCTATTCAACATACACGCATGAAGCATATTGAAATTGATCTCTTATTTTTCCGTGATCTAGTTAAGAAGGGTCTTATAATTGTCAATCATGTTCACACCTTAGACCAGCTTGTAGATCTACTCACATAGCCCCTGTCTCGACATTGATTTCAGAATTTACGTTCCAAGATTGGAGTTACTGATGGCACCTTCATCTTGCGGGGCATATAAGGAAAGCTGTAATTCTGCCCAAAATTAAGCAATCAAGCACAGCAACTCAAGCAACCAATTTCCACAAATCTGATTCTGCAATATCAAATTCTTACTGTGTAAATCGTACAGCTCATAGTTGTAAATGTATACTTATTAGGCAGTTATAGAATAGCTTTATTTCTGGCTTAACTCAAGCTTTTCAATGTGTATATATACTTGCCTTGTAAATGAAATTGAGTGTGAGTCATCTCATTCAAATTAGAAACTCTCGGCTCTCTCTCTTTGTTTCTCTATAGGTTCCTCATGCTTTAAAACCCAACAGTTGTGCTTTTAGAAGAATAGCCATATGGACGTCAATGCCAAGAGAGTTTGCAAGTGCACTAAGTAAGTATTTAATGATCTCTTCATCACTGAGCTCAACCAGCTTTCCCCATGGATGCTTTCAATGATTCTCATTGTTGACCTATCCTCTCCTCTTAAGCTTAAGCAAGATTAACAACTTCGTTGTTGACCATATTAATTTAATATTACCATTACCTACATTAATATGGTCCTCAAGAATTTGTCGTAAACGATCTTCTTTTACTGCAGAACTAAAGAACCAAACTTCTATCCCTTTCAGGCCTACCAAAAGAAAGTGCTTTCTACCTGTTAATAACACAGCCACAACAACACCAAAGCTATAGAAATGGATCCAAATTAAACTCAATAGATCAACAGGCGGGAGTCCAATAATAGAGTTAGAAACATTAATATATCATGGAAATAAATCATTCCTGGGTAATGATTTTAAATATAATTGTGTCTTGGAGCGCTTCAGCCTCCATGTGAAAAAAGCCCTCCAAAAATTAAGTTTTTTGAGATTCATTTTCTAGAATATACTTTATAAAAATTAGTTTGTCCCGGCCCCCTAGTAACCCTCCGTACCCGCACGTACCCCCCACTCCTCATCGCATTAAGTAATAATTATATGAAAGTTATATATGATGAAGTCGTGAGTCGTCACATGAAAACAAATAATTAACCATCACAGCTTCTTTTTCAATCCAGACGTATCGAGCAAGTTCGTATAGATTTTTGTTGACAAGTTGTGATTTCTTTTTCTTTCTTTCTTTTTTTTTTTTTTCTTTTTTGAGCTAAAATGATCAATTAATTTGTCTTGAATTTTCTTTGGGTGCTCCATGCATGCGTCGAGCTATATATCATGCCATTATTATTTAAAATATATTAACATGTGTAATCAAAGATAATTAATAAAATTAACGATCGATAGACATGAATGAAAAAGTCTTACTGCAAGCGTTTTCACGCACCTCTTGTGCACTAAATGTGATCTGGCAAAACAAAAAAAAATTAAACGCTGCGTTTTGAATGCACAAGTAAAGGATCATGAACAGCGTACTAGACTTTAGGGATTTTGAATTAATGTTTATTTTTAAACAGTATGGGATCTTTGTACCTTTTTGTTTAAAATAAATAAACAAAATGACATGGCAAGTACTTCATGATATTGCTTGCCATGTCAGCCGGTGTAGAAAAACGTAAAACCCGTCGTACGGGTATCACCACTACTCTAGATATGGTACTTTATTATGTTATATATATTAATCTTTCTAACTCTGTTATTGGACTCCGTAGGAGATATATGTACGATGACAGGATAAAATTAAGCATACGTTGCCCACATCTAACGACTAACAGCTAGGAATTAAACTCAAGCCAGCTAGTCTTAGTATTTCACTCCCATCATACTTTAAAATACTAAAACACACTTTGTATCTTGAATACCAAATCACATGAGTCACCATGGGATCGTGCACGCACACAACTAGATTTTCTTAATTAAAATGATAATTTAGGTTAGGTTTGACGCAACACATCTTGGAGACTAGGACAGATAAAAGTAACCATGCATTAATCAACATGAAATCTTCGATTATTAGACATTAAGCAGTGATATATATTCTTTGTTTATTTTATTTTATTATATATCTTCGATTATACATATTAATGTGACATATATTAAGTAAGAATGACTTTATATATATTCCGAGTATAGCTTGACACATGGAGGCCTAGAGCGCCCGAGCAACTTCCTATTTATATAAAAACCCACCCCAACACAAAAGTTGTGGAAGAAGGGCGTGAAAATCCCTGCAGGCTAGTAAAAGGTCCGAAAAATCCAAGTCTAATTGATTTTAACTCGGAGAAAAAAAAAAAAAAAAAAAGAGCAAAGAATTAACAACTTGCAAACAAAAATCTATACGAACTGATTATAAAAAGATAAAAAAATAAAAAAAATCTATACGTACTTGAAAGGAAAAGAAGGGAGAAAAAATAAAATAGACAAAAAAAAAAAAAGATGGTACTTGATCGATACTTCTGGATCAAAAGAGAAGTGATGGTTATATTTTTATTTTCGTGTGACTCACTTTATCGTACGTCAACTTTCATATAATTACTTGATCATGCCAATCACTTCAACTTTTGTCCGGCAAAGTTTCGACGTCCACCCACATGAGTCAGTGTCAGGTCCTATTGATCTTATCAACTTTGTGTTTTAATTTACTTTCATTTTGATAAAATCATGTACAAGTAAAAGTTTTTATTTTTGTTTTTATTTGAATATAAAGTCATTTACAGATCAGTTTCTTCTCCCGAATATTGAATTCTTTAATCAGACTAACACGCTAACCACCGTAAGAAATTTGGTTTTTAGAGAGGAAATATGCTAAAGACAAATTAAATTTCATTTCTAAAAATAATTTTTGGAGACAAAATTTACGTCTTTAAAAATGCCTGACCTACTAAATTTGTTCAAACGGATAGATATCCATTCGAACAAGATATTTTCTGACTAATAAAATCGTTTAAAAAAAACCGTTTGAATAGAACAAAATAGATTCGAAGAACGAACTAATGTCTATTCGAACAATATATAATCTATTCAAATATTAGCGGAAAATTAATTTATTTTTTTCGGGAAAAGTTAATAACTGTTCAAACTTAAATTTATTTGTTGGAATGGTCCATTAATTTGTTTATCATCATTAATTTGTGCATATATTTTTTCCATTAATTTGTTATCATTTTCAAAATATAAAAATGTGTATATATTATATATTACGATTTGTGGTGAGTTAAAATATTTATAAATTCATAAATTAATTTTATGTAATTAATTTCAAAACTTTATAGGGATTGCTTTTATGTTAAATTTATATAAATATAACTTTAAAGATAGTATCATTTTTATATTATCATGAATGACAAGTAAATTGAAAAAATAAAATAAGGTAGCAAACACGAAAAATAAAAATCATACATTAATTACATCTCAAATATATATATAATGTTCAATACAACATAAAAAAAGTAAAATAATAACTAAAACGATCTATTTGCTAAGTAGATCAACATTCTCTTGTAACATTTTAATTCATTCATCCAGATCCCTAAGTTTCTCCATGATGGACTCAATGAACTCAACAAGCAGAGCTCGTACTTGATCCAAAGTAGCCCCAGGAGCTGTCTCTCAACAGTGGCAGTACTAGTAGAAGCTAGATAGGTGGGCGGGACACTAGGCTGTTCCTGTGGAGTCTTCCACAAGTGCCCCTTGCTCTTGCTGAATATGATCTTCTTAAGGGGGCCCATCTGTGGTGACCTTCGTTCAGTCGTAGACATTGTAACCCCCAATCGGAATAGGAGGTTAGATATCAGCAATGCAAATGGTAGACTGCCTCCACTGGAATAGCGTAACTCCTATCGAATGCGGAGGAAGAAATACAATGCCAGATCAATTGGGTCCCCCCGTGCTATCCGCAATAAAAATCTAGCTCAATCGATCCCGAAATCACTCTTGTGTTTTTTCGGATCGATGTTATAGCTAACAATCAAATTAAGTATTCTAAAAAATATTATACAATCGGCCTGTAGGATCACCTTGCTCCTATCATATGGAGGAGCTGAAGGGTCTCACACTAGATCACGTTCTGATATTTGAGGGGCTTAGGACGTTGCGTCAAGCCATCATCAACATCATCATCTTCTTTTCGAGCAAGATTGAATGACGACAAGATTAAGGAATTAGAGGAAGCAACACTTGAGATAGAATGACTAAGGTACAAGGAAAAAGAGTTGCTGACCCGATTAGATCAACCAGCAGATCTTGAGGAGAAATTAGAAGAGAACATGCAGAGGAGACTGTGCTTCAACAGTGCAGTCAATTATGTAACAAAACTCTATACCACTACCACAATTGTAAAAATTTATTTTTTCTTCATTGTCTTTCTATTATTATGTTCCAAAACATTTGAACAATTGATGTTTGAATTACAATGTGTAATACTAGTATGAAATTTTTAATTAATTAAATTTTGTTCTGTATGATTAATACCGTTCGAACGGTAAATAACAAGTTTGAATGGTAAATTAGCATTTATAAATCCATTCGAATAAAAACAGACCCATTCGAACAAAAAATAACCAATTCGAACGATAAACGAGAAATACAGTTAGAACGAACATAATTTATATTGGAACAAAACTTACTGGTTCGAACACTCCATTCCTTTGAACAGGATCAAATATGGTTATTTGTTCGAATCATAATTTTATTTTGTTTGAATGAATGGGTCGATTCAAATTGACAAATATTTCATTCAAACAATTTTTTGAGACGAAATTGGTTCATCTAAAAACAAAAATTCCGTTTGAACAATTTCGACTGGTTCCACCACATTCATCCCTAAAAGTGGTTCTTTTAGATGAAAATTGAATTTCGTCTCCAAACCTTTTGAGATTGTCTTTTAGAGACGAAATTTTTTTCATCTCCAAATCTTTTTTTGGAAGAAGTTAGGGTTTTTTGAGACAAAATTTTTTGTCTCAAAAAACCATATCTCTTGTAGTGAACACCTGAGAAACTACAAAAACAAACAAGTTAAGAATAATATACACTACAAAAGAAATAGTTTTTTGGGACAAATCATTTCATCTCAAAAAACTCTATTTTCTTCTCAAAAAGTTTTTGAGAGGAAAAAAAAATTGTCTCTAAATTGTCTCATAAGGTCTTTGACCTTTTGAGACGAAATTTGACTTTCGACCTAAAAAAATACTTTTAGGGAAGAAATTGGGTTGAACCTATCGAATTAGTTCAAATGAGAATTTTTTTCTGAGTCGAAACATTTAACTCCCAAAAACCCGCTTAAATGGAAATCTTTCAGTTCGAACAAAACCGAATTGTTTGAACAGAACATAAAATTGATTCCAACGACCGGATAGATTTGAATATATTCGAACGGACAGAGTATTTGAATAGTAAAATTGTCGTTCGAACACAATTAATATAAACGATTGCTGTTAGTTCGAATATAAAGCGACTGTTTGAACGAGAGTTTGTTCAAATTCTAGGTTTTGCAGTTCAAATGAACTGGATTTTTCTTAGGTTGTTCAAATCTTAGTTTCCCAGTTCAAACGCAAGGTAAAAAGATTTAACGTTTGAACTAGGTATTTTCTATTCGAACAGTACTTATGATATGGAATTGATTTTAATTAAAAATACGATACTAATATTAAATAATATAATTTAAACAACACACTTGTTCAAATGTTCTAGGACAGAATAATAAAAAGATAATTAAAGAAAAATAAGTTCTAGGATTGTGATGGTGGCATAGAGTTTTGGGACATCATTGACTGCCACTATTCAAACATTTTTAGGGATTGAATCTCCAGCTTCTTCTGCATGTTTTCTTCTAATCTCACATCTAAATCCATGGCTTGATCAAATCGGCTCAGCAATTCCTTTTTCTTGGACTTCAAATGTTCTATCTCATGCCTTGCTTCCTCTAATTCTTGAGTTTTGTCATTCTATTTGACTTGAGAAAAGGATGATGATGTTGAGGATGACTTTAGGCAATGTCGTCCTAAGTCCCTCAAATATCCAGAATGTGGTCCAAGAACTTGAAAAAGATCTGAGCATCGTTGACGGATGATTTATCAAATGGGTCCGCAACAGTTTCCTTAAGTGGTATCATCTTATCCTACAAAAATATTATTAGACAATTGAATTAAAAAAAACTACTTACATAATTTGCTTCTGCTTTGGGATTGGTCCAAACACCATCATGATTTTTATGTGTTTGAGCATACAATTGGGTCAGATTATAGTCAGTAGGACTTTCTTTTTGCTGCAAAAGGGAAATTTATATTAGAACTTAAATCAGAAAAGTATATATGTTATATTTAATGGGGATTAGTATAACGCTACCATTTTTTAGATAAACGATGAGAAGATCGAGAACCTGCATGATGGTGTATCGTTAAATTTGATCTATTTGCTTTGTTCACAATACTCTGTTAAAAAAACCATTATGTCTATATGTTTAATACATCTATCATATACTATAAAAAAAATAAGGGTGAAATTACCTGATGAGCAGGATCTTCAAACATATAACAAACCTTCTCCCATTCATTTGGTGGCATTGCTTTAAATAGATTTTGACACGTCTCTGTTGTAGTATTAAACCTTTGATAGTGTGCATGTCATCAACCTTTATACCTCTAGAATGCATTGGACATCAGCTCCTTAATCGTTAGTCGATCATCTCACTGCCCAAAATTAAGTTTAAACTCGTCCTTCAAAAAATTATAAATAATTATTATGAATACAAACTAATATTAAATTAACATATTATACTTAATTAATTTTTTGTTAAGTAAGTTATGTGTTAATTTAAGTGGTCTTTCACATCTTGGAAAACTTTCTCCTAGGAAGATGTAGTTATTGGTATATATGTGTGAGTAAGGGTACCAACATAAGAAGCAAGCCAAACTGTTGAATCCTTAGAGCCACCGGTGTGATCGTCAGAAATATCAACTTTAATTTTTTTTCATTTCCTTACGTTCTCTATGCAGACACCCCTTGTAGTGCCTCGACCTTGGCACTGACTTACAACAGCTAAATATATGTACAGTAATTAAAGCACATTTTAATTTAATGCTAAGATCTTGAAAATGTATATTACTTAAATCGAGCAATAAATGTAGTGTTTAATTTGGTAAAATACCTTCTTTTAGGTCTGGTGATGTTGGCCCACAATTCATGGCAGGTGAACCAATTGGGAAGTCAGTAATGAATGGCGATGGCACACGAGTTGCTTTGCATTTGGAAGACATCTGTTTGAAACTGTAATAAATTACTAATCTAAAAAATGTTACATATATTTATAACAATGAAACTTACACAAATATTAATTTCATTCACTATCAATTTTGCTGGACCAGTCGCCCTCATCCTCACTAGACACTTTAATTGATTCATGTTCTTTTGACATTCCACCATCAATTACTTCTAGTTGAACATCTTTTCTACACAATGAGATCATGTCATATTGGCTTATATCAACAAATAAATTGATGTCTGATTCGTTTTCTTGATATGATTCTTCATTTGTTAGGCTATCAAATTATTCATGTTGTTCGTCTGCCTCTGGAATGTAATCATATGCATTCCTTGGTGCAAACTTCTCCACTTCTCACCATGGGTTCCCGTACTTCGATCATCTAAATAAAAAGCTTGATTCTTTTGGCAAGCGAAAACGAAAGGATCTTCCTCATATCTTGTGCTAGATGTATTGACACTGACAAAATATTTATCGTTACGCACTCTCAACCTAGGATTTGAGACATCTCACCAATTACATTTAAACAAACAGACCATATATCCACTCACGTAGTTTAATGCTATGATATTTTCTACAACTCTATAGAAGTCAATATTATCCTCTCCATGGCTTCCTTCGACTACGACCCCACAAGTTTAAATTTTTCTATATCGTTCTCTATTAGTCGTGTGAAATTTATATTCACACACCAAAGATTCTGAGTATTGGATGACCCGCCTGGATAGACCACATGCCAAAGTATACAGTTCTGGTGAGATGTTTTCAAAATTTTCACCATATTTCGATACAACATACGTCAATAAATATTATTATAGTTATATTAATGTTAGATAGAAAAAAGTGGAGTTTAGTGGTATGAAGTTCAAAGACATTAAGATAATTTTATAGTAATACCATATGTTCAAACCATGAGGCGAATTCTTCTTCGTGCTTCTTTTCTACTTTAGTTACACCATCTAGACAAAGTAGCTTTATATGTTCGCTGTGCATGTTCAAGTTAACTATTAGTTTGCATCAAGTTATATTATATTATATTCCATGAACTTAAATTTATATTGATACGGAGATTCATCACTAATCACAAGTAGTGGTCAATCTCTATGCAGTTATTCAAGACATACTATCGAGCTCTATCAAACTTTCGTCCACATAGGTCATAGCCCCCTTGTGCGCCTATGGGATGTACAGTTAGAGAAAATACAAAAAATGATGATGAAACTCTCATTTGTCCACTTTTATAATTTCGGTTTGATCTTGTAAATCTAGTATCAACCCCACGAAAATACATTGAACAAAATGTATGCCATTCATTATCAATGTATGACTCTGCAATCAAATCTTCCAAACAAGCCTTATTCCCCACAGATCGCTTAAGTTCTCAAAAATCGTTCAATAGGATACATCCATCTATACTGAACCGGCCCAACGACTAAAACCTCACGAGGTAAGTGCACAGCCAAATGAACCATTAGATCAAAAAATAAAGGCGGGTACAAACTTTCCAATTTGCACAATATCACTATGATGTTAGCTTCCATTTTTATTAATGCATCAACTTTCAAAGTTCTAGTGCAAATATCCTTGAAAAGTCTCCCTAATTCTGTCAGAGCTGTACGAACATCCCGACTAAGTTTTCCACGCACACCAACTGGCAACAAATGCTGTAGAAATACATGACAGTCGTGACTTTTAAGACCAGTTATCTTCCAATCATGACTTTGCACACATCTTGATATGTTTGAAGCATAGTTATCGGATAATTTGATTATCATGAACCAGTCACAAAATTTCTCTCTCTCATCATTTGAAAGTGTATACCATCCAAGGGATATATAAGCTGATGACCTATTATTTTGCAAATGCAACTCCAGTCTTATTCCCAACACCTTCATATTATGTGTGTATCCACTCATGTGTAGACCGCAGATTAATTCATTAGCTGCAATCGTCCAATGGTTTCAAGACTTGGTTCCTCCTGCTTTCAAACCCAACAGCCGTGCTTTTAGAAGAATAACCATAATTGACGTCAATGCCAAAAGAGTTTGCAGGTGCACTGAGTAAGTATTTAGTGATCTCTTCTGCACAGAGCTTAACCTTTCCCCATGGATGCTTTTCCATAATTCTCATTGTTTACCAATCCTCTCCTCTTAAGCTTAAGCAAGATTAGCAACTTCATTTATCTCATTAATATTACCCTTACCTACATTAATATAGTCCTCAAGAATTTTTCATAAACAATCTTCTTTTACTATAGAACTAAAGAATGTTGCCAAACTTCTATTGCTTTCTGGCCTATCAAAAGAAGGCAATAACTTAGCCACAGCAACAACAAAGCTATAGAAATGGATGCAAATTAAACTCTATTAGATTAACAGGGGGTCCAATAATAGAGTTAGAAACATTAATATATCATGAAAATAAATCATTCCTGGGTAATGATTTTAAATATAATTATGTCTTGGGGGGCTTCAGCCTCCATGTGAAAAAATCCCTAAAAAGTTTAAGTTTTTTGAGATTCATTTTGTAGAATATACTTTATAAAAATTAGTTTCTCCCGGCCCACTCCTCTCTATAACTTGTTTTCTTGATTTGCTTTGTTTCTTGGACACAGACACATATTCATATTTCTTTCTTCACTCTGTTCTAATCCAATTCTCCAAGCATACCGTTCTCTGGGTTTTGTTTGCTCTTATTCTTCGATCACAACTCTCTTCACTCTTATTTGTTTTATGCTTGCTTCATTCTGGGTTTCCATTCTTGGGTTTGCTTCAGTTTCAATTCAAAGGCTTGACTTTATTTTGTTTCAATTAAAGGGATGGGGGTCTCGATGAAGCCGCAAGTAATACTGTATGGAGGCCTAGTAACTGTAAGAGCTTCCGATACACACAAAACCTGGAGGAAAAGCAAGTTTTCGTGTTTTCTTCTGCTAATTTTTTTAATAAAACAAGTCACCAATATAAACTTCCCCTCTGTCTCTAATAACCAAACCCTCTCTCTCTAAACTCCCTTTTGTTCTAATCCAGTTGGGGGAAGGGAAGCTTCGGCTCCTTCTTCCTCTTCCTTTCCTCGCCTGCCCTTCGTCTCCAGTGGTTTATTTTAGTTTTTTTCTCTGATTTTGGCTGAATAAGGGAAGGTAGCTAGCCCGAGCTTCTCCGGTGACCATCATCTGACATGCACACCACCGGGCGAAGCCTCCCCCACCGATCTTGCAGTTGACCAGATTGGGAGCTAGTTGGAGCGGCGCATTGCACTGACGCACGGTCTAAAGGAATCGTGTGGCACACTCTAGCCACCGCATTTCATCTTTCTGTTGATGTCGTGCACGGCAGCTTAGGGTCCAGTGTCTCCAGCACCGCTTGACCGACTGTTTAGCTCTTTCCCTATGGGGCGCTTGTCTTTCACGCGCCATCGAAGTGTTTCTTTTTTATTTATCCGTTTTCGATTTTGCTGGGTTGTTTGTTGGTGTTTTTGTTGTTGTTATCAGTATTTCCGACTCTATGTCGGTGTGCTTTTTATTGGTGTTTTGTTTGTTGGTTTTTAGTTGTAAAAAAAAATAAAGTGGAATAGGCTATTGGACTTATGTCCATAGCAGGGTTGGTTTACTTCTCCTCTTTGGAGGGTGGAGTTTGGTGGGTTACTTCTCCTCTTTGGAGGGTGAAGTTTGTTGGTTGGTTGCTTTACCTCTATTTTAAACAGAGATGGATACTCTCTTTTGAGATTTTTTTTTTAAGTTCAGACAATGTCATCGCAAAGTTATTTGTGTACGGGATGCTTACAAAAGATTTTAAGTTGGCTTGTAATTTGAGTCACAGATGTAACTTTCTCAGAAATGAAATAAAGTCTATTTCCTATAAAAATAAATAAATAAATAAAACAATTCGTGCACCAATTCGTCTATATGTAGTGGAATTGGACATGAAAATCATTAATTACTCAATGTCCAATAAACTGCAAAGATTTCACGTTGAATGGTGACTTTATATGTCCTAGTCTCCAAGATGTGTGTCGTCACTACCTAAATTAGTATTTTAAGAAAATCTAGTTGTGTGCATCTATGATCCCATGGTAACTTTTGTAAAATCACCACTTGTCCCAAAATTGTAAGCTAATGGAAAAAAGTAGATTTATTTATTTATTTTATATCTTAACAACTTTGATTTGGTGTTCAAGCTAATACAAAGTGTATTTTGCATATTTTAAATTACAATGGGAGAAAAATACTTAGACTAGCTTGAATCTCTTTTCTTTCTTTATATTTGTTATTTATTTAAAATTTAAATGTTGGTGATATGAATATTTATTATTAAAATTAGATATGGCTTGAGTTTAATTCCTAGCTATTACTCGTTATATGTGTATTCGAATTTAATTTGTTTCTTACATGGAGTCCAATAATAGAGTTAGAAAGATTAATATAACATATTAAGCCATATCTGGATAATGAATTTAAATATAATTGTTTCTTGTATTTGGAAAAATTAACTTTGTCCCCCACCCACCCCAAAGTTAAAAATTGTAACACCCCGTATTTTAGTGTATTTTTTTAACGAAGGATTATTTTAATTTATTTAAAAATTAATTCTCTTGTTTTAAAATTTAAGGAGTTTTGAAATATTATTTTATAGTATTTTAAGTTGTGAAAATCAATTTAAATGGATTTTCTTAATATTATTTAGTGTTATACATTTTAAATTGATCTTTAATTTAAATTGGCATGTTTTTGGATTTTAATATTTTTTTATTGTTTTAATCGAGCATTTCATTGAGTTTGAATTATTTTATTTATCTAGTGGTTTTAAAATCTTTTCCGTTGGATCACTTTCGAAACCCAAGCTGAAGTCTAGATCTCTCTTTTTTTCCCTCCTCTTTTCTTCTTTCTTTCCTTTTTCTTTCTTTTTCCTCTCCTCTCCCGCGTATTCTCTCTCCCAGCCCGACCCTCTCTCTCTCTCCTCTCCCACGCACAACTGGCCTTCAGCCACTTGCATCGCCGCCGGCCATCCGTGGCCTTCACCGCCGGTATCACCGGACTCCCCAGCTACCGACGACCTAGCCCACCAAATTTCAGGCCACCCCTTGCCGCCGTTTGCCTCCGAGAGCAGTGCGAAGCCGCGGCACTCCTTCACCCGTTCTGCCGCCATCCGGCCACCATTGGCCACGATTTCTTCACCACTTCTTCACCAGCCCTCCAGCAATCCTTTGGACCCAAACTCCACCCTGATCCATCGCCGGAGCCGCCCCATCGAACACCCACTCCGATTTGGGTTTCTTGGCCTTCCACCGCCGTTTCGGCCGCCACCCACGGCCAAAGGCCACTACCATTAGCTTCACCACCTCCCATAGGCCCTACCCTACCGTTCCCAAGTCCTCGTTTGGCCCCGTGTGATTTTGGATTTCACTGTGTTTTCGGCCATAGTATTTTTACACTGTGGTGTTGCTGTTTTGGCGCTTCTAGCTCTCTCGTGATTCTCCAAAAAATATATTAAAGCGTTGTAAGTATTTCCCCGAACATCTTTAAGGTTTTAATATATTTTTGCATTGACTGGTTTATTATGTCTGTGATTGGTTGTGTTGTGATCTGGATTGATTGTTGGAATTTACTGCTGGACTGATTGTTGGAATTTATTGTTGAATTGGTACATTGCATGTGCACGCATGTTCATGTTTGTAAAATTGAAGACTGGGTTTTCGTGTAATTGCATTCATGTTTATGTGATTATGAAAAACTGAGTTTTTATGTGATTTAAAGGAAAAGAGACTGTAGGGATGGTGGTAAGTAGGGATGGTGGTATAGTCCCGTCTGCGATTCCCACCTACGGTGTACGCGTAGGGATGGTGGTGTAGTCCCGCCTGCGATTCCCACCTACACTGCACGCGATAGGGATGGTGGTAAGCAGGGATGGTGGTAGAGTCCCGCCTGCGATTCCTGCCTACAGTGCTCTAACAGGTACCCATTGTGTGGAAAGGAACTGTAGGGATGGTGGTAAGCAGGGATGTTAGTATAGTCCCGCCTGTGATTCCCCCTACGATGCACACGATAGGGATGGTGGTAAGCAGGGACGGTGGTGTAGTCCCGCCTGTGATTCCTGCCTACGGTGCATTCTGTAGGGATGGTGGTAGAGTCCCGCCTGTGATTCCCGCCTACAGTGTCCTATAAATGTTTTTATGCGAATGTTTTCGGGAAATATTTTGGGCCAAAATGGAATTTTGGCATGCGTTGGAAACTATTTAATTTTTCGGGGAAAAATGATATTTTGGATCCGATGCATGGTACATCATATGCATGCATGGTCGGTAGCATTAATGTATTTTGATCTTAGAGATTGTTTGGATTATTACTTATCTGCGGTACCATTTTCTGGTACTGTAGATTTTGGTGCAGGTGAGGTTGTGGAGCTTGTGGGATCGGCTCCCTAGATAAGGTGGCATGTGGTTGCTGCTGTATTGGATTATGGATATTTATTTTGGATAATATTTTTGTATTGAATAAAATTCTGGTACTTAGTGACTTAATTATTATTAATCCGCTGCGTTTTGTGGTGCACTTTCGTTTGTTGCACACACTTGACACTTGCCGTTGGGATGCGTGACCGTGTTGTCATCATCCTGATGTCACGATTCCCGAGACTTTTTTGTACGTGGGAGTCGGGGCGTCATAGGTGGTATCAGAGCAGTTCGGCTCTGGGTAAAACCACATGTCCCTTAGGTGGAGTACCAGAAAGTTTTAAGGTTGTGATTTGAAATTATTCGATTTGAAGTATGTTATTTTTAATGGTTTTAATTTATTGTATGTTATTAAAAATTGTTGGTTTTATTCTATTTTAATTTTTATGTCGTATTATTTTATTTTAATTTGGGTGTTGCTTTTGCTCTTATCTGAAATTTTTGTCCGGGGACTTAAGAGGGGTTAAGGGCTACGGTATGGCGGGAAGATGGTACGACCGAGGAGACCTTTGTTAGGTATTAATATTTAGTGTCGTAGGCTTGAATTTTTATTAATCTGGTTTGCTTGGGTATTATCGAGGCTTGTTTGGAACGTTATGGTCTGGGTGATCTTTTTCATAGGATAATTGAGGTTTTAGATTTTATAGAAATTTGATATGAGGCTTTAGAATTGGAGATTGTAAGATCAACAAACTTTAAGGATGATTTATGAAAATATCACCAAAGGTTTAAGGTCCTGCAGACTATAGGAAATGATTGGTTATTATTTAAGGTCTTAGATTTTGAAAGGCATCGGGAGTTGATTGATTTAATACTGGATATAGGTTCTTCGATTTTGCAGATTTTAGAAAGTGATTCTATTTTAATTTGAAGTTTTAGAATTGCAGATTTGAGGATTTATTGGTATTAAGATTTAAGTTTTAATTGTGCAGGCTCGGGGTGCTAGTTTGGTTTATTTTGGAGACTGATTAGGCCTTAATCATTAAAATAGGTTTGACCAGAGTTGAGTTTTGATATAGGAATTTTTTAAGGAGAATATTTCTTTGGGGATTGAAGGTATTGATTTAGTTTGTGTATTTATTTGAGGATTGTAGATTTGGATTGGATCGAGGAAAATAATTATTATTAGTTCGAGGTTATAGTGACAGGTTTCAGGATTGATTGATAGTAATTGAAGGATAATAGATAGTGTAGATTCAAGAAGGAATTCTGGATGAGTTTGAGGAAAGTGTATTAATTTATGGTTTTGGGAAATCAAGAATTTTCTACCAATTGTGGTGAGAGTTTTCTGGTTAGTAAGTGTTGAACTGCCTTGTACTCAATGGTGTTTTGTGATATGATTAATGATTCAAATCTCGTGTTGATTTTTGAGGAACTATTGGCGATTTGAAAATTTGAGTCGATACTTGTAAGTAGAGATTAATCTTTGATTGTGCAAATTATGCTTATTGATGGTTGACTTTGAGAGTCGTCATTAGGTTACTAAAGGTATAGAACTCAAGGAAGGTTTGGAAAGTTATAGCATAAGAGTTGGCTGAGGTTAGCAGTTTATTGTGTGAAGAAAATCATTGGAATCTTCTAAGTGTTGTATTAAGGTTCTTGTGGAATGTAGATTTCAGATTTCATTAGCCACTCTATGAGTACTGGGAGACTAATGTGAGTATTATGGAATCGCCTATAGGAGTAGACTTGGGAGAGTATTACTCATACTTGTTGGGAGTTGTTGATGGCTTGGTCTTCTCTAGCCTGTTCGGTGTTGTATCTGGTAACTGTTTTAGTGTTGATGTCTGGCCCTGCAAATTTCGAGGACGAAATTTTATTTAAGGGGGGAGAATGTAACACCCCGTATTTTAATATATTTTTTTAACGAATGATTATTTTAATTTATTTAAAAATTAATTCTCTTATTTTAAAATTTAAGGAGTTTTGAAATATTATTTTATAATATTTTAAGTTGTGAAAATCAATTTTAATGGATTTTCTTAATATTATTTATTGTTATACATTTTAAATTGATCTTTAATTTAAATTGACATGTTTTTGGATTTTAATATTTTTTTTATTGTTTTAATCGAGCATTTCATTGAGCTTGAATTATTTTATTTATCTAGTGATTTTAAAATCTTTTTCGTTGGATCACTTTCGAAACCCAAACTGAAGTCTGGATCTCTCTTTTTTTCCCTCCTCTTTTCTTCTTTCTTTCCTTTTTCTTTCTTTTTCCTCTCCTCTCCCGCGTATTCTCTCTCCCAGCCCGACCCTCTCTCTCTCTCCTCTCCCACGCACAACCGGCCTTCAGCCACCTGCACCGCCACCGGCCGTCCGTGGCCTTCACCGCCGGTACCACCGGACTCCCCAGCTGCCGGCGACCTAGCCCACCAAATTTCAGGCCACCCCTTGCCGCCGTTTGCCTTCGAGAGCCGTGCGAAGCCGCGGCACTCCTTTACCATTTCCGCCGCCGTCCGGCCACCATTGGCCACCATTTCTTCACCGGCCCTCCAGCAATCCTTTGGACCCAAACCCGGCCCCGATCCGTCGCCGGAGCCGCCCCATCGAACACCCACTACGATTTGGGTTTCTTGGCCTTCGACCGCCGTTTCGGCCGCCACCCACGGCCAAAGGCCACCACCATTAGCTTCATCACCTCCCATAGGCCCTACCCTACCGTTCCCAAGTCCTCGTTTGGCCCCGTGTGATTTTGGGTTTCACTGTGTTTTCGGCCACAGTGTTTTTACACTGTGGTGTTGCTGTTTTGGAGCTTCCAGCTCTTTCGTGATCGTCCAAAAAATATATTAAAGTGTTGTAAGTATTTTTCCAAACATCTTTAAGGTTTTAATGTATTTTTACACTGACTGGTTTATTATATCTGTGATTGGTTATGTTGTGATCTGGATTGATTGTTGGAATTTACTGCTGGATTGATTGTTGGAATTTATTGTTGGATCGGTACATTGCATGTGCACGCATGTTCATGTTTGTAAAATTGAAAACTGGGTTTTCGTGTAATTGCATTCATGTTCATGTGATTATGAAAAACTAAGTTTTTATGTGATCTAAAGGAAAGGAGACTGTAGGGATGGTGGTAAGCAGGGATGGTGGTATAGTCCCATCTGCGATTCCCGTCTACGGTGTACGCGTAGGGATGGTGGTAAGCAAGGATGGTGGTATAGTCCCGCCTGCGATTCCCGCCTACGGTACACGCGATAGGGATGGTGGTAAGCAGGGATGGTGGTAGAGTCCCGCCTGCGATTCCCGCCTACAGTGCTCTAACGGGTACCCATTGTGTGGAAAGGAACTGTAGGGATGGTGGTAAGCAGGGATGGTGGTATAGTCCAGCCTGTGATTCCCACCTACGATGCACGCGATAGGGATGGTGGTAAGTAGGGACGGTGGTGTAGTCCCGCCTGTGATTCCTGCCTACGGTGCATTCGGTAGGGATGGTGGTAGAGTCCTGCCTGTGATTCCCGCCTACAGTGTCCTATAAATGTTTTTATGCGAATGTTTTCTGGAAATATTTTGGGCCAAAATGGGATTTTGGCGTGCGTTGGAAACTATTCAATTTTTCGGGGAAAAATGATATTTTGGATCCGATGCATGGTACATCATATGCATGCATGGTCGGTAGCATTAATGTATTTTGATCTTAGAGATTGTTTGGATTATTACTTACCTGCGGTACCATTTTCTGGTACTGTAGATTTTGGTGCAGGTGAGGTTGTGGAGCTTGTGGGATCGGCTCCCTAGATAAGGTGGCATGTGGTTGCTGCTGTATTGGATTATGGATATTTATTTTGGATAATATTTTTGTATTGAATAAAATTCTGGTACTTAGTGACTTAATTATTATTAATCCGCTGCGTTTTGTGGTGCACTTTCGTTTGTTGCACACACTTGACACTTGCCGTTGGGATGCGTGACAGTGTTGTCATCATCCTGACGTCACGATTCCCGAGATTTTTTTGTACGTGGGAGTCGGGGCGTCATAGAAATTCTAGTTCCACCCCTAGCCAGCATCCGTGCATCCTTAAAAGTCTATATATCACCTGCAAGAAGTCTTACATGGGGAGAAAACTACTTGTCCTCTTCTCTGAAACAAAGGGGGCAATGGCTTTCCGTAGGATGCTCTTGCAAGTGACATGTACTGTTATTGTGATGTTATCAGAAATTGCAGCTGTAGCAGTAGTAGCACGTCAATTAGCCAAGCCAAACTGCCAGCGCCGGTGTGGAGATGTTGAGATTCCTTATCCATTCGGCACAACTGAAGATTGCTACCTCAACAAACATTATTTTATCGATTGTAGCGATTCGTCAGGCCGATCCCAACCACTGTCCGAAAATACAGTAGTCACCAACATATCCATCAACGGCGAGATTGAAATCTTGATGTTTATAGCCAAACAGTGTTTCAACAGTGGTGTGCTTGGGTATTACAACAAACCCTGGCTCAACTTCACGGATTTCATAATTTCCATCACCAAAAACAAGTTCGTGACCGTCGGCTGCGACAGTTTCGCGTACCTCAATGCTTTCCGGAACAATGAAGGCTTCACCACATGCTGCATGTCTATATGTCGAAGTCCTAGGAATGTCGTCAATGGATCTTGCTCTGGGATTGGGTGTTGCCAGGTTGACATCCCAACAGGATTGAAGGACTTTACTTTGGATGCTCGTAGCTATAACAATCACAAAAATGTCTCTGATTTCAATCCATGCAGCTTTGCTTTTGTGGCTAAACAGGAGGAGTTTAATTTCTACACTAATTATCTTCATAGCCTGCAAGAGAATGAGACCTATCCAATGGTTCTTGATTGGGCGCGCAATCGGTAATGAAAAGTGTGAAACTGCCCGGAACAAACCAGAGTACGTATGTGGAGGGAACAGCGAATGTTATGATCCCAAGAATGGGAATGGGTACGGTTGCAAGTGCAATAAAGGTTATGAAGGAAACCCATATCTCCATGATGGTTGCCAAGGTACGTACGTACGTACGAGTTGCACATCTGATAAAAGATTCTCATAAATTTTAAGGAGGGAAGTTTCATGTAGAATATTGAAAAATATAGAAACTTTGCAGCTAATTAATTTCAGTTATGCGTACTCATATCGTCTTGATCATATGAAAATAGATTCCTTTGAGGCGCTTTTGCCTTATAAACTTGAGGTCCTCAATTTGGAGCAAGAATTTGAGTGAACCTTGATCTTGCCGTCGAATCATGCATTAAAATGAGATGATTATTTTTTCATGATAACTAATATAAAATGATAGTTCAAGAGCTAAGCAGTAGTAAAACCCAAGAAAAAAGTAATGGAAAATCTATTAATACTGCTATATGATGAAAAAAAATTTAAAATCTTATAACGACGTCGTTAAAGAATTGAGTGGGTTTATTTTGGTAGCAAAGACAATACAATCTGCATGTATGAGGCCTGTTTGTCGATAAGCATGGACAGTAGCCCAGGGCCGAATGGCTTCGGATCAGCTTTCTATGTGGCATGCTGGAACATTATCAAAGAGGATGTGAAAGAGGCAGTAAAGGAATTCTACTCAAGTAAGGCTCTACCTAGATTTTATACCTCTACATTCTTAGTGCTTATTTCGAAAATAAAAAATCCATAGAGTTTTGACAAATTCCGTCCCATTAGCCTCTGCAATGTGATCTACAAAATCCTATCTAAACTGCTAGTGAACAAAATGTCCTTGGTTCTCGGAAATTTAATCTCTCCGGAACAAGGAGCTTTTGTGAAAGGAAGAAATATCCTGGAAAACATCACTCTAACACAGGAGATGATAAAGCTATTACAGCGAAAGAATAGAGGTGGAAATGTAATGGTGAAAGTTGACATGAGTAAAGCTTTCGACAGGGTGGATTGGAGATTTGTGGAGCATACTTTAAGAACTTTCGGCTTCCCGGAGTTCTTTTGCAACTTGATAAAAAATTGTGTAACATCGCCATGGTTCTCGATTATGATGCATGGCACATACAAAGGCTATTTCAAGGCGAAAAGGGGTCTCCGACAGGGGGACCCGTTATCCCCATATTTATTTATTATCATGGAAGAGGTACTCTCAAGACTGATCAAGAGGAAGATGAAGGAGAAGAGGATTTTGCCGTTTTCCCAACCGAGAGGGACCCTGCCCATTTCAGACTTACTTTATGCTGACGACATAATACTTTTCGCTAATGGCAGTAAGGGGACGATTCGGGCGCTAATGGAGGTGTTCAAGACATATGAAAGATGGTCTGGTCAAAGGGTGAGTCATGAAAAGTCTGCAATTTATTTTTCTAAACAGCTGAACCGAAGGAAGAGGGGGGAGATTCTGGATGAAACTAGTTTTAAGCAGGGACAGTTTCCATTTGATTATCTGGGAGTTTCGATGGTGGAACGGAAACTTAAGGCTAGAAATCTTGATACACTGATTATGAACATTGAAAAGAAACTTGCAGGCTGGAAAAATAGGATACTATCACAAGGAGGGCGATTAACACTTGTGAGACATGTACTGTCTAGCATGCCTCTCTACTTGCTCTCTACACTGCATACACCTAAAAGCGTGATTCGGAAAATCCATAGTATTTTCACAAACTTTTTCTGGGGTGAACATGGAGGTAAAACAAAAAGAAAGTGGAGAGCGTGGAGGAAACTATGTGTTCTAGTGGAGGAAGGAGGGATAGGGGTAAGGGATAATCGGAAGTGCAAAGTTCGTTATTTATGAAATTTGGATGGAACATTCTCACTCAAAAATCCATGTGGGCAGACTTTTTCTGTGCAAAGTATGTAAAAAATGGCCACATTGTAAAATGCCTAGAGAAAAGAGGGGAATCAAGATTCTGGAATAAAGTGGTAGAGGGCTTTACGAAAATAATATAGAATTCAAAATGGAAGGTGAAAGAAGGTGATATCTCGTTATGGTTTGATAATTTCCTAAGCATTGGCCCTCTGTTTGAATCGGGCTTAGAGATAGAAGAGCCAAACATCAGACTAAACGAATTGGTTGCTAATGATAGATGGGAGGTCAATCGAATTGAGAATTTGTTGGGCATACAGACTGCGAGTGAAGTAATCTAGCTGATAGGAAATCTTAAAAATGCAAAGGACATTCTGGTTTGGTTACCTGAGAAGAGTGGGAGGTTCTCCACCAAATCGGCATGGGAGACTATGAGAGTAAAGGGACAGAATTTTGGATGGGCTAAATGGGTATGGCACAAGCTCCTTCCAAGGAAGCTTGCAATTTGCATGTGGAAGGCAGCTTTTAATTGTCTAAGTGTTGATGAGCATATCCGGAAAATAGGCATTCCTTTGGTCTCGGGTTGTAATTGCTGCAAGGAAAGACAATGTGAAGATTTAGAACACCTATTTGGCAAATGGGAACTGGCAGTAAATGTGTGGAGAAAGGTATCGGCAGAGGTGGGGGTTCCTTTTTTCTCTCAACAGAACTGGAAGGAAAGAGTACAACTTTGGTTTAACAGGGCATCCCGAAAGTCCCAGTTGGATTTTTGGTTGGGTCTAATTCCAAGCATAGTAATCTGGAGATTATGGAGCAGAAGATGTGCAGCTAGGATGGAGGGCAAAACCGAAAATGAAGTGGAGGTTTGGAGATCAATCAAATATTGGGTTGGTAATATTGCCACAAGAATTAACAAAATCCATAAGCTAGCTAAATGGGAAGCAGACCTGGTAAGGAATATTGGGATTAGAAATGTGACGGTGAAGACTAATAAGGTGAAAGTAATCAGATGGAAGAAACCAAAGCTTGGCCGTTTGAAGCTAAACTTGGACGGAAGCAGTCTAGGTAACCCAGGGTCTGCTGGTGGTGGGCGAGTCTTACGGGATGATAGGGGTCACATGGTATTCGGTTTCTCAAAATTCTTTGGGACCTGTTCTAGCACTGAAGCAGAGCTAAAAGGAGTCCTAGAAGGTGTCAAACTTTGCAGGCATCTCGGGTACACTGATATAGACATAGAGTGTGACTCTTCTGTGGTAGTTAACTGGTTCTACTCTAACTATTGCACGGTATGGCAACTTTGGGACTACTGGGAGCAAATTCAGTCGATAGTTCAAGAGTTTGACTTTACTATAACTCATCACTACAGAGAAGGAAACCTTGTGGCAGACTCTTTGGCAAGACGGGGAGCATCGGGAGAGTCCAATATTTATTTTGAATGGTCTCAGCTGCCTTCGGTAACGAGAGGCTTAGTGAGATTGGACATATTAAACACAGCTTACTTTAGAAGCAGGTGATTAGTTATTGTACAGAGTTGGAAAGGGTATATAGTTCCCTAGAAAGGTTTAGATAGGAAAGCTTCATAGTATTTTTGTTGCTGTCTTTTGTGTCTTGTAAGACGGTCTTCCTCCGCCACAAGTGAGGTTTGATATATAGTTCTCAGAGGTCCCGGCCTCTTTTTCAAAAAAAAAAAAATCTTTTGGATGTACATGTTTAAGATGACCCAAAATAATAGGCACTCCAAGATATTTGAAAGGGAATGATCCTTCTGAAAATCCAGTCTTCCATAATAATAAGCTTTTACGCGTTAAAGAAATATTTTTTGAGCAATAAATGGCAGATTTAGAGTGATTGATACACTGACCCGACCAACGCTCATACTTATGAAGCACNCCTCTTGTGCACAAAACGTGATCTGGCAAAACAAAAAAAATTAAATGCTACGTTTTGCATTTTGGTGTGAGACTGATCTCTGAATTACGCATTCTCCAATCTCTGAACCACATCCATTTCCCCGTAGCCGAACCTTCCCTTGTCTTCCTACGACTTTGAGATCACAAAGTCTTTATCTAAATACAACTATATTTCTTGAATCAAGAATAACATTTTGGTGTTCTGGAGTTCGAGCAAAGCAAAACAGTGACTCCAATGAACGAGCAAATCCTGCAAGGCTAGCACCCAGTTCAGTGAACGATTGGCCTGAGTTCGAGCAAATCCTTGTTTTGGTCCATCACAAACTCTTTCTTTAGTGTTTCACTCTCCCCACAAAATCTCTCTATCGCGTGCGTGTCTTCAAAGAATAACCTTTCAATGACTTGTTTTATTCCCACTCTTAACTTCGCTTTTCCAATCTGATTCTCTAAACTAAGTTTCCCCTCCTCTCTATAACTTGTTTTTTTTATTTGTTCTGTTTCTTAGACACTAGCACAGATTCATATTTATTTTTCTTCACTGTTCTCTAATCCAATTCTCCAACCATACCGTTCTCTCCATTTTGTTTTCTCTTATTTGCGAATCACGACTCCATCATTCTCTTCACTCTTATTTGCTTTATGCTTGCTTCATTCTAGGTTTCCTTTCTGGGGTTTGCTTCGGTTTCAGTTCAAAGGTTTGATTCTTATTTTGTTTCGATTAAAGGGATGGGGGTCTCGATGAAGCCGCTAGCAATATTGTATGGAAGCTTGGTAACTGCAAGAGCTTCGTTGAAGCTGATAAGCATGAAACCCCGAGGAAAAGCGAGTTTTCGTGTTTTCTTCTGTTTTGTTTTTTTTTTTTTTTAATAAAAGAAGCTACCACGTCAGTTAGGGTGCATGAATTCGTGCACCAATTAGTCTGTATGTAGCGGAATTGGACATGAATATCTTTAATTACTCCATGTCCAATAAACTACAAAGATTTCATGTTGAATGGTTACTTTATATGTCCTAGTCTCCAAGATGTGTGTGGTCACAACCTAAATTAGTATTTTAAGAAAATCTAGTTGTGTGCATCCACGATCCCATGGTGACTTTTGGGAAATCACCACTTGTCCCAAAAGTTTAAGCTGATGAAAAGAACTAGAATTTAGTATTCATTTTATATATTAATAACTTTGATTTAGTGTTCAAGCTGATACAAAGTGTATTTTGCATATTTTAAATTACAATATTGGGAGGAAAATACTAAGACTAGCTTGAATATCTTTTCTATCTTTATACTTGTTATTTATTTAAAATCTAAATGTTGGTGTGATATGAATATTTATTAGTCAAATTAGATATGGCTTGAGTTTAATTCCTAGCTATTACTCGTTAGATGTGTATTCTAATTTGTATCTCACATGGAGTCCAATAATAGAGTTAGAAAGATTAATATAACATATTAAGCCATAGCTGGGTAATGAATTTAAATATAGTTGTGTCTTGGAGTTGGGAAAATTAACTTTGTCTCCGATCCACCCCAAAGTTAGAAATTCTAGTTCCACCCCTAGCCAGCTTCCATGCATCCTTTTAAAAGTCTATATATCATCTACAAAAAGTCTTACAAGGGAGAAAACTACTTGTCCTCTTACTTCTCTGAAACAAAGGGTGCAATGGCTAATTTCCGTAGGATGCTCTTGCAAGTGACATGTACTGTTGTTGTGATGTTATCAGAAATTGCAGCTGTAGCAATAGCACGTCAATTAGCCAAGCCAAACTGCCAGAACCGGTGTGGAGATGTTGAGATTCCTTATCCATTCGGTACAACTGAAGATTGCTACCTCAACAAACATTATTTTATCGATTGTAGCCATTCGTCCGGCCGATCCCAACCACTGTCCGAAAATGCAATAGTCACCAACATATCCATCGATGGCGAGATTGAAATCTTGATGTTTATATCCAAACAGTGTTTCAACAGTGGTGTGCTTGGGTATTACAACAAACCCTGGCTCAACTTCACGGATTTCACAATTTCCAACACCAAAAACAAGTTCGTGACAGTCGGCTGCGACAGTTTCGCGTACCTCATTGCTTTCCGAAACAATGAATGCTTCACCATAGGCTGCATGTCTATATGTCGAAGTCCTAGGAATGTCGTCAATGGATCTTGCTCTGGGATTGGGTGTTGCCAGGTTGACATCCCAGCAGGATTGAAGAACTTTACTTTGGAGGCTCTTAGCTATAACAATCACACATATGTCTCTGATTTCAATCCATGCAGCTTTGCTTTTGTGGCTAAACAGGACGAGTTTAATTTCTCCACTAATTATCTTCATAGCCTGCAAGAGAATGAGACGTATCCAATGGTTCTTGATTGGGCAATCGGTAATGAAAAGTGTGAAACTGCTCGGAACAAACCAGATTACGTATGTGGAGAGAACAGCGAATGTTATGATCCCAAGAATGGGAATGGGTACCGTTGCAAGTGCAATAAAGGTTATGAAGGAAACCCATATCTCCATGATGGTTGCCAAGGTACGTACGTACGTACGAGTTGCACATCTGATAAAAGATTCTCATAAATTTTAAGGAGATCAGATGTTTCATGTAGAATATTGAAAAATATAGAAACTTTGCAGCTAATTAATTTCAGTTATGCGTGCTCATATCGTCTTGATTACATGAAAATAGATTCCTTTGAGGCGCTTTTGCCTTATAAACTTGAGGTCCTCAATTTGGAGCAAGAATTTGAGTGAACCTTGATCTTGCCGTCTAATCATGCATTAAAATAAGATGATTAATATAAAATGATAGAAGAGCTAAGCAGTTGTAAAACCCAAGAAAAAAGTAATGGAAAATCTATTAATACTGCTATATGATGAAAAAAAATTTTAAAATCTTATAACGACGTCGTTAAAGAATTGAGTGGGTTTATTTTGGTAGCAAAGATCACAATACAATCATGTAAGATCTTTTTAATTTATGGATGGTTGGAATACTTTAGCTAAACAAAATGAACTGAAGAGGCGATTTAATATTAGAATATTATAAAGAAATGTATAGAAAATTATATAGGCGTAATTATAGATATATTGAAATAATATAGTACCTCGCTCAACTACTCAGTATTTTTTTTTTTTTTAATTTGTTGGGCATGAATTCATACTTATGTGTTTCAGATATTAATGAGTGCCAAGTTCGGAAACCAGCTTGCAAAGCTACTGCGAAATGCACCAACATTGAAGGGAGTTTCACATGTACTTGTCCCGACGGATACGAAGGCGATGGAAATATTAACGGAACAGGTTGCAATCCTAAAGCCAGCGGCAGCCATGCGAAGATCATTATTATTGCACTAATTGGTACGTATCAATTAATAACAGTAATATAATTTTTTTTTTTGCTTGGTAATTGGTTCACTCACATGAGTTGATTGAATTAAACCCACAGAAATGTTTGGTCTTTTCATAAATAAATCTTATAAACTGATTTGTCTTGGTACATTAACATATCACTAGTTTACAAGCTAATTACTTTTGGAAGGACCCCTACTATTCTACGCTCATTTCGAGACATGATGGATGGTGTTTTTTTATTACTCTCGTATGAACAGAGAGATCCGTGATTTTTCAAAAGGAATGGCTCATCTCCCACTTTTTGCACTACTTTTGCTGGCTTAGTGCTCTGTGGGCCTTCCCTGTTTCATGCATGCATTATTAAAGCTAGGGCAAGATTCTGTTCACCCTGATTTCAGCCTTTGTCGTGAATATCTCTATTATATATTTTCAATTCAATATATATTTGTTTATTTGTGGTAGTGATAATCTCGTGCAAGTTATATATATCATCGTCCTGTTAGGAAGAAGCACGACCTTTAGCTGTGGTATATATAATATATATTTATCAAAGGAAATAATTTATGCAATTTAATTTAGGGTATGCAAGTCTCGTGTATTACTTTTTAAAAAAGTAGACAAATATGATATCCACGTGGAAAAACTCATTTTATTAATGAAAAAATGATTTGTATGTATAATCTAATTAGGTAAATAGGCCTCCCCCACTCTTTTTGAAAAAAGTCGGCAAATCATGAACCTAGATGAAAAAGTAATTTTTTAACAATGAGCTCCACCTTTTTTAAAGAGGGTATGTGAGATTTATACACTATATATAGAACTATATCTGGTATTAATCTTTTAATGGTGAGCTTCATTCTTTTCAAAAATGGTACGTAAGGCATTCACATCCTCATACTGCAACTAGCATTACTCATTTATATAATATGCTCTCTAAACTAGTTGGCATGCATAAATTTCTATGTGTGTGTGTGTATATATATATATATTCTATAGATGCTGCTTATGTGATAGACACAAAGTATGCTTTAACTGAATTCTTGAATGAGCTAGTCTTCTTCATATAAGACACATATATGTTACTTGCTTATTGATTCACAAATTTCTCAAACCGTTTGTGAAAACAAAAATAGCATGTTAACTAGAAAACTTGATCACAATGCATGTTTGAATATGTGTAGCTATCAGCATTGGCCTCATAGTATTGTTTGTGGGAGGTTCTTCACTATATTGTGGACTAAAAAGAAGAAAACTCTTCAAGCTGAAAGAGAAATTCTTCCAACAAAATGGCGGCTTGTTTCTACAAGAAAAACTCTCGAATGATAGAACTTCCATGCAGACGGTCAAAATCTTTAGAGTGGAAGAACTTGAAAAAGCTACAAACAATTATGATGAGAGTAGAGTCCTTGGCCAAGGAAGCTATGGAACTGTCTATAGAGGAGTCTTACCAGATAATAAACTGGTTGCCATTAAGAAATCAAAATTTTGTGATCAGAGCCAAGTTGAACAATTTATTAATGAGGTGATTGTGCTTACCCAAATTAACCATAGAAACGTGGTTAAGCTATTAGGTTGTTGTCTGGAGACAGAAGTGCCATTACTAGTTTATGAATTCATCACGAATGGGACTCTTTCGAACCACATTCATGATAAAGTCCTATCATCCTCACTCTCATGGGAAAAGCGTTTGAAGATAGCAACAGATACTGCAGGAGCACTTGCATACATGCATTTCTCGACTTCCATACCAATTATACATAGGGATGTGAAACCTGCCAATATACTTTTAGATGATGATTATTCAGCAAAGGTTTCCGACTTTGGAACTTCAAGATTGGTCCCACTTGATCAAACACAATTAACTACTTTGGTACAGGGAACTTTGGGGTACTTAGACCCAGAATACTTTCATAGTAGTCAACTTACAGAAAAAAGTGATGTCTACAGCTTTGGAGTTGTTGTGGCTGAGTTATTGACGGGTAAGAAAGCACTTTCTTTTGATGGACCTGAAATTGATAGAAATCTAGCTATGTACTTTAGTTCTGCGGTAAAAGAGGATCGCTTACGTCAAATTCTTGAGGTCCATCTTGTAAGTGATGGTAATATTTATGAGATAGATGAAGTTGCCAATCTTGCAAAACGGTGCTTAAGTGTTAAAGGGGAAGATAGGCCTACAATGAAGGAAGTGGCAATGGAGCTAGATAGGTTGAGAAGTACGGAAAAGCATCAATTGGGAAAAGCATATCTCTGTACAAAAGAGACTGACTATCGTGTCACAGCACCTGCAATGCACTGTTTCAACATTGGTGTGGACGATGGATGTTCTTCTACCAGTACAACTGTTGGATATGAGGTCAGTATGAGAACCCAAGTCTCGAAACCATTGGATGATGGCAGATGATCGTGACTTAGTCCCGGTCAATATATTTTCATGTGTTATATCTCAATCTTCATGCTGCCTTCCTTTTCTAGCTTTTCTGTCACTAGGCTTCAATATTTCTATTAGATGTTCCTTAGAAATGTTTAAAATGATGTCGTGATATTATCTTTCATTTTATTTTTTGTCAGATATTTGTATATATATATAAAACCATGTCCTTTATGTTATGTTATTTTATCACATATTATAACTAGTTACCAACCGAATATATAGCTTGTCGTTTCTTCTTTTTTCAGTAGATTTTATTGTCCTGGCCAGTCTTGCCCCATAAATTAGGCAGTCGATTTTCCTATTATTTAATTACCTAGCTACTTTCTTCTAACCTGGCATCCATGCACCATGCTGGTTAAGTTAAAATAATTTTGATACTAAAATATGAAATTCATTGCATGCACCAGGTGTAGTCATGATGTTTACAAAATAAAGTGATTTTTGCGGCGATCTCAATTGCCGCAAAAAATCCCAAAGGTTGCGATAGATTTTTTAGTTGCAAATAAGAAGACTTTTGCAGAGATAATGGTCGCCGTGAATATATATGATTGCCACAAAACTAAAGATCGGTAGCAAAAACCAACCATTTTTGACAACTTATAGTCGTCGTTATAATATTCGCGGTGCACGTGAGGTTGTCGCAAATAGCCATGGGAGATGAAATGAATGATAGTTTTTGCGGCAGTGGATGTATTGTCGCAGATAAATGGCTTCTCGCCACAAATGGCAGTTAAATTACGATGAAGTCATTAGCGTCACAAATATGGAGGATGACCGGATATGGCGGAAATTGCAATTGCCTTTTTTGGCCAATATTTGCTGTCGCAAAGGCTCTAAGTGTCGCAAAAGGTTCTCCAATACATGATTTTAGATTGTTTGACCCACTCATGAATTGCTCTTTAACTGATCAAGCCATTCCTTAAATAGAAGGCTTTTTTGGCAAAAGTTTTTCCAGCAAACTTACAGAACGTTTTTTTCTATAAACATGACTACACCTGAATTGCTTGACTCATGAACCCCAAGTAATGCTACTGAATTATTTCCCTCTGCCAACTTACCAATTGGGTATAGATCTATATGAAAACATGAGTGACATATACATAGATTCCAGATCATTTGTATATTAATGGCCCATATAGAGTAGCTTCCATACAGAGATTTCAGAGCTAGTTTCTTTCTTTACATTCAGCTTGCTATGGTGGCAGACAGCCTAGAACGTAGCAGGATATAAATACATGGTGGAATATATCAAACAACATATATTGTGTTTTTGACTGAATTTTAGCACCATATATGATAGATGTTGAAATAAGTGGTGCTATATAAATGACTTCTCCAGTAGCGCCAGATCACAACACTAGCTCCATGTTCACTTATTTCTTCAGTGATTGGGTAATCAAATTTTAACACTCCGTCGTTGGAGTTCTTTCTTTACATTCAGCTTGCTATGGTGGCAGACAACCTAGAATGTAGCAGGATAAATACATGGTGGAATATATCAAACAACATATATTGTGTTTTTGACTGAATTTTAGCACCATACATGATAGATATTGAAATAAGTGGTGCTATATAAATGACTTCTCCAGTAGCGCCAGACAACACTAGCTCCATGTTCACTTATTTCTTCAGTGATTGGGTAATCAAATTTTAACACTCCATGGTTGGAGTTCTTTCTTTACATTCAGCTTGCTATGGTGGCAGACAACCTAGAATGTAGCAGGATAAATACATGGTGGAATATATCAAACAACATATATTGTGTTTTTGACTGAATTTTAGCACCATATATGATAGATATTGAAATAAGTGGTGCTATATAAATGACTTCTCCAGTACCAGACAACACTAGCTCCATGTTCACTTGTTTCTTCAGTGATTGGGTAATCAAATTTTAACACTCCATGGTTGGAGTCCATCTCTCGAAATCACCCAATCAGCGGCGATATGATCTTTCCATGTTTCTGCATCGATGCACATGTTCTTAGGTTTGATGCTAATGCTTTGGCTAACAATAAAAGAAACTAAAGACTAGAAACAACCACCACATAATGTCCAGTTAAATCAAAGCATATATGCATGCAGGAAACTGGATATAAGCTTCTGTATCACCCATCTATACTACTCCAAATCACCACTACTCCTTACAAATAAAACTTCTGTCACAAAATTTGGTAGAAAGTCTACCAATCTGGTGCTATGTAATACCTAGAGATAGCTGCATATCTTATTGAACATTAAATGTCCAGGTGCGAAAACATGTCCAGATGAGAGTATATACATGCACGGCAAGATTATGTCCCAAAACATTAGAGTGAAAATGGTTACCTCTTAAATTGTCCTTGTTGCTCCACCGTTAAAGCAGCTGATAAATCGAATCCCATTCTATTGTCCAGCACCATGTTTTGCAAAACCCAATATGTACACCAACTCCCTATCGATACCAGTCCATTTTACAACATCACCATGTGAGAATGAGTACATCAAGCTAGATTGCCAGTAGCCCATTTTACCCAGCACCATGTTTTGCAATCTTATAGTGACCTCCCATAACAAAAATCTTATAGTAATTAACCCAGCACCATTTTACCTAGCACCAGATTTTGCAAAAATCTGATAGCAACCCACTCATCGATCTCTATACTATTGCTACCAACCCGACTCCCAGCATGAACTCTTAGCCCCAAAAATCCATAGTCCATTGCAAAATCAGACAGCTCCCCATGTCTCCCTGGGTTGTTGTTGTGACATTGAGAATGTCATAAGCATGTCAAATTCAGCTTGCTTGGTAATACTTGGGCCCAAGGCCCAAGCCCACAAAGAAATTCAGTTTCTGAACAGCCCTAGAAAACGACGTCGTTTAAGTGAGTTGCGTTTTTTTTCCCTTCTCAGTTTTTCTTTCCCCCGGTATCCCCTCCCCCACACCCAGAATTCTTCCGCCTCTATGGGTTTCTGGAAAACCAAAACAACTCCACTCAAAAGTAACTGCCCCCACGTACCCACTCTCCGATTTTCTCACATAATATTCCACTCTACAAACCACTCTCTCTGCGCAGATCATTCTCCCCTGATAGATTAAGTGAAGGTCTGGTTTTACTGGAAGAAAACAGAAGCAGAACAACGATAATGATGAAGAGAAAATGCTTCTTTCATTCAATTCAATTCTTTGTAATCTGTATAGTAGCCTATATATACAAGAGAAAAATAATAACAGCCTATACATGGAAATCAAATGAATATACAATATTGCCCCCAAGAGTGTATACAGCTCAAAACATCACTATCCATTCTGTTGAGAATCTGTTGGGCATGTAGTGGTGTTGCGCTCTCTGTCCTGCTCTCTTTGTGTGGCAGCTGACTCATTCATTAATATCCCCCCGCAAGATGGAGAATAGATATTTTCTATTCCCATCTTGGACAAAAGAGAGCCAAGTTGAGTGGAAGGGAGTGTCTTGGTGAAGACATCCGCAAGCTGAAGTGAAGAACGAACATGGCAAGTGCGTAAGAAACCAGATTGAATTTTGTCGCGAATGAGATGGCAATCGATTTCAATGTGTTTCGTGCGTTCATGAAACACCGGATTTGCTGCAATATGTATGGCAGCTTGATTGTCGCAGTAGAGATTAGCTGGAAGTGAGACTGAGATGTGCAAGTCCTGTAAAATGTAAGAGAGCCATTGTAGTTCACAAGAGGTAATTGCCATGGCGCGATACTCGGCTTCAGCAAATGAGCGAGAGACCACAGTTTGCTTCTTTGAACGCCATGAGATCAATGAGGAGCCAAGGAAGATACAAAAGCCTGTGATGGAGCGACGAGAATCGGGGCAGGAGGCCCAATCCGAGTCAGTATATCCCTGGAGATGGAGGGAAAAAGAAGTCCCTGACCAGGAGCATTCTTGAGGTAGCGAAGAACCTGGTGAGCTGCATGTTGATGTGAGGAAGTAGGAGAAGTCATAAATTGACTTAAAACATGGACAACATAGCTTATATCTAGTCGAGTAATTGTGAGATAAATTAATCGACCAATCAAACGGCGATAAGGGAGAGGATCCGAGAGAGGCTGTCCATCATCCATTCGAAGCTTTAAATTTTGTTCCATTGGCAACTTGAGGGGTCGAGTACCGAGAGCACCAGCATCAGACAATATATCCAGCGTATACTTCCGTTGAAAAATAGATATCCCCTTGAAAGAACGAGCTACTTCAATGCCAAGAAAATAGCGAAGATTACCGAGGCATTTAATTCGAAAATGCTCACTGAGAAATAACTGAAGAGCAGCAATGGAGTCCATGTTTGAGCTGGCCACAATGATGTCGTCAACATAGACGAGGAGTGCTATGAAAGAGCCATTTTGTAGTCGAGTAAAGAGGCTATGATTAGCCTGAGATTGCTGGAATCCGAAGGTGAGTAAGGTCTGAGGAAACTTGGAATACCATTGTCGTGGGGCTTGTTTTAAGCCATAGAGACTCTTGTGTAAGCGGCACACCTGATTTGGGGATCCTTTGGAATAACCCGAGGGTTTGTGCATAAAAACTTCTTCTTCCAAGTCGCCGTGGAGGAATGCATTTTGAACATCAAATTGCTGGAGAAACCAGCCTTTGATAGAGGCAGCTGCTAACAGAGTCCGAACAGTAACAAGTTTTGCTACTGGGGCAAAGGTTTCGTTGTAGTCAAGTCCCTCTTGCTGTGAAAAGCCTTTGGCGACAAGACGCGCTTTGTAGCGCTCAATGCTCCCATTAGAATTATGTTTGACTTTAAAAATCCATTTGGAGCCAATGGTATGCTTACCAGGTGGTAAATCAACAATTGACCAAGTGTGATTGAGTTCAAGTGCAGATATTTCAGAATTCATAGCCTCACACCAATGAGGATACTTGACAGCTTCTCCATAAGATGTGGGTTCAGGTGTGGCAGACAAAGTGGAAATAAAAGCATGATAAGATGGAGAAAGTTTATTAAAAGAAATAGAAGAAGAGAGTGGAAATGGTTCACCTGAGTTGCAGGGCCTTGCCGTGGACAAAGATGAGGAGGCAGCATTGTTACATGTCTCTGGCACTGGGTTAAGTTGCATTGTTTGAGTGGGTGGAGGGACCATTGGTGGAGAGCATATAAAGTCACTTAAATGAGAGGGAGGGCGATGAGAGCGAGTAGACCTACGAACTAAAGGAGGAGGGGGTGGTGTGGATGTGTCAATGAGAGGTGGAGCAGGTGTATGAGTGGCTGTATGTTGCTGAGTGAGTGGAGAGTGTGCCGGTATTGAGTCTGGATCAGGTGGTTGAAAAGTGGGAAAAGAGGAAGAAGGAAAGGGAGTGGATATGTCAATGAGAGGTGAAGCAGGTGTATGAGTGGCTGTATGTTGCTGAGTGGGTGGAGAGTGTGCCGGTATTGAGTCTGGATCAGGTAGTTGAATATTGGGGAAAAAGAAAGAAGGAGAGGGAGTGGATGACGTGGGAAGCAAAGATGGAGTTTGAAAAGGAAATAGAGTTTCATGGAAGATAACGTCCCTTGAGATGAAAATTTTATGAGTGTTGAGATCAAGTAGTCGATATCCTTTCACACCAAAAAGATAGCCAATAAAGGCACAACGTCTACTACGAGGATCGAATTTATGACGATGTTGGGAGGTGGTGGAAGCAAATGCAAGACATCCGAAGACACGAAGGTGTGAGTAGGAGGGACGTTGCTTGAATAGAACTTCATATGGAGTCTTGTTGTGAAGAAGTGGAGTAGGAATACGATTTATTAAGTAGGTGGCTGTAAGGACACAAGCAGACCAGAATTCTAATGGTATTCCGGATTGGAAACGCAATGCACGAGCCACTTGAAGAAGATGGCGATGCTTTCTTTCAACCAAGCCATTTTGTTGGGGGGTCTCAACACAAGAGGTTTGATGAATTATGCCGTGTTCAGAATAGAAGTCAATCATGGAAAATTCTAGACCATTGTCACTCTGCAAGATTTTAATTTTTGTATTAAATTGAGTGACAACCAGATTACAAAAAGATTTCAAGCAAGACCGCGCATCTGATTTATTTTTCAGAATATACACCCAAGTGCAGCGAGAGAAGTCATCAACAATTGTGAGGAAAAAACAAGAACCATTGTGGTCTAAAATGTGGTGTGGTCCCCATAAATCACAGTAAACAATATCAAAGCAAGTAGAAGTAGAATTAGTGCAAGAAGGAAATGGAAGTCGTGTTTGTTTGGCAAGAGGACAAGTAAGACAAGGTAAATTTTCATTGATATTCATATGAGTAGTTACATTGGTATCATGTATGTGTAACATGCGAGGATGGGAGGGGTGACCTAATCGACAGTGCCATAAATTATGAGCACTGCTGAGAGGTTGAACAGAGGCTGAAATGGAATTTGGAACAGTAAAATCCTGTGAAAAAGTATGAACTAAAGCTTGAGGTGAAATGTCTTCTGTGTGTAAATGATAGAGACCATGTAGCAGGCTACCGTTCCCAATCGTTGTCCAGGGAGAAAGGCCTTGTATGAAGCACACATCAGAGAAAAACATGAGACAACAATTCACTTGTTTGGCAAGTTTAGCCGTAGACAACAAATTAAAATGGAAATTGGGGACACACAAAACATCATGAAGGAGAAGAGTTGCTGTCACTTGCACGGTACCAATGTGAGTGACAGTAGCTACTTCACCATTTGGGAGTTTAACAAAATTAGACATGGTGGATGTTACTGTGGTGAAGAGGGAGGGGCTGCAGATCATATGATCTGTAGCCCCCGTGTCAATGATCCAAGGTTTAGAGGAAAAAAAGGATAAACACAAAGAGATACCAGCAGCCGATGAAAGATGGTGTTGAGTTGGAGGAACTGTTTGGAGTTGATTTGCAGATGGAGAAGCTGTCGAGTTCTTGTTGTGTAGCAAGGCTATAAGTTCTTGATATTGCTCTTTAGTGAACATCATGTTTGGATCATTGTTGGTTGCCGAAGAAGGATCTTCCATGGAGACAGCATTGAGACGTGGCTTGTGATACTTGTGTCCGAGTGGATAGCCGTGAAGCTTGTAGCATCGCTCGGCAGTGTGTCCAGTCATCTCACAATGTGTACAAACAGGGGCTGTGGCATTCCCAGATTTGAAGCATTGGGCCAAGACATGGCCTGTGATTTTACAATGAGTGCAGTAAGGCTTGTCTCTCTTGGGAGAAAAAGGAAATGGTCTACGAGCAGCCAACGCAATACTATCGACTGGAGGAGCAGCGGAAGTGATGAGATGATGACGTTCTTGTTGTTGGATGTAGGAAAATACCTTGTTGACAGGTGGTAGAGGTTCAAGTAACATAATCTGATCACGAACATTTGTGAACGAGTCATGGAGACCCATTAAAAATTGGATTACACAGTCTCGTTGGTATTGGTCAGAAGTGACTTTGGTTGAGGCACAGGAGCAAACAGGTAGAGGGTCATAAAGAGAGAGTTCATCCCAGATGGATTTAAGTTTGCCATAGTAGGTGATGACCGAATCAGTTTCTTGCGACAAATTAGCAAGGGTTTTCTTCAATTCATAGATACGGGGACCATTTTGAGGGGAGAAACGGTCCTGCAGTTCAAGCCATAATTCTCGTGCATCAACAAATGCCACCGATGGACGAAGAGGTAGACTGATAGCGTTTTGAAGCCAGGACACAAGCATATCGTTGCATCGTTCCCACAATGAGAGAAGTATTGCAGAACTAGAGGGAGGTTTGACAATGGTTCCATCAAGAAATCTGAGTTTATTCTTTGCTCGAAGAGCTCGTTGAATGGATCTGGACCAAGTGGAATAATTCTCGGTAGTGAGATGTTCCGTGACCAGAAGATTACTGGGATTATCAGAGGTTTCTAGTCGGTATGGATTATTTGGGTTGCTGAGATCGGTAAGGTTGAGAGCAGCTTCGCCCTTGGGCTCTGATACCATGATAGATTAAGTGAAGGTCTGGTTTTACTGGAAGAAAACAGAAGCAGAACAATGATAATGATGAAGAGAAAATGCTTCTTTCATTCAATTCAATTCTTTGTAATCTGTACAGTAGCCTATATATACAAGAGAAAAATAATAACAGCCTATACATGGAAATCAAATGAATATACAATATTGCCCCCAAGAGTGTATACAGCTCAAAACATCACTATCCATTCTGTTGAGAATCTGTTGGGCATGTAGTGGTGTTGCGCTCTCTGTCCTGCTCTCTTTGTGTGGCAGCTGACTCATTCATTAATATCCCCCTCCCTCTTATACGAAATTGTTTGATTGTGGGTGTTTTCTATAGTGCGGCAGCTTGTGGGTGTTCAAAGATAGTGTCGCCGTCGGGTTCTCCTCAACGGAAGTGTTGAATGGTGGTAAGATTTTCTTTCATCCACTCTCTGTTCTTTCTTACACACAAACACACACCCACGTTGATTGTTTCACTCACGAACCTCTTCACAGATCACTCCTCCAACCCGCATTGTGCCATCGTAGCGGCTCGCGTCTTCTCAAGTGGATCCTCTGCACACCGGTAAGCCTAAGTTCCTCTCCCTCTCCATGTTCATTTTTCCTCCTAAAATTTTGGTATGTGATTTTATGTGCATTTTTAATTGGATTTATTTTAATTTTTTTCCCTTGGCCAATCGAGTAGTCGTGCGACACCCATTTTTGTCCGAGTGCATTCTATTGCTATCAAACCTTCATATAGTATTAGTGTAGAGCGACGGTAAGACTTACTCCTTCACTTTCTGTTTCTAATCGCACGTCCGCTTCGATTTGTCACTCAGGAATATTCTCACAATGATGCTGTTCATGGTTGTATGTTACTAGTTCATTGGCCTTTTCTTTTCAAACTCTCATTGCCTTCGAGTTACTGCACTGAGTTTCCCTTACCGAACAGCGGTAACTCCATCTCCCTCACGCACCTTGTTTTCTCACACCATTGCGTCCCTCATTTATGCTCACTTGCTCTAAAAAAATTCAGATTCATCGGCTCGATTAGTATTGCCTCCGTGACTGGTAGAAAGTGGTATTGCACGATCTCATTTTGAAGTGCTACAAGGTAATGCCTTGTTCAATTTTAGTTGCTGTTTTACATGACCCTGTGCTTGAATTTATTCTAATGTTAATACTTATATCACATGACAACACTAACACCCCAAACAGTAAAACATGACCCTGTGCTTGAATTATTCTAATGTTAATACTTTATATCACATGACAACACGAACACCCCAAACAGTATTCTTTCCTCTCTTTAATTTAACGAGTCATGCGTACAGACTTGGGTAAGAAATTAAGAATTTAGGCTCCTTGTTGACATTGTTACGTGGGTTATTTTTTAAGGAATTATGGTTGCTGGATATTTTTGTTAAATAATGAAGTTATGTGGCTGTCAGGGTTACGTATTTATTTTGTTGGTTGTTTCGGGTTTGAGTATTAACGGTTGGTTTGACGTTTGGTTATTGTGAGTCTATAAGATACTCTTGAAGTTGAGTGATAGATTGTTGAGCTGATTGTGGTTTAATGGATTAAAAGGGGCGGTTGGGTCAATGATCATGGTTGTTTGGGTTGAGATATGTGGTTGGCCAGTTTTATTCTTTGACTGTTATTGAGCTGATCATGTTGGGCTGGTTGGAGATGAACTATTGCAAGTTGAGTGGATGCTCGGGACTAAAGTAGTTGTTAGTTTCGGAATTGTTAGTTAATTTAGAGGTATGCTTGTTTGGGTTGATAATTGATCGGTAAATGTTTATTGTTTTAGGTTATTACACTATTAGAGATCGGACCCAAGGCATAACTTATACACAGCAAGAGTCAGGTAAGCGGGGTTCCTATACTAGTATTTGCATTAAAGAAAATGACTGAGGTTGATTTTGAAAATATGCATGTTTGTTTTGAAAAGGAACTTGAAAACAACCTCAATTAAGTGTTCTGCATATTCATGAAATTTATATAAGAATGAAGTATTTTTCTGTCATGACTGATGTAGACATGAGTTTATTTTGTTGCATTCCGTTTCTAAATTTTGTAGAAAGAGCGAATATGATCTAAAGGTTTGCTTTGATTAAATGAAAATGTTTTGACTATGCTATTTTGAATATGTGAAATGATCGAAAGCTATTCAGTAATCTGTTTTGATACGATGTGTCATCTGAAAACCTTGGCATGAATTTATTCTGTATCTATTTTCGATGTTGCCTCTGTTTGGTCTCTGTTAAGGCCCTGCCATGAGTATAATAGTGGCATACGGTCCTACTATGGGTATAATGGTGATTCATAACCCTACTACGGGGGTTGAACTTGGTATACGACCCCGCCATGGGTATAGTAGTGGCATACAGCCCCGCCATGGGTATAATGGTAGTTTATAATCCTACCAAATGAGATGGGATCATCTTTCGGTCCCACATCAAAGTCGAACTCTTGTAGGTACACATAGTAATTATCAGAAATAACAGGCTTCCTTATTCTAGAGGATCTTCTTAATTCTACAGTTTCATCCATATTATGTGGATGTTGAACTATAGAGTCAAAGTTGGTACGTTCCTCATGAGGTGGTAGTGGTTTTTGAATTGATTGAGCTTTAAGGGTATCAGATTGATTTCTTTGAATGACAATCATTTCATTTTCATTCACAGATGTAATATCTGAATTCCGTATTTCCTCCCACTCTATCTTTCGAAAAACATTACTCCCACTTATTCCAAAACCCTCAATAAATTTTGCATTTTTGGCTTCCACAATTCTGGGTGTATGTGAGGGATAATAAAATCTGTAGCCCTTAGAATTTTCTGCATAGCCAATGAAATAACCATTGACTGTCCTCGGATCCAATTTCTTTAGTTGTAGATTATAGACCCTAACTTCAACTTGACAACCCCATATGCGCATATGTCTTAAATTAGGTTTCCATCCTTTCCATAATTCAAATGGTGTTTTGGAAACAACCTTAGATGGAACGCTATTTAAGATATACACTGTAGTTTTTAAGGTCTCACTCCACAAAGATAAAGGAAGATTACAATTACTGAGCATACTTCTTACCATATCCATAAGGGTACGATTTCGCCTTTTAGCAATACTATTTTGGTGAGGTGAAACTAGCATTGTATACTGAGCAATAATGCATTCTTCCTTGAGAAAATTTGCAAATGGACCCGATTGTTGCCATGACTATATATTTACCATAATATTCTCCACCTCTGTCTAATCTTACGATTTTTATTTTATTTTCTAATTGTCTCTCTATTTCCTTTTTATATATTCTGAAAGCATCTAGTGCTTCAAATTTATCAAAAAGGAGATAAATATACATAAATCATGAATAGTCATCAATAAATGAGATAAAATATCTCTGACCATTCAAACAAGGGGTACTAATGGTCCACAGATGTCAGTGTATATGATTCCAAGAATTTCTCCACTCATTTTGACACCTTTACTGGTTTTGTTGGTTTGCTTACCCTTTATGCCAAAATTTGAGAAGTCTAAGTCTTTAAGACTCCATCATTAACTAATCTTTTAATTTTCTAAGGAGATATATCTCAATCTCCAATGCCACAATATAGAGGAGGACTCATCAATAATATTACGTTTAGTGCCAACTTCATCATGCAGAGTTAATAGACTATTTTAAAAAATAGAATCTAAATTTAATTTATACAAACCATTATTCAAGGTCCCAGAGCCTACAAATGTGGAGTTTTTAAATACAGAAACATTTGAATTCACAAAATTAAAATCAAATCCCAAAGGTACTAATCTATATATAGAGACCAAGTTTCTAGAAAATGAAGGTACATAAAATATGTTTTCAAGATCCAAAATATAACCATTATTTAAAATAAGTCTAAAAGTTCCTACAGCCTCGACATGTGAACGTATCCCATTTCCTAAGTAGATGCCTTGTTCACTTCCCATCTGTTTCCTTAGGCTGAGAAACCCCTGCATGATATTGATAACATGAGTTGAGGTACTTGAATCAATCCACCATGTATTATGATGGGAGTCTACAAGATTGGACTCATAGCACACAAGAGAATTGAGATTACCTTTCTTCTCAAGCCATGATTTATACTTTATGCAATCTTTCTTTTTGTGCCATTTTTTCTTGCAAAAGAAGCATGTATCATTGTCTCTATAACGTTTAAATGGCGCTTTTCCATCCTTCTTCCACTTGTTAACACTGACACTTTTGCCTTTGTAAGATTTGGGAATCGAAATCTATACTAAATCCACATAACAATCGAAATCTATACTAAACAACGTGGCACAAGAGTTGGCTCTGGTACCACTATTGTAAGATTTGTGAGACAATCTAATAATAAAGAAATGTTAGAATATGAACCTCTGGCCATCGTTGATCAAGTATTTGCAAGAACCGATTGTTTCTAAATTGTGAACCCTCACAATTTCTATATGGAGAGTATTGGGTAGGGGTTTTCAGTCTATCTATTTACGTTAGTGAATATGACTGGTGGAGAATCACGAGCTTTTATATATAGATAAGCCAAGACCCTTATCCACTGTTTTCTAAGTGTTGCTTCATTCCATCAAAGAATGTAACTGTTGGTTTTTAATGAGTAGTATCTTTATTTTCAATTATCTAGAGTTTTTAATATAAATATAAAACTATTAAAATAAATATATATAGTATATTTGAAAGGGTGTGGCACGCAAGCCACCTTTAAGTCTCCCACAAGGAGACGTGTTCTTTCATTAAAAATTTAGATTTTATTTCTCAAGGAGCATTAGTCTGTTGGTTTGTCTTTGTTTTCATCTTTATCGTATTATTCTAGGTTCTTATCTTGTAAGGCTATTTAAGCCGCACGGAATTGGAATAAAGCAGAGGTATTATATATCATATTGATGTGTGTTTTGTTTAGTATATATATGACTCTACGTTAAGCTCTAAGGAAATACCCGGACCTTAACATATATATTCATCGAGAACCACTTAATATAATGATGTAGAATTAATATGACCAAGCGTATGATCATTAATCGAATTAACACTTGAAATTCTATGATGTTATTTTCATTTGATTAATTACATTAGAATATTTTCCTCTTTGCATATTTCAAACAATTAATTTGGTTGCGACTAGGACACGTACAACTTGGATATATAGTAAGCTGTCAAGGTCATGAATATCATATGGGGTCCTCGTTGAACAGAGAGTTTCATACGGCAAGTCCATATATATATATATATATATATATATATAATATAATGTAAGATCGTGGCTGTATATGACCGCAACATATTGGAGACTAGACCAAAGCCGGATATATTTGCTCGGTAGGTGGCTGATCATGACCATCATATTGTATATCAATTTAATTCACATCCCTTCACATTGCATGCTGCAATATGCATGTATATATGTGTGTATATATTTATTACGAATCCAATTGCTTGTGTAATATTATTTAGTTATGATCTATATTTAGTTGTATATTTTATTTAAAGTTATATGATGCTATACTAAAATTTTTTATATTTTTAACAAAAGTTATTTTATAAACTAAATTATATAACATTAATGTTATATATCAATTTTCTAATTGTTATGTAGATTATATCTTATTGATATAGTTATAAATGAAAGAGTGAATGTGCATTTATAGCTTGAGACAGTAACCAAATTAACTTTAACTAATTAACTGTAATCCATATAAATAATTTATATTTTAACGTAAGGTGATAGTATTCTTTTTAATTAAGGAATCATATCATTAACCTGATACACAATATATATGATTTTTATTATACTAGATAAATGATCACACATATTGTCATTTATTACTATTACTTATTACTTGTATAATATATACAATAACTTATATATTGTAACTATATACTTATATCATATATTGTAATAAACTTACAAATAACTTATATATTGTAACTATATACTTACATCATATCTTGTAATAAAGTTACAAATATAATAGCTAGTAATAAACGCTATAATGTATTCATAATTTATAATATTTGAGAATAATATGTTATACAACTAGAATTCTTGACTTATTATGCTATGATCTATATATTAAATGGTTTAATTTATTGCATTTATCTTATGTATTACTTTTTTAATTTATACCTATATATTACTTTATATTATAAAAAATTAGAACTTCTTAAACGAAATTATTTGGTTGAATGTTAAGAAATTTTTTATATTAATCAAAAGATAAAAAATAGATTTTTCAAAAAATAAAAAATAAATCGAGCTCGAGTAGTTCAGCTCGTTTGTTTATTTTTAGCGAGTTATAAGCTTAATTAATAAAATGGTCAACAACCGTGGCACAATGCAAAAGACAGGATGATATCATGTGGCCAAGTAAATATTCACCCTCCCAATTAGCACCCTCACTATTTCTTTTAAGCTTTCTTCTCCCAAGTAAATGTTCCCTCCTAATGAATAAACTTAATTCGGGGATTAATCTTGGTTTTTTAATTTACTAATATTAGTTTAAGTTCCAGCATTCGGTATTAATTTGGAATGATCAAACGTATGATCATTGATCGAATTAACACTTGGAATTCTATGACGTTATTTTCATTTAATTAATTACAATATTGGAATATTTTCCATACTTTGCATAACTCAAACAATTAATTTAATTGGCTGCGTCTAGGACATAAACTTGGAAATATAGTAAGTCAAGGTCATGATCATATGGAGTCCATATATATTAATGTACGTAATATAAGATCGTGGCTGAATATATATGACCGCAACATGCTTATTGGAGACTAGCTAGATAAAAAGCTGCCGGATGTATTATATCATGCTGATCGATCGTTACGTAGGTGGCTCATGATGACCATGTAATTATAATATTTATTTCAATTTCCCATCCCTTCGTATTGCATGCATGGATGTCATGTGCATGTGTAATATTTTATTCAGATTCCGATTGCTTGTGTATGTACGTAATATCATATTTCGAATATTACGATTTACAGATGATTGAATCCGGCCGTATCACACCAGGAGAAGAAAATTCACCAGTTTGCAGGTAATGACGTTCCAAATCATCATGCATGAGACAGAACAATATTCCTTTTAGACGTTGAGTGAACGTAGCGTGCAATATTCAATAACTAGGTAGGTGTTCTTAATTAGGCCACGATCAATGATATATATAGTAATTAATACATGATTGGGCCCACTTGTATGCTTAAAGTCCTTGCTTCAATGGAGTAATTAATATATCGTCTTATCTTTTTTTTTTCCTTTCACAAGTATTATTTATATACGCTTGAAAACGATTCAAAGTACCTCAAAAGCAAGTAGTATGTAACTAGGGAGGAAACCTGCCAGCTAATCCATGCATGGGGCAAGATCAGGGACAATAAAATGGATGGAAAAACAACAATGCGAACCTGTTGGCTAATTGGTAAGAAAACTTGCCAATTAAATTAGTATGTGTATATATATGCACACAACTTAAAATATATACATATAAATAATATATATAATATAAGTAACAAAGTAACATCCATAAAAGAAAGGGTAATATACAAAATATCTATGTAAGTAATATTGATAACAAAAAAAGAATGAAAGATAACATCATTTAAAAGATTTCTTTAAGGTATATCTGTTGATAATGGAGCGTTATTACAAAAAAGAAAATGAAGGTGTGCGGCAAGAAAATTGAGACATCAAACACGAAAAATATAGGAGAGATACACATATATGTACATACAAGTAATAAATTTGATCAATTGGTGAAGATCATGATGTATGTTTTGGCCATGGACTAGCTAGCTCATCATCTGCCGTCATGATCAAATGGTTTCACGACTTGGTTCCTCATACTTTCAAGCCCAACTGTTGTGATGGTAGAGGAAGAACCATTGTTAACATCAATGTTGAACGAGTGTGTAGGTGGCCCAAGCAAGTTTTCAGTCTCCTCTGTATAAAGATCAGCCTTTACCCATGGATGTTTTCCCATAATTCTCAATCCTTCTAGCTCCATTGCCACTTCCTTCATACTTGGCCTATCCTCCCCTCTTACACTTAAGCACCATTTTGCAATATTAGCAACTTCATCTATTGCATTAATATTGACATCATTGACAATTTGATCATCAAGAATTTGATGCAAGCGACCCTCTTTTAAAGCAGAGTTAAAGTACATTGCCAAACTTCTATCCTTTTCTGGCCTATCAAAAGAAAGCACTTTCTTACCTGTCAGTAACTCTGCCACAACAACACCAAAATTGTAGACATCACTTTTTTCTGTAAGCTGGTTATTATAAAAGTATTCTAGGTCTAAATATCCAAAAGTTCCCTTCACCAATGTAGATAATTCTGTTTGATCAAGAGGGACCAAAATTGAAGTTCCAAAGTCAGCCACTTTTGTTGAATAGTTATCATCTAAAAGTATATTTGCAGGTTTCACATCCCTGTGTATAATTGGCACGAAAGTTGAAGAATGCAAGTATGCGAGCGTCCCTGCAGTTTCTGATGCTATCTTCAAACGTTTTTCCCATGAGAGTGAGGATGATAGGTTTTTATCATGAATATGACTAGAAAGAGTACCATTTGTGATGAATTCATAGACTAGTAACGGGACCTCTGTTTCTAGACAACAACCTAACATCCTAACCACATTTCTATGGTTAATTTGGGTAAGCACAATAACTTCATTTATGAATTGCTCAATTTGACTCCTATTACAAATTTTTTATTTCTTAATGGCAACAATTTTGTTGTCCGGTAAGACTCCTCTATAAACAGTTCCAAAGCTACCTTGGCCAAGAACTCTACTTTCATCGTAATTATTGGTAGCATTTTGAAGTTCTTCCACACTAAAGATTTTGGCAATCTCCATTGAAGCTCTATAATTCGAGAGTTTTTGTTGTAACAACAATCCACCATTTTGTTGGAAGAACTTCTCTTTTAGCTTGATGAGTTTTCTTCTTTTTAGTCCACAATATATTGAAGAACCTCCCACAAACAATCCTACGAGGCCAATGCTGATAGCTGCGGATATTCAGACATGTTATCTTTGTTTGCACCAACAATTCAACAAAGGTAATGCAAATCCAATATTAGGCAATTAAGTAGCTCATTCAAGAGTTTGAGTTAAAGCATAGTATGTGATTATCACAACATAAAATCGAAATGATTACTGTGAGAATTTCATTTTTTAAAACCTTTTAAGTTTAAGGGACTTTTAATGTCCATCTTTTATTTCTTAATAGAAAGTAAATTTTTATTAGTAATAAATGCCCGAAAAAATATATATACTACTGAAAGAAGACTAGTTGAAATTAAAATCATTAGCCTTATTAAAAAATTGGCCAGTCCATGCCAAGTAGTCTTTTAGTTTTGGGATTCTAAGACTCATCATTTATATAAACTGGGGAATATTATAAATTTTATTGCGATCAATTGTCTATGATATCATATTGCAAAAAAGAAAGAAAAAAACTACAAAAAAAAAAGGAACAAAAACTGGGATTGATTTTTTTTTTTTGTCTAAATTATATAATATAAAGTAGATTTTATAATATTTATTGTGTTTTTAATACTGTTTGAGGGATTTAAACATGAATTAGTACGAATGAAGATTATCCTTTAATTTATCATTAGTTTTCAGATTGTGCTAGCTCTTGCCTTCAATATCCAATCTCAACAGTAAAGAAGTTTGAAGATGTAAGATAAAAATAGTACTCAATGGAGTTTTATTGGTTGAATATTAATTGCTGTTATTCATATCATTGTCAACTAGTTTAAAGATAAACATACATGATATAATAGCACACAAAATGATCAGAAGAGAATAAGAAAATATGAAAAATGTTGCTCTAGATCTTGTTATTTTCGCTTTTCAGTATCTAGACACATCAATGTCCAGCCGGCAACGTTGACCAAGGAGGCGGGCTAGTTGCGGCCTCTGACACAACCAATGACCAAGTAGCTAGGGATCCAAATCCCTAATAATATTAGGTATTATATATGTAATTATTGGTTTAAAAAATAATTATAATGCAGTTGTATATAATTATAATATATTATATATATACTTACCGAGAGGAATAATGATATTAATGCTAGATTTGTTGCCCGAGATTTAGGTCTGCAACCTATTCCAGTTGTGATCTTCCCATCACCTTCGTATCCGTCGAGGCAAATACAGGTAAAATTCCCATCAGTGTTCTTGCATGTTGACGTAGTGGTATTGCAGGGGTTCGGGTCTGCTTCGCACTCATTTATATCTGAATTATGGGAGCAATAATACAAACGATTTAACTATTTCGAACCTGCCATTAAATACATTAATATTTTATAAGGAAATTGAATATTATACCATATATATATATATATGTATATGTGGCATCTACAATCAAAACCAAGAACGTCATATGAATAAATTCAAAATTCAGGCATAGATTGATCTTTGGAGTTTCATTTCATTTGAATGTTCATTAATTTGTTAAAATATTATTGGAGAAGCTTTGAAACTCGTACCTTGGCAACCATCCTCGAGGTATGGATTTCCTTCATAACCTTCATTAATGCACTTGCAAAGATATCCATCACCGTTTGGGGGATTATAACATTGGCTGTTCCTTCCACATACGTAACCCGGCTGGTTTTTGGCACTTTCACATGTTGCATCACCGATTGCCCAATCAAGAACCATTGGATAGGCCTCTTATTCCCTCTCAGGCTTTCAAGATAATCGGAGGAGAAGTTGAACCCGTCTTGTTTAGCCACAAAAGCATAGCTGCATGGATTGAATTCAATGAAATCTGTGTGATTGTTATAGCTGCGTGCATCTAAAGTAAAGTTCTTCAATCCTTTCGGAATGTCAACCTGGCAACACCCAATTCCAGAGCAAGATCCGTTGAAGACATTTCTAAGACTTTGACATGTAGAGGTGCAGCCAATGGAGAAGGGTTCATTGTTTTGGAAAGCATTGAGGAACGCGTAAGTGTCACAGCCGACGGCCACGAACTTATTTTTGGTGTTGGAAATTGTGAAATCTCGGACACGGAGAGAGGGTTCATTGTCATACTCAAGCACATCGCTCGAGTTTTCAAAACACTCGAAGGATATAAAATTCATGATATCAAGCTGGCCATCGATGGAAATCTTGGTGACAACTACATTTCCCAACAGTAGTTGGGGTGGGCTAGAGGAATCGTTACAATCTAGCAAAAATTCTTCATTTAGGTAGCAATCTGCAGTTGTACCAAATGGACAACGAATTTCGACATCTCCGCACCGATCTGGGCAGTTAGCCTTGGCTAATGGAGCTGCTACTGCTGCAGCTGCCATTTCTGACAATATCAGAACAACACATGTAATTTGCAAGAACAACCTGTGGAAACCGATAGATATTGCTCCCTGTGTGTCCTTGAAGAGGATACAAGTTCTTATGTTAATTTCTTTGAAGACTTCTGAGAGATGTTGGACTTTTAATTTAAAGGATGGAGGCATATATACGGCAGGAGGAGGAGGAAGACCCATTCCGCGCACCATGAATTGGACTTTTATTGCATTGAACCGCTGTAGAAGGAGAGGGAGGGGCTTGCACGAGCCAGCTGTGATGTGGACTCGAGCGAAAAACGAACTATAACACGATTATATATACATATATTTGCTTCAAGTATTCTTTAATTTTTTATATATAGGAATGCTTCAAGTATTCAATTTAGTTTTTAAATAATAAAAAAATATAAATTAGGAGGTTATAGATGTTCTAGTACTTTTTTCTCACGATTATGGTGACCGCTGTGATGACGAAATTATATTATACCTGAAAAGTCCTAACTCATGTCGATGTTAATAGACTCGGTTTCAAATGTGCTTTCAAGTACTATAGAAGTGCCAAGTTGTATCAAAGATAAGCTCATGATCGTATTCCACAGGAACAAATGTTTAGCAAAGTATTTGTGAAAATTAATTGGAAATTATGATGATGTATGGGAAGTGTGAAGAAGTAAAATGACGTGTAAATTTTTTTTTTTTTGTATTTTTTTTTATGTATGTATAAACAATGAGCAACATGGATATTAATATATTCACAAAAAAAGATTTAATGAAAACGGAATATATGGTTGCGCTTTGAGGATTTCGGGTTTGTAATTCTTAGAAAGATGGATTAAATCATAAAAGAAATAGTTGAAAATTTAATATTCCAAACGATGAAAAACTGTAATTCTAATTCCTACAAGTAACAAACAAAATTTCGATATAAAGTTGAAAATAACAGTTCTAAAGAAATGATTTAACAAATACTGGGTCACGGTTTTAGGCTTCCTTTGTTTCTACACTCCACAAGAATTCTGGACGCTACTTGTCTTCTATTAACCCAATCAAGGTATTAATAAATCACAGATTAAAAAAATATACGCTCAAAGTATGTGTGCCAGTTCTTAATACGAAATATCGTCACTAAAGCATCAACCAATCTCACTATAACATTTGGCTAATAGAAACCTTGATTAATTCAAGGGTCTGTTGTGCCTTACGTCAACAACAGAATAAGAATAAGAGCAAGAGGATCTATCCAACTTTCTATTTCCAAAATTTGGTCTCAAACAAAGCAAGGAATGAAATTCGAAATCTATAGAAATCCAGCAAATAATGTAGATAAAAGAAAGCTTTTACTGCAACCCAAGTTGTAAAACTTAGCTGATCATCCTCATAAGACAATAAAATGCTCAACAAAAATAAACCCTAAACTGCGAGAATCGCATTCGAACCAAAATAGGAAAATAAAAATAAAAACTAGCTAACCCCTTTCACCCGAAAATCTCTCTTCCTTCTATACTCGGAATCTTCTCTCCTCTCTCTCCTTGACACGGATCGCAGCCTTTCCATTGCAAAGACTTCTCTTCGTGGTCCCCAGGCTTCCTGCATTTCATGCGTCCCTCTCCCAGCTATAGCATGTAGGAGTGAGGTGTGCTCCTAATTTACTTCTGCAAGTGGCCTGAATTAAATCTTTGGTTGCAAGTCCAAGAGTCCTCATACTTTCATATTCATGGGCTCCAGCTCTTGTACGTAGGCCTCCTTGTGATAATTTCTTTCCAAACTCTAACTCTTGATAAATCCTGGAACATCATAAGCTATATGCGCCCATCTGAATTTAATTAGGGACAAGAAAATCATTTCACATGCCAAACAAAGTTAAATCACATTATCTAATTACTACTCTTATTTTAGCACATAAAGGTCTTTTAATCCAAGATATTTAAGAGTATTAATACTGCATAATTGACCATTTATCACACCCCCCAATTGACTTCTTGCTAGTCTCTAGCAAATAAAGTGAATGAAATCATACAAAAGGGAAGTTATCAGTTACAATTCCAATAAATCTGAAAATCGCATGCCATGAAATAAACTTGTCGAGTTTAAGAACATTGGAGATAGATTAATCTGAATTTTTGTATCAACTGGAAGATTTATACACCATTTAGTTAATCAACCAAGGGAATTAAATGTAGTACTTCTTTTAAAACTGATCCAAGACGTAAAAGATAAAGTTATAAGCTTAATTAATAAAATGGCCAACAACCGTGGCACAATGCAAAAGACAAGATGATCATGTGGCCAAGTAATATATATATATATATAGTTATTTTATTCTCATCATATCGGTATGTAAAGCACATGATGATTATCTATATACATCAGTTAAATTGTAAGATTTTATTTGTAAGATTCAGATTTAAAAATTTTTCTTTACAAATCAAATTCTGTCACCTAAACACTTTAATTACTTGATGTGCTCTGCTATATAGCAACTTATAAATAATATATATATATATATTCATCGAGAACCACTTAATATATATCACGTAGAATGAATATGTAATAGATTAAGGTGCTCCATATTCATATTGAGAAGTTCCACATAGCTTAGGAACAAACTCATCCTGGGCTTTCTAAGGAGTTACCTCACTCCTCCTATTAGGCCTTTTATAGGGAGAAATTTGTGTTTTTATATGATATCAGAGCAGGTTAAATTATGACTGATGATGGGCTTCTGCGACCTACCCATGATGATGGTACCCGAAATACCAGCCCACACGTGGGGGGCGTATTGAGAAGTTCCACATGGTTTAGGAACAAACTCATCCTGAGCTTTATAAGGAGTTACCTCACTCCTCCTATTAGGCCTTTTATGGGGAGAAATGGTGTTTCTATACTTCACCCTCCCAATTAACACCTCACTAGTTCTATTAAGCTTTCTTCTCTTACTCGTAGTATATATATATATATCGTAGGTTCCCTCCTTGATAAAAGTCACCATTCATGATAATGTAAAAACAATGGATTAATCTTGGTTCCCTCCAAATGAATAAACTTAATTCGGGATTCATCTTGGTCTTTTAAGTTTAAGTTCCAGCATTCGGTATTAATTCGGAATGATCAAACGTATAATCATTGATCGAATTAACACTTGAAATTCTATGACGTTATTTTCATTTAATTAATTACAATATTGGAATATTTTCCACTTTACATAACTCAAACAATTAATATAATTGGTTGCGTCTAAGACATAAACTTGGATAGTAAGTCAAGGTTGTTGAAAATAGAGATGAAGAAAACTTCTTGTATATTTCTTATTTGAATTGAGGAAGAGAAAAATTGCTGTGCTAATATGATTTTATTGTATGTTGCATTACATATATATAGATGTGTGGCTCACTAAGTGTGGGTACATGTGTAAAAGTAAAGTATATTAATTTAGACAAAAAATCCTTGGTTTAAGGTTATGGTTTACTGGCTGATTTTCTGGAGGTTGTTTGCTGATTTTGTGGAGGTTTTTTGCTGATTTTCTGGAGGCTTGTTTGCTGGAAAAATGTCGGTCAATACTCCCACTCAAGTTGGCGCATGGAGATCTGTAATGTCCAACTTGCTTACAAAATGATGAAAAAGGTCCCGTCCTAAGGCTTTTGTGAAGATATCTGGAACTTGTTCACTAGAAGAAGTGTGAGTGGCTGTAAGGAGACTCGTGTGATACTCTGTATTTACTTGTATTTTGACTAAGTAATTATTGCATTTCTTAGGATTATGGGCTTTCTTGTTTTAAATTTTATATGATTTATGTGGTATTATTTTACGACGTTTAACTAAAAAATTTAATTCAATGTGTTTTATTGTTATTAATTATTATTCATTATTTAAAATGCTCTTTATTTTAAATTAGTTTATTGTTGGATTTTATTATTTTATTTTACTTAGTTACTGTATTTAAATTAGTTTTATTTAAATTGTCGTTTTGAAATCATTTTCGTTAGATCAGTTTGCAACCCAAGATGAAAAGACTGGATCTCATTTCTTTCCCTTCCCTTTTCTTTTTCCTTTTTCCCTTTTTTCTTTTTCTTCTTCTTTCTTTTTCTTCCTTTTTCTTTCCTCCTCCCCTACCTCCCAGCCCGTGCGAGCCCCCTCCCTTGTTTCGGTTCTCTCCACCCAGCGCCGTCGTGCACCACCACCGGACCTCATTGCCCAGCCTGCCAGCTCCACCACCATCCGGCGACCTCCACCACCCCAGCCTCCTTTCCCCACGCTCTCTCTCTCTCCCTGCTGGCAGTGTGAAACCTAGTGGAGTTGTGCACCAACCAACGGCGCCACCACCACCACCACAGCTTCCCCTCCTGCTGGCCATCATCCCCTACCAAGCTCAGCCCCTAACGTGCCGTCGTCCGCTCCCACGAAGATCACCAAGCCCCACGGTTTTCTCCCGTTTCCATCGTCGCCTAGCCACCACACCACCACCAACGGCTTCCCCACCCACCAATGACCTTCCCTATCCAATCTCATGTCCCACCATGACCCATAGCCACCACACTCTCACTCACTCTCCCACGGCCTCTTTTCCTCAAAGTTGGCTGATCTCTTCTGTGCGCCGCCACCCACGACCACCGGCCACCACCATCAACTCCACTAACCTCCATGAGCCCCTCCATGACCAACCCAAGCCTCCCGTAACTCTCTTTCGGAATTCCCACTTTGAGATCCAAGGCGATTGCTTGGAAACCGTGGCCCGCCGCTGCTCCACCAGTTTTGGCTTCACCCTCGATCTTCCAGAGTTGCCTTTCATTTTTGTAAGTATTTTTCCAAAGAAATTTTGAGATTTAAATGTATTTTTGCTCTAACATATTTACTGCAATTTGGTTGGTCGTGCCGGACTTGGAGTCCGAGAAGCATGGGGGTCGATTGGATTGGAGGAAAAGATTGGTTATTGAATTGGCTTATGCTTGGTGCTTTATGTCATGTTGGATATTTTATATGTGGCGTTTAATTTCATGACATTCATCATGGTGTTCATGCATTTTCAAGTGTTATAAATATAAAACTAGGTTTTCATGTGAGAAATGATTTTTAGATGCGTGGGTATCACGACCCCAAGCAAAGATGGGGCATTATTTTAGTGGAGCTCCTATGGTCACTCGGAAGTGTAATATACTGAGTGACATCCCCTAGGTTGTCGCTGGGCAACAACGAGATCGAACGGGATGGAAACGCTCTCATGCCAACTCTGTGGCCCCTCTTGCTGGCGAGGGTTAGAGGATACTTGGCCGCAAACTCGCTGGGTGCAGAACTGGGTATCGCTCATTACGAAGTCACTCTCACGATCGTTATCCGTGGTGTGACGAAGGGAGCCAGGGTGTGCGGATGGTCCCTGGGGGAGATCATGGTGCATACGGTAAATGGATATTGGGCCATTTTTTGGGAAAATGAAGAGTTTTGGATAAAAGGATTTTATGTGAACTATTTTCTGGAAAAATTGTGGATTATTGTTTTGGGTCATTTTCATGGAAAATTGCGAGAAATATTTTAATGGAATGTCTTGTGCCAAAATGGGATTTTGGCGTGCGTTGGAAAATTGTGATACCCCTTATTTTAGTGTATTTTAATTGAATGAGTATTTTAATTAATTTAAATATTGCTTCTCTTGTTTTAAATTTATCGGATTTATCACTGGTTTCTTTTATGATTTTTAAGTTGTGAAATTTATTTTGATATGCTTTCTTAATATTAATTATTGTTTTGCATTTAAATTGCTCTTTAATTTAAATTAGTTTGTTTGTGGGCTTTAAAATTATTGTGTTGTTGGATTTTTACTATTATTTTATTTTAGCTAGTCACTGCATTTAAATTATTTTATTCAACATACTGTTTTGAAATTCTTTTCGTTGGATCAATTTTGTGACCCAAATTATGAGGACTGGATCTCATTTCTTTCCCGCACTTTTCTTTTTCTCCTCTTTTTCTTCTTCCTTCTTTCATTTTCTCCTTTCTTTTTCCCCTGCCTTTCTCTTCCTGCCTGCGAGCCCCTCCCCTCTCTCCCTTCCGTTTGCTTCATCTGCCCACAACGTTAGCGTGCGCCGTCCGTGAGCGACACTGCCCTCCCATTCTCTTCCCCTCCGGCCGGCGATCATCCCCCTCCATTTTCAGCTCCTCCCTCACCACCGTTAGCCCCCACGCATGACTTCAAGCCACACGGTCTTTGTGTTCCAGAGCCGCCGTCATGCCGCCATTGGCACCATCTTTTCACCACAGCACTGGTGGCCTCCTAGCTACCTAACCCACCCAACCTTAGCTCTGATCCTCCACCCTTGAAGCCCCTCCATCCCCACTTCCGATTTGGGTGTTTTAGCCTCCAACCGCCGCCCACACCACCACCCACGGCCAACCATCACCACCAGTAGCTTCACCAACAACCCTAAGTCCTTCCCTAGCCATCCCATGTCTACGTTTGTCTTCGCTCAAAAGTTGGGTTTTTGAGACTCACGACCCTTGTCCATTTTGAACTGTTGCGTGGCTATGCCGCCACTTCTAGCATCTCCGTGATCATTCGAAAATTATATTATAGCGCTGTAAGTATTTTCTCAAAGAACTTTCGATATTTAAATGTATTTTTGCGCTAACTCATATTTACTGTAAATTGGTTGGTTGTGCCGGACTGAGTCCGAGGAGTAAGGGGGTTGGTTGGATTGGAGGATGAAGTTGTTGGTGTGATTAGATTTTGCTAGGATTTGCTGATTGTTGGATATTTGTGTCGTGTCATGTATATTGCATATTTGCACGCATGTTCATGTATATAAATGAAAACTGGATTTTCGCATAATTGCATACAAGTTCATGTGTATATTTGAAAACTGAAATTTCATGTGAGAAATAGTTTTGGGTGTGTGTGTATCACGACCCCAAGCCGAGATGGGGCATTATCTCGGTGGAGCTCTTCTGGTCACTCGGGAGCAGAATATACTGAGTGAAGTCTCCTGGGTTGTCGCTGGGCGACAACGGGATCCGACGGGATGGTAACGCTCTCGTGCCGACTCCGTGGCCCCTCTTACTGGGGGGTTAGAGGATGCTTTGCCACGAATGCGCTGGGCGCGAAACAGGGCATCGCTAGTTACGAAGTCACTCGCACAGTCGTTACCTGTGATATGACCAAGGGAGCTAGGGTGTGCGGATGATCCCTAAGGGAGATCATGGTGCATACTGTTAAAATGGATTATTGGGCTATTTTCTAGAAAAATGTTGTGCTTTGGATAAAAGAATTTTATGTGAACCATTTTCTAGGAAAATGGTGGATTATTGTTTTGGGCCATTTTCTGGAAAAATAGCAGGAAATGTTTTTATGGATATATTTTTGGGCTAAAATGGGATTTTGGCGTGCGTTGGAAAATATTCATTTTCCAGGAAAATGATGTTTTGGGTCTATTGCATATTCCATCATATGCACATATATTTGTTGGTTGCATTAACGCACTTTTATCTCTTAGGTTGTTACTTACTGAGATTCATATCTCATGTGGTATTCCTTACCCTGCGGTACCGTTTTATGGTATCGCAGATTTTGATGCAGATGATGCTGATGTTGAGCCTGAGGATTTGGCTCCGCCGAAGGACTGATTTGGGATCACTTGCCCGTGTTTGAGATTTGTTTCCCGCTTGTTGAATTATGTATTTTGGTATTATTTTTTTTTTATGGGATAACTGTATTACTTTTTAAAATGCTTTTGTTTTTTAGAATTTGTATTAAATAATTCTGGTACTTAGTTGAGTTATTTAAATTATCCACTGCTTTGTTTTGTTGTACACTCACTTGGCACTTATCGTTGGGATGCGTAACTGTATTATCATCATCTGGACGTCTCGTTCTCGAATTTTCATACGTGGGGGTCGGGGGCGCCACAGGTTGTATCAGAGTAGTTCGGCTCTAGGTAAAACCATATGACCCGTAGGTAAGGTACCAGAAATTTTTTTAAAGTTGTAAATTGAAATTATTTATTTTAAAGTATGTTATATTTATGGGTTTTATTCTATTTTATTTTATGTTATATTATATTATTTTATTTTATGTTATATTATATTATATTATTTTATTTTACTTTATTTTATTTTTGGTGTTGCTTTTGGTTGTATTTGATTTTATCTGGAGTTTTAAGTGAAAATGTTACGTTATGGCAGGAAGATGGTAAGACCGAGAAGGCCGACCAATGTGCCTGAGGATGAGTTGCCAAGAGGTGATGGGAACTATGCCATGGCCAAGGCATTAAATAAAATGACGGAGTTCCTTCAGTAGAATTTTTGGCCACCTTAAGGAGATCTGAATAGAGCGGTTCAAGCTGGGTGCACCTATGAGTGCTTCCTAGTGCATAGGACCCCTGCTTTGACTTGTGAAGAGGATCCACTTCGGGCTGGAAGGTGGATTGAGGACTTGGAAAGGACTTTTGAGGCTTGTGGTTGCACGGAACCCAAGCATGTGTTGTATGCAAGTTACCTGCTGCAGGGTGACGCGGCTAATTGGTGGAAGACTAAGCGGGAGCTTTTGGTAATGGAGTTGGGGTCATTTGCTGCTGTGTCTTGGCAGCGCTTCAAAAAGGAATTTGATTACCGTTTCTTTCTTGTTTCTATGAGGTGACAAAAGGCATGGGAATTTCGTAATTTGGTTTAAGGAAATATGGCGGTTAAGCAGTATGGCAAAAAATTTATGGAGCTCGGGTGATTTGCTACCCACCTCATTGACACTGAAGAGATGCAAGCCGAGCGTTTCCAAGAGGGTTTGCAACATGAGGTCTGTAGACAGGTAGCTTGTCACCAGATTTCAAATTTTCAGATATTGGTTGATATGGCCACTATTGCGAAGCATGAGAATAGTTTTGCGGTAGGCTCCCCTTTGGGTCAGAAGAGGTGGAGCTTTGCTGGTGAAGGGAGTAATTCTGGGTCACCATAGAAGTCTGTGCAGAGGATTGGGGCTCGATCATAGGTAGCCTCCGGTGTACGTGTGGGAGGCCGAACTCTAGTCTGTAATAGGTGTAATAGAGTCCACAAGGGCGAGTGCCATCAGAGTGGGACCCATTATTTAGATGTGGCCAGCCGGGACACTTTGCTCGCGAGTGTTCTAACCAAGCTTAGGGAAGTCGTGGAGGTCGGCGTGGTTGTAGGAATAACCAGAGGCAAATGGTGCAAGCTGTGAGTCCCGAGGATGTTGATTACGAGACTTCAGAGACTCAAGATGTTGGGATGATTACAGGTATGGGTTTAATTTAGGTTATGTTTGGGGGGAGAGATGAGATTTCTCATCTCTATCTCATCTCATCTCATCATTACATCTTTTTCAAATTTCCATATAAAATATAATAAACAATTCAACTTTTTCAAATTTTAATTTAACTTTTTCAAATTTCAAAACAATAATAATATTAAAAAATAATATTTTAAACTTTCATCTTAACACTATTCATAAAATTTTCAAAAATTCTCATCTTATCTCAACATCCAAACCTAACCAATCTTTGGATTTGTGTTTGGTGTGGGTTGTTGTTTTTGAATTTCATTGGTGTATGTGATTGCTTCAAGTAGAGTTTATCTGTATGATTTTTATGCCTGTACTTTTTTTGACTCTGGGGCGTCTCAGTCTTTTGTGTCTGCCACTTTTGCACCAATGTGCAATCTAGCCACAGGGCCTTTAACACAATCTTTGGTAGTGACTCTCCCTAATGGTGAGAGTGTGTGGTGCTCTAAAGTCGCTTTAGGCTGTCCTTTGGATTTTGGTGGGAGGACACTTGAGACGGATTTAATTGTGTTCAAGTTGCTTGGTTTGACATTATTCTTGGAATGGATTGGTTGTATCAGTATTCTGCAAGCATTAATTGTAGAAGTCGGGTAATTGGTTTCCAACTCTCGGAAGGAGACTACTTGGAATTTGTGGGAAGCAAGTTGAAAGCGAGCCAGCAGTTATATCTGCAATTCAAGTGAAGAGAGATATAGCTTGTGGAGTGAATGCCTTTTTGGTTCAAGTGGTGTCTACACCATCTGAGAAGAAGTCTTTAGTGGATATTCCAGTTGTGGAAGAATTTCCTGATGTGTTCGTAGATGATTTGCCCTAGTTGCCTTCTGTTCGCGAGTTGGAATTTCTTTTTGATTTGGAACCTGGAGAGGCTCCTGTGCACAAGGCTCCCTACCGTATGGCACCGGCTGAGTTGAAAGAGTTAAAAACTCAGTTGCAAGAATTGGTTGATAAGGGATTTATTCAGCTTAGTACTTCACCTTAGGGAGTGCCTGTTTTATTTGTTAAGAAGAAGGATGGTACTCTTAGGATGTGTATTGACTACCGAAAACTTAATAAGGTGACTATCAAGAATAAGTACCCTCTTCCTTGGATTGATGATTTATTTGATTGGCTTCAAGGAGCAGCTGTTTTCTCGCAGCTGACGATAAGAGATAAAGATGTACCTAATACTGCTTTTAGGTCGAGGTATGGGCATTATGAGTTTAAAGTGATGCCTTTTGGGTTAGCTAATGCCCCTGCCGCCTTTATGGATTTGATAAATCGGGTATTCCGACTTTATTTGGATTCATTTGTGGTGGTGTTCATCAATGATATCTTGATTTATTCTTGGGATTTGGAAGAGTCTGCTTATCACCTTCGTCTAGTGCTTGGAAGTTTAGAGAAGATTAGTTGTATGCGAAGCTAACCAAATGTGAATTTTGGTTGGAAGAAGTCAGTTTTCTTGGACACGTGATTTCCCAAGATGGAGTGGCCCTAGATCCTAGCAAGGTGGTAGCTGTTTTGACGTGGCCTCATCCTTCAACAGTGCATAAGATTCAAAGTTTCTTAGGACTTGCTAGGTATTATCGAAGATTTGTAGAAGGATCTTCTTGATTATCCAGACCTCTCATTGCTTTGACTAGGAAGAATACTGAGTTTGTTTGGTCAGATAGATGCGAGAGAAGTTTCTAAGAGCTGAAGAAGAGAATGACAACAAAGCCTATTTTGGCACTTCCAGAGCCACACAAGCCATTTATGGTTTTTAGCGATGCATCCAAGTTTGGGTTAGGATGCGTTCTTATGCAAGAGGGACGAGTTGTTGCTTATGCATCTCGTCAGTTGAAAATTCATGAGAAGAATTATCCCACGCTTGATTTGGAATTGGCAGCTATAAGATTTGGCGACATTATTTGTATGGAGAAGTCTGTGAAGTCTACACTAACCATAAGAGCTTGAAGCATCTGTTTTCTCAGAAGAATCTTAATATGAGACAGAGGCGATGGTTAGAGTTAATTAGCAACTACCAATGTGAGATCAAGTATCATTCGGGAATCTAGTCGCTGATGCATTGAGTAGGAAGTCTCAACGGGTGGATGAGGCAGAGTCATCAGGTTTGGACTCTCTCCTTTGTGGGATGAGAAGACTTCTTATTGAGAGTTCGCAGTAAGAAGAATTGTTATCTTTGGTTTTGGATGTCCGAGTAGTTGATTTTGAAAAATTGAAGACTCTCCAGAGAAGAGATCCAAAGTTGTTAGACATCAGGAAGAGAGTCAGGAAATCTAGAGGACCCTTGCATTACAGTTTGGATAAAGATGACATTCTTTGATTTTGAAATCGTAGGGTGATTCCCCGAGATTGATTTTGGAATCGTAGAGTGATTCTCTGAGATTCAAAATTTAAAGAGTGAATTTTGGTAGAAGCTCATGCGGCTCCTTATTCAGTTCATCCTGGAAGCACAAAGATGTACCGAGATTAAAAGAAAAATTTCAGGTGGGAAGGGACGAAGAGGGGTATCGCCATGTTTATTGAGAAATGTGACACGTGCCGTCAAGTTAAGGCTGGGCATCAGAGACCCACTGGTAAACTTCAACCTCTCCCTATTCCTGAGTGGAAATGGGATGACATTTCTATGGATTTTGTAGTGGGTTTCCCGAGGACTCCTAGTGGAAAGAACTCGGTTTGCTTCATTGTTGATCGGTTGACCAAGAGTGCCTATTTCTTGCCTATCAATAATATTGACTCATTGGGAAAGCTGACTCAGTTGTATGTTAAAGAGATAGTGCGTTTGCATGGAGTACCCAAGAGTATTGTGTCGAACCAGAACCTGCGGTTCACATCCCATTTTTAGAAGAGTTTGCAGGCAACTTTAGGCACTAAGTTGAAGTTTAGTACTGCATATCACCCTCAAACTGACGGTCAATCAGAGCTCACTATTCAGACTCTTAAGGATATGTTGTGGGCTTGTGTCATGGAATTTCAGGGGAGTTGGGAAAATCATCTGCCGCTAATAGAGTTTGCTTATAATAATAGTTTTCATGCCTCCATTCAGATGGCCCCGTATGAAGCTCTGTATGGAAGGAAGTGCAGATCGCCTTTGTGTTGGGATGAAGTTGGTGAGAGTAAATTAATTGGGCGTGAGTTAATTCAAGAAATGAAAGATCAAGTTCGGGTTATAAGGAATAAAATGGCGGAAGCGCAAAGTCGTCAGAAAAGTTATGCAGATACGAGGAGAAGAGACTTATCCTTTGAGGAAGGTGATTGGGTTTACCTCAAAGTCTCTCCTATGGAAGGTATTAAGTACTTTGGTAAGAAGGGAAAGCTTAGTCTGAGATATGTTGGCCCTTTTCAGATTGTGGAGAAGGTTGGGCTTGTTGCTTATAGAGTTGCATTGTTGGATTATTTTGGGGAAGTTCATGATGTGTTCCATGTGTCATCATTGAAGAAGAGTTTTGGACAACAAGAACCATATTTTGTCGACCCAGAATGCATTCAACTTCAGCCTAACTTTACTTATGAAGTTGCCTCGACGCAAATTGTGGGTTGGAAAGAGCAAAGGTTAGGGTCCAAGACGATACCTTTGGTGTAAGTGTCATGGGGTGATCTATTGGCACAAGATTTTTCTTGGGAGAGAGAGGCCGACATGAGGGAGCAATATCCATATTTTTTGGGTTGACCCTAGCGGTATGTTTCTTAAGTATGCTCTTAATCGAATCTTATCCCTATCTTAGCTTTAATGTTTCACCTTGCCAATTTCGAGGACGAAATTTTATTTAGGATGTGATACCCTATATTTTAGTGTATTTTAATTGAAAGAGTATTTTAATTAAATTAAATATTCGTTCTCTTGTTTTAAATTTATCGAATTTCTTGTTGGTTTATTTTATAATTTTTAAGTTCTGAAATTTATTTTGATATGATTTCATAATATTAATTGTTGTTTTGCATTTAAATTAGTTTGTTTGTGGGTTTTAAAATTATTGTGTTATTGGATTTTTATTATTATTTTATTTTAGCTAGTCACTGCGTTTAAATTATTTTATTCAACTTACTATTTTGAAATTCTTTTCGTTGGATCAATTTTGTGACCCAAGTTGTGAGGACTGGATCTCATTTCTTTCCCTCACTTTTTCCTTTTCCCTGTTTCTTTTTCTCCTCTTTTCTTCTTCCTTCTCTATTTTTCTCCTTTCTTTTTCCCTTGCCTTTCTCTTCTAGAGCACGAGCCCCTCCCCTCTCTCCCGTCCGTTTGCTTCATCTGCCCACAGCGTCGTTGTGTGCCGTCCGTGAGCGACACTGCCCCTCCCATTCTCTTCCCTTCAAGCAGAGCGGTCTTTGCGTTCCAGTACCACTTTCGTGCCGCCATTGGCCGCCATCTTTTCACCACAGCACTCGCGGTCTCTCCATACCATGTATTCGTTTATCCTCGTTCAAAAGTTGGGTTTTTGAGACCTATGACCCTTGTTTGCACTGCTCCGTGGTTGTGCCGCCACTTCTAGCACCTCCGTGATCTTTCGAAAATTATATTATAGCATTGTAAGTATTTTCTCAAAGAACTTTTCAAATTTAAATGTATTTTTGTGCTAACTCATATTTACTGTGAATTGGTTGGTTTTGCCGGACTGAGTCTGAGGAGTAAGAAGTCGATTAGATTGGAGGATGAAGTTGTTGGTGTGATTGGATTTTGCTGGGATTTGCTGGCTGTTGGATATTTGTGTCATGTCATGTACATTACATATTTGAACGCATGTTCATGTTCGTAAATGAAAACTGGGTTTTCTCATAATTGTATACGTGTTCATGTGTAACTGGGTTTTCATGTAAAAAATGAGTTTTGGGTGCTTGTGTATCACGACCCCAAGCCGAGATGGGGCATTATTTTGGTGGAGCTCCTTTGGTCACTCGGGAGCGGAATATACTGAGTGACAACGAGATCGGACGGGATGGTAACGCTCTCATGCTGACTCCGTGGCCTCTCTTGCTAGCATGGGTTAGAGGATGCTAGGCCACGAACGCGCTGGGCATAGAATTGGGCATCGCTCGTTACGAAGTCACTTACACCGTCGTTACCCGTGGTGTGACGAAGGGAGCCAAGGTGTGCGGATGGTCCCTAGGGGAGATCATGGTGCATACTGTTAAAATGGATTATTGGGCTATTTTATGGGAAAATGGCGTGTTTTAGATAAAAGAATTTTATGTGAACCATTTTTTGGAAAAATGGTGGATTATTGTTTTGGGTCATTTTCAGGGAAAATGGCAGGAAATGTTTTTATGGATATATTTTTGGGCTAAAATGGGATTTTGGCGTGCCCTGGAAAATATTCATTTTCAGGAAAACTGATGTTTTGGGTCTAATGCGTATTCCATCATATGCACGCATATTTGTTAGTTGCATTAATGCACTTTTATCTCTTGGGTTGTTTACTTACCTCATGTGGTATTCCTTACCCTGCGGTATCGTTTTATGGTACCGCAGATTTTGATGCAAGTGAGAATGTGGAGCCTGAGGGATCGACTCCACCGGAGGAGTGACATGTGTTCACTTGAGATTAGGATTTGTTTTCCACTCATTTATGTGTTTCAGTCTTTGTATTATATTTTTCGGGATAACTGTATAACTCTTTTTAAACGTTTTTTAAAAAAAACTTGTCGTTAAAATTCTGGTACTTAATTGATTGACTTAATTTTATTCTTTGCGTTTTTGTTGTACACTTTCTGCATGTACACACACTTGGCACTTATTGTTGGGATGCGTGACCTATGTTGTCATCATCTCAACGTCACTATTCTCGCGTTTCCGTATGTGGGAGTCAGGGCGTCACAACCCGAGTGAGTTTTATCACGAACGATGTGACAGTCAATCTTTATGTGTTTGGTGCGTTCATGGAACGTGGGATTGTGTGCAATGTAGAAAGCGGATTGGCTGTCACAATGTAAGGTGAAAGGCTCAGGATAAAGAATGCCAAGGTCAGTGAGAAGTTGCTTTAACCAAGTGAGTTCACAAGTGGTGACAGCCATGGCTCGATATTCTGCTTCGGTGGAAGATCTTGCTACTGTAGTCTATTTCTTTGTACGCCATTAGATTGGACTAGTCCCTAACTGAATGAAGTATCCAGGGGTGGAATGACGGGTGATGGGACAACTGGTCCAATCAGAGTCGGTGTATGTCGTGATATGCATACTGCTAGAGGAAGAGAAGAAGATGCCTTCACTGGGACAACACGAGCAGCAGTGGTCATGTGAGGAACCCGTGGAGCATGCATGAATTGACTGAGAATATTGATTTCATAGACGATGTCAGGTCAGGTGATAGTCAAATAGATGAGTCGACCGACTAAGCGTCTGTAAGGGCAGGGATCAGGGAGGAGATCACCATCTTCAGTGTTGAGTTTTAAGTGTTGTTCCATAGAAAAATGAGCAGTGCAGGCACCGAGTTGTCCACTGCCGGAAAGAATATCAATAGCATATTTGCGCTGGTTGAGGTAGATGCCTTTATGAGAGTGAGCAACTTCAAGGGAGAGAAAATATTTCAAAGAACCAAGGTCTTTGATCTTGAAATGGGTGGAGAGGAGTCCTTTGAAAAACTTGATCTGAGAGATATCGTTACTAGCAACCAGTATATCATCAACATAAACAAGAACAAGGATAATGCTGGTGGAGTTGATATGAGTAAATAAAGAATGATCGACCTGAGACTGATGGAAACCTACATCAAGAAGCACAGATGTTAGTTTAAAAAAACCAGTTGCGGAAGACTTGTTGGACACCATAGAGGGATTTTCTGACCTGACAGACATGGGTCTCTCCCTTTTTGCAATATCTAGGAAGTGGTGTCAATTTATTTTTGGCATTCAAAGCTCGAGTCGTTGCTTTCTGTCATTTGGGAAAATTGTCTCCGGTGAGAAGACTGGTGACGAGAATTAGGCTAGGTGAATCGGATAGATGAAGGAGATAGGAGGAAGGAACGGGTGGTTGTGGTGGAGGTGGGTATGAAGGGGTAGCCATTTCTGGGAGGTGTAGGGATCGATTTGCTCTGATACCATGTTGAAAATAGAGATGAAGAAAAATTCTTGTATATTTCTTATCTGAATTGAGGAAGAGAAAAATTGCTGTGCTAATATGATTTTATTGTATGTTGCATTACATATATATAGATGTGTGGCTCACTAAGTGTGGGTGCATGTGTAAAAGTAAAGCTGATTTGATTTTCTAGAGGCTTGTTGGCTGGGAAAATGTCGGTCAGTAAAGGTCATGATCATATGGGGCCGTCATTGTTGAACAGATATTTTCATATATACCGCGAGTCCATATATATTAATGTAATATAAGATCGTGGCTGAATATGACCGCAATATATTGGAGACTAGATCAACAGTTTTTCTGGGTATAGCCGTCCGCGCAACCGCTGGGAAATCGGCTGATCCACGTCAGCTGATGTATTAAAAACAAAACAGACGAAAATGGGAAGAAAGACACTCAGAGCTCTTCGTGTGGGTCTCTGGTCTTGATCGTCGTTTGGGTCTCTCAGATCTCTCAAGAGTTCGTCTTGTCTGGGTCTTCTTCGTGGGTAGATGAAAAAGGCATGCATTGAACCCACGTCTCTTCCATTTACTTGTAACTCACAGAAATATATGTAGTAATATTCTACAAAAACTGTTCTGTGAGGATTGAAGTAAGATCACATCCATAATAGGTATAATCAGTAAGTCATAAGGGGTGACCCACTGCAATGGACATCGGCAGCATCAGAAATCCTTTACCTTGGCGATAATGTGGTAGTGCCAACAGCATCCACATCAAAATTCACAATATTTTTTCTCTTACGAGTTTCTGAATTGTTTCTCTCCTCTGAAAGCCCAGCAATGGGACTCAAGGCCTCAGCTTCCTTTTGTCGAAGGGACACTATGGCTTGAGCTTCGGCCACCACTGATGCATCATTGTCCTTATCATAAAGAATCTTCTGTATTGCTTCAACAACAGGCAAATTTTCTATTGACACAAAATTTCAATGTCTCTCAATTTTGCAAAGTAGAAATCCCTCTCCTTCTCAAGGCTATCCACTGACAACTTCAACTCTGTGATCTGTTCATCATATGCTAGGCCTCCACTAGATGTGGGTCTCGAGGTCTTTACCGTCTAATTTGAAGGGTTTGCTGAAGACATTTCATTCCTTTGTGCATTGTGTGAGGACTAAGATTTAGCCGCAGCTGTGGAACCATTGGTTGAAGATTGTGATGGAGCAGCTTTCTTGCTTGCTTCTTTTCCTCTCTTGCTAGCTTCTCTCCTATCCAAAGCATTGTATTTGTGCAGGATGCCTCCATTAACGGAGTTGCAGTACCCTGGGGCGGAATTAGGATTTGGTGATTGGGGGGCGACTATCAAAACGTGTCGTATGTAGAGATGAACAGTAACCGACATTTAAGATAGAAAAGTGTGTTAACGATATTTAACATTAACTATATAAGGTTGTTATCTAAGAACAAACTAAATTATTAAAGTCATCCATCTAAATTATTAAAGTCACCCATCTAGGGACAAACTGCCAGTACCGCTTCAGCCATTTGCATGAACTCCAAATTATCAAGCGGCCTTCCTTTCACAAGCTTGCTCACCTCGATGTGCTTAGTGATCTTGAGTTTGTTAAAGACGTCCTGAAGAACCTTGTAGTTCTGGGTCATCTCGTACTCGCTCTTGGCATGGAAGTTGACCTTGTGCATCGGCACCATCCCTGGATGAACAGCGTCCATAAGCTGGCAGTGAACCGCACCGGAACAAGCCTCTTCAACTTTGGAGAGATTGAGTTGGAGTGTGGAGTTGATCCAAGCGAGGATCTCAGATCTACCGACGAAGTAAGCGGAGAGTCCATCATTCCGATATTCGTCGCCATTTTTCGGTTTCTCAAAGTCACGAAGTAAGCTGCGAAGGCTTAGAAACCAACGATGGTAATGATGTTGAGCTGGCAATCTTGCCCATTCTCTGGGTTTCTAAGGCCCTAATTCTATACCTCACATAGAGTTCGTTCTCTTTGAAGTGAGGAGGATTTTGTGGGGAAGACGAAGGTGAGAAAGGCAGAATAACTGATGGGAAGACTGTTGGGACTTCGCACGAGACATAAAGTAATCTAGATTATAGAGAGACGAGATTTAAGTGGTTAGGCAACTGCCTACGTCCACTGTTGCTGTGCTTCACTATGAAAACCGAAATTACAAACTCTCTCTGTTTCTGTCACTCACTTTGCACCACTATACACGCTACACTCACTTCTGTTTTGCACACACTTCGCACATCACAACACTTCTATTTATAGCAACAAAGGGAATGAAAATGTCGTTAGAGTGGTTGAGCAACTTCTGAGCGAGCCGCACCTTTTGATTTTGGTGCATCAGTGCTCTGTTTTCCTTGGTGCATTGATGAGGCCGGAGCTTGCATGAGACTTTGTCTCCATCCGTAACAATCTCCCACTTGGAGACAAATGAGTCTTCATGTCTTCATAGCGTCACAGCAACTTCAAGTCATGCCTTAAGTATGGAGATCAACTGAAGCTTTACACAGCTTCAGTTTGTCAGCAATAACTACTTTTGTGAGCATGTCTGCTGGGTTCTCTGTTCCTCGAATCTTTTCAAGTATCAGCTGTCCACTATCGAGAAGAGATCGAATAAAATGGTATCGCAACTGTATGTGTTTTGTTCTGGAATGAAAGGCTGGATTCTTTGCAAGAAAAATAGCACTCTGACTATCACTGTGCAGAATACCTTTTTCATGCTTCTTTCCCAATTCTTCCAAGAATGACTGCAACCAAACCATTTCCTTCCCTGCTTCAGTTATTGCAACGTATTCGGCTTTTGTAGTTGAGTGAGCAACAATCTTCTGCAACTTAGAAGCCCACGATACAGCTGTACCACCCAGCGTATACACAAATCCAGTAGTACTTTTCCTACTGTCAACATCACCTGCTAAATCAGCATCTACATACCCCTGTAGCTTTAAACTTGCTTTTGTAAAGCATAGTGACGTATCTGACGAGGCTTGTAGATATCTCAAAATCCACTTGACTGCTTCCCAATGCTGCTTTCCTGGATTACTCATGTACCTGCTCATAGCTCCCACTGCTTGTGCAATATCTGGTCTTGTACAGACCATGGCATACATAAGACTACCAATAGCAGATGCATAGGGTATTCTGTTCATGCATTCTTGCTCTTCTTCCGTCTTTGGCGATTGATCCTTAGTTAGTAGAAAGTGACTAGCTAAGGGTGTGCTTACTGGCTTCGCCTTGTCCATGTTGAACCTTCTGAGCACCTTCTTCACATACTCCTCCTGTGAAAGCTTAAGAATACCATTAGCCCTGTCTCTAATGATTCTCATACCAAGGATTTGTTTCGCAGCACCCAAATCCTTCATCTCAAACTGCTTTGACAACTGCTTCTTCAGCTTGTTGATCTCCTCGATGCTTGATCCTGCAACGAGCATATCATCCACATACAAAAGCAGAATGATATAAGAGTTGTCAAAATTCTTTATATAACAACAATGGTCTGCCTGCAGTCTTGTGAACTCATTACTGCACATGAAGTTGTCAAACTTTCTGTACCATTGTCGTGGAGCTTGTTTTAGGCCATACAAGCTCTTCTTCAGTTTGCAGACTAGATTCTCTTTTCCCTTTACTGAGAATCCTTGTGGCTGGTGCATATAAATGTTTTCCTCCAAATCACCATGAAGGAATGCGGTCTTTACATCTAACTGCTCAAGATGTAGATTCTCTGCAGCCACAATTGCCAACACTAGCCTGATCGTGGTCAACTTTACAACTGGGGAGAAAATGTCTGTGTAGTCGACACCTTCCTTCTGCTGAAACCCCTTCACGACCATTCTGGCTTTGTAGCGCTTGCTACCATTGTGCTCTTCCTTGATTCTATACACCCATTTGTTGTGCAAAGCCTTCTTGCCTTTTGGAAGCTTAGTCAGCTCCCATGTCTGATTTGACATCAGTGAGTCCATCTCATCTTGCATGGCTTTCTCCCACTTGATTGAATCTTCAATTTGTAGTGCTTCATCATAACTTTCCGGTTCACCACTATCTGTTAGCAGAATATAGTGTAAAGATGGTGAGAACCGCTGTGGTGGCCTAATCGTCCTTGAAGATCTTCGAATAACAGTGGGTGGTGTACTTTGTTCGATCTGTGGATCATCATTCTCTTGATCCTCGATCTGATCAGTGTTGACTTGAGTTACATCAAAGTCAACAACCTCAGGCTTCTTTGGCTGCTCCTCAGGTTCAGCTTGTGACCTAGCTTTGTATAGAACCTTCTCATTGAATATCACATTTCTACTTCTGATGATTTTGTGATTTTTATCATCCCAAAATCGATAGCCAAATTCTTCATCCCCATAACCGATGAAAAAATATTTTCTAGATTTAGCTTCTAACTTGTTACGGTCAGTAGAATCTATGTGAACATATGATACACAGCCAAAAACTTTCAAATGAGAAAGATTACCTCTTTTCCGCTCCAGACTTCCTCTGGCAGATCAAACATCAAGGGAACTGATGGTCCCCGGTTAATTAAATAGGCTGCAGTGTTAACTGCGTCAGCCCAAAAACATTCAGGCAATCCTGAATTCAGCCTCATGCTTCTTGCACGTTCATTTAGAGTTCTGTTCATGCGTTCAGCTACGCCATTCTGCTGCGGTGTCCCGGGAATAGTTTTCTGAAATCTAATTCCATTTCCAGCACAGAATTCTTTAAAACCTCCGTCAATGTACTCTCCGCCATTGTCTGACCTCAGACATTTCAACTTCAAACCTGTTTCATTTTCAACCATGGCTCTCCACTTCTTGAAAGTGTTAAATGTGTCGGATTTATTTTTCAAAAAATAAACCCATACTTTTCTGCTTGAGTCATCAATGAAGGAAACATAATACCGCGATCCTCCAAGAGAAGCGACTGGGGATGGCCCCCACAAATCTGTGTGCACCAACTCCAACTTTGTAGACTTTGGAGTTCTCCCATTTTTTAAGAAACTAACTTTTTTCTGTTTTTCGAAAATGCAACCTTCACATATGTCGAAATCAGTTGATTCCAACTTTGGTAGCTTCCCTTTGGATAATAGTACTTTCATCCATTTCTCACTCATGTGACCAAGCCTTTGATGCCATAGGTTGGCATTTGCATCAGCAATTGCAACAGTATCTCTAATACTTGAAGTCATGTACAAAGTACCTGTTTTTGTGCCTCGAGCTACTACCATAGCTCCCTTCGTTATCTTCCACGTGCCACCGGTAAATAATACCGAATGCCCATCAGCATCAAGTTGTCCTACAGAAATCAGGTTCCTCATGAGCTTAGGAACATGTCGCACCTTTTGTAGCAACCATGCACTTCCATTGGGCAGATTGATTCATACATCTCCCATGCCTTCGATGTCCAATGCTTCACCATCTGCTAAGTACACATTTCCGAAATTGCCAGTGACATAATTCTGCATGATTTCTTGGTGTGCTGTAGTGTGAAAGGAGGCTCCTGAATCCAACACCCAAGATTCAATTTGGCTGTCGACTGAAAGGAGTAAGGCATCTTGGAGGTCTTCTGTTGTGGCATTGGCGGATTCATGTCCATTCTTCTTCTTTGCTTCCTTGCAATTATTTCTGAAGTGGCCAGTCTTGCCACAATTCCAGCACTGTACTTGTTTTCCGGACCTAGATTTACTTCTGCCTCTTCGGGACTTTGACCTGCCCCGATTTGAACTTTTATTGGCTCCTCTACCTCTCGTCTCGAGGTTTAAGGCAGAACTGGAAGTTGATGCTTCACCTGCATCTTTTCTGCGAACTTCCTCACTAAGAATATGGTCTCGGATATCTTGGTATTTCATCTTTGTTTTGCCATAAGAGTTGCTAACAGCTGTTCTCATGGCCTCCCAGCTTTTTGGCAGTTGAGCCAAAGCAATCAGCGCACGTACTTCATCATCAAATTCAATTCCTACTGAGGCCAATTGATTGATGATGGTGTTGAACTCATTCAAATGTTGAATAACTGGAGTTCCTTCTGCCATTCTCAAGTAGAATAGCTTGTACATCAGGTGCACTTTATTGTTGGCTGATGGCTGCTCGTACATGTTTGAAAGAGTCTTCATCAGATCTGCTGTGGTCTTTTCCTTTCCCACATTGTGTGCAACTGATCTTGACAATGTTAGTCGAATGACTCCCAACACTTGTCTATCAAGGAGACTCCACTCTTCATCTTTCATGTCAGTTGGCTTTGTTCCTAGGAGTGGAAGATGTAGTTTCTTCCCATAGAGGTAATCCTCTATCTGCATTCTCCAATAGGCAAAGTCTGTACCATCAAATTTCTCGATACCAGCGACTTTAGCTTCCTCTCCAGCCATAACTTTACAATTGAGTCCAAATTTGAAGAAACAAAGATTGCCGTTGCGTCCGGAACACTCGAATTAGTTGGAAATGAGTCCGAAATCGTGAAGATCAGATCAAAATTGAGCTTAAACGGCGCAAATCAATTTCTGCCAACAAGAGTGTGACACGTGGCAGGATGACGCGGCTCAGAGACTCGGCTCGGCTCGGCTCAGGGACACGGCTCGGCGCGGCTCGGCTCAGGAACAAGGCTCGGCGCGGCTCAGGGACACGGCTCGGCGTGGCGCGGCTCAGGGACTCGGCTCGGCTCAAGAGTGCGGCTCGGCTCAGGGTGGACCGGGTCTGGAACGGGTCCGGGTCGGGTCCGGATCGGGTCCGAATCGATGGGCCGGGTCGATCCGTCTTCAACCTCTGGATGGCGCGTGCTGCGCGTGGGAGGCGCGTCTGCATGGGCTACGTCGGCGCGTGCGGCTTATTCCTGGCTCCGTTCGAGATGAAATTTTCACCAGAAATTTCGTCTCGATCTGTGTAATCTAGTGGTACTTCTAAAACTTGATTTCGATCAAGTTTCAAGAATGAGTTTTAAAAAAAAACTTCGGTCCTCCAACACGCTCTGATACCAGTTGTTGGGACTTCGCACGAGACAGAAAGTAATCTAGATTATAGAGAGACGAGATTTAAGTGGTTCGGCAACTGCCTACGTCCACTGTTGCTGTGCTTCACTATGAAAACCGAAATTACAAACTCTCTCTGTTTCTGTCACTCACTTTGCACCACTATACACGCTACACTCACTTCTATTTTGCACACACTTCGCACATCACAACACTTCTGTTTATAGCAACAAAGGGAATGAAAATGTCGTTGGAGTGGTTGAGCAACTTCTGAGCGAGCCGCACCTTTTGATTTTGGTGCATCAGTGCTCTGTTTTCCTTGGTGCATTGATGAGGCCGGTGCTTGCATGAGACTTTGTCTCCATCCGTAACAAAGACGAAGGTGAGAAGAAGAGGGAGAGGCAGAGCTTCATGGCTCGGAAGAGAACGAATTAGAGGGAGACGTAGGGAAGGAGGGCAAAGATGAAACAATTCGTGTTGTCACTAAAATGAAACATTGGTTTCATTTTCCACGGGGACACCGATTCCGCCGAGGTTACGCAGCCGGACTGCATTAAGCATTTTTCATATATTTATGTATACACGGTTAGAGCTCCTGCATGAAGAAAACAGCACACTGCAGACCGAGAACCATTTCGAGCCTTTGCCCAGCCCACACTCAGCCCCTCTGCCCAGAGCAAGCCGACGCCACCGTTGACCACCTAAAGGGACGACCAACCGACTCCTCGGACAACACAGTAAACCCCTCCGTGCGCCACAGTCATGCACTAAAAGCAGCTCTGTTTTGCACTCATCGAACAGAGCACCATCAACAGCAACCGAAAAGGGGCCGCGACTCAACGACGGAACCACCACGGAAACTCCACTGCCCAGACCATGCATGAACGTGAAGACCTCCAAGCACTGTCACGCACACCACGCTGCGGCTTCTTGCACCCGTGGGCGAGCACCTCGACGCTGCCAGTCCAGGTTGTTCCGCCACCACCCTTCGCCGGGGACAGCTTAGGAGTCACAGAAACGGCCAGCTGATTATACCCTGTCGAGCCCACTCCTTTCCAATAAGCTCACTGCCGTCCACCAGCCTCTTCTCTCTCTCTGTTGTTTCGGCATAACAGAGCTCCCTCTCTCCTTCTCTCGGCGTCGTACCATCCTGCTCAGCGTCGCCGGTCTTTCCCCAGCCACCCAGAGCCACCGTCATCTCACCCAACTCAGCCACGTGCTCCTCCTCCACTCAGTGAGTCCCCTGCCTCGCACGCCTCTCCCATTGCCCTCTGTTTCTCTACAGAATATATTTGTTGCTTTTGGGTTTTAATTTACTAAGTGTAGGTGTTTAAGGAGATTACATTTATGCCCTTTCTAATGTAGTATCTTGAAGGATTAAAACAGATAATTACATTTATAACCTTACATTTAAGTATACGTTAATTATGGATATTATTACATCATTTTATTTGAAGTTGAGTTGGGATTAATACTTTAAAGGTGAGTTTTTACTTAAATAAATATATTAGTCAAATGTTCATTTTCATAAGAAAGTGTTGAAAGAATTTGAAATGTATTTTAAAGTATATTATTGAGCCTAATTATTTTGTTAATATTCCTTTGCCTATTTAGTAGAATTTTAATAAAATTATTATGTTAAAAATATTTAAATGATATTAATATTTATTAGATTTCTTATAAGATTGAATAATTATGTTAAGAAAGGAAACCTATTTTAAGAACTGAAGTTTTATGACTTATTTAAAATAGCCCAAGTATTCTCCTAAGTTATAATATGTTATTAGTATTTAAGTAATTTAAAATATCAGGATTTATTGATTATGATGTTAAACAAAGATTTATTTGACTATCTTCTAAATTATGAATTTAATTAAGTAGGATAGTATTACATGTTGTTCCTAGACAAATTTAGTGATATGTAATATTGTGTATAGGTGACGAGTTACGAAGTGAGATTTAAGAATAAGCACAGCAAGGTAAGTAATTTGATCGCAAATTAGGATCATCATAGTTCAGCTTATATAGATTATTATTAGTGTCAGTTCTTTGACATCCATTTTTATATACTACTTATGTCATATGCAAACATGTTATCTAGCATAGCATACAATCATGTCATTGACTCATTCAGAAATGAGCAGCACAAAAGGCTATCCCAAGTACAGGAGCGTGTCACGTAGTAATTAGGAATAAATTCCTAGATCGTCTCCACAGGGAAAGTGCTAAAAATAAACTCGTGTAAAATGTGGAAATATTTACGATGAGAAAATAAAATAAAAAGTGATGATATAAACAATGGATGAAAGAGTGCAGTGAAAAGAAGATTTTACTGATCGTGAACCAGATTCATTTTGTTTGATTTGAGTGTTTTGGATGCAGTGATGAAAATTAAGGAAATTAAAGTGCGAGACAGTGAATTTAAATTGCTGAAAATTAAAAGACATAAAAATGAATTGCAGAAAATAAAAGTACAGAAAAATAAATAACAGAAAATTAAATGACAATAAAATAAAAGTGCAGGAAATTAAATGACATAAAATAAAAGTGCAGAAATTTAAAGTGCAGAAAATAAATGACAGTAAAATAAAATGCAGAAATTAAAAGTGCTGAAAAATAAAGGACATTAATTTAAAGTGCATAAATTTAAAGTGCATAAAAATAAATGACATAAATTAAAATAAAATAAATAAAATAAAAGTGGAGACTACAGATAAAGGAGAACAGCTCGATAACACAGTTGGTCCATTAGGCTCTCAACTGCATCACCGAACTCCCTCACTTCATCTGCACTTTCTCCTAAAAATCTGCAGACTACTCCTAAGCTATTCTACTAGGTGTCTAACATCCACCCCCCTTCTTCATTCGTTTACAAGCCTTATATAGGCATCAAAATAACACTGCACTAACTTAGCTGCCCATGTGTGCGTCTGACTTGTTCCCCACATCCTGCTTTTGCCGTGCGTCCAGAGTGTGAGAATGAAACAGACTATTTTTTTTTTCTTTGCTTTTCATCTATTGCCTTCAGCGCCCATGTGTGCATTTGTTCCCCACATGCTTTTTATTTTATTTTTTTCTGTCTTCTGCACGCAGCGTCTGCTTCCTTCTTTTCTTTTCTTTTCTTTTTCTTTTCTTTCTTCTTCTCTCACGCAGCGTCTGCTTCGCTGTCTGCCCGTCTCGTCTCTCTTTCTTTTTTCTTTTTTCGTTTTCGTTCTGCTTCCTTTCTTCTTTCTTCTTCTTCTCCCTTTTTTTTTCTTTTCTTTCCTTTTCTTCTTTCCTCTTCTTCTCCCATTTCCGTCTTCTTCCCAGTTCGGCCAGCCCGTCGCATGCAGCGTTTTCTTTCTTTTCTTTCTGCTGCACCGAGTGGTTCCTGCAGGTGTTCACGCTGCTGCGTGACCCGTGAGCGAGCCGAGTCAACTGCAAACGAGACGTAGAGAGAGCAATCAAGGTGCCTTCGGTCGTTCTCGGCAGTGTGCACAGGAGAAGGTTTCGGTCGTGGCGTCGGACAGTTCTTGGTAGTGGTGGTACTGTGGAGGAGCCTGAACGCATGCATGGAGTTTGCGTTGCAGTGGTGCTGCCGTGGCGTGGAGATGGCGTTGCCGTGTGTGGGTGGTGGTTGAGAGGTTCTCCGGTGTCTTCTGTTGACTGCTGGCGGCCAGCGGAGATGCATGGTGGCGTGGAGATGCACGGCTGAAGATGCTCAGCGCTGTGCATGGAGGTGCAATCGTGAGGTTGAAGACGACTGAAAACGACATGTCGTTTTCGTCTATTGACAAAACGGCATGTCGTTTAGCGTGTATGGTGAAACTACTCAGTGCAAAACGACATGTCATTTTGGTCTGCCAACCAAACGACATGTCGTTTAGTCAGCGCAGAAAAACAAAAAAGTAAAAGAAAAAAAATAAAAATAAAAATAAAATAAAAATTAAACAAGCAAAATTAAATAATAATCACATAAAATAAAAATAAAACTAAAAAAATAAAAATAAAAATAAAATAAAATAAGATAAAGAAACTAAAATAAATAATATTAAACAAGAGATGAAAAAAATAAAATATTAAAAGTATGTTGTGCATGTGAAGAACTTATTGCCCAAATAAATAACAAGTTATAAAATCAAGCATAAACTATGCTTTTAATCAATTTAATTCACAACTTGGATTTATTCCTCTTAATCAATTTTTCCATCTAAAACCAATGATAAAATAATAAAACAATTAAAAATATATTGGTTTTAAATGTGTAAAATATGCAATAATGCAGCTCAATCACACCCCCCAACTAACCTTTTGCTAGTCTCTGAGCAAAATAGTGAAAATTAATTGAGATGAATATTGCATAAAGCTCGAAATCCAAACAAAAGCAATCAAACACAATAATGAATTCTCACAAAATGCGACACGTAACTATCAACTCTCAGGGGCTATATTCACCAAGACTGTCTCAACAATCTTTCATTAAGATTTGGAAAAATGTCTCAAAACTCAGATGTGTGTGTAGCTAAACGACTGTGTGTTCTTCATTACTACTCGGGATTTGTCTCAGGATTTTTCAACCTTAAGATTAATCATTTCTGATTCTAACTACCTCAAAGCCCAAGGGTCTAGCAGTTTTCACGCCAACTCTGTTTAAAGGTTGATCACTCAACCCCCAAAGTTTGGGTAACTGTTACTAGCCCTTTAATACGGAAAGCGCACCGCTTCATCCCGCTTCATCCTTTATTTATTATTATTACTATATATATATATATATTTTTTTTTAAGTGGATTCGAAAAGTGGGGAATCAAACCGAGGACCGTGTGCCTAATCCACACAATCCCAAGTTCGCCCTTACCACTGAGACAGATCCATGTTTTTTTTTTTTTTTTTTTCAAAAGGCTCGGTAGTCCTGCAGTTTACTTCTCCTGTGTAAAATCCATGAACAGTAATGAAGAACACTATGAGTGTAAGCGTGTGCAAAATATTGTTTGAGATTTTCCCTTCATTATATATAAATCATGCCAAGTCTATCTCAATAAATATAGCATCCCGGTGTTTCAAGTCATACATCAAGCAGAATATGATGCATCAGGAATTATGTTCTATGCTCAGGGTTGAAAATAAATCTTCATAAAATAATTCCGCTCAACTACACCACCAAGATGCTCAAATCGATAGAAATAGAGTGTGTGTTAATCAAGTTCATAGCAGTGCATTTCGCATTAAGGCAAAATATTGTTTATCCAGTGCACACACACTAATACAGAAAAGATGAACAATAAAAGAAAAGCTATCACAGAAAATAAAGAAAGAAAAACAATCAACAAACAACAACATAAAAAATAAACAATCATGAAATCCATTATACACACGCAAAAAGTAAACAAATCATGACACAGAAACTAAACAAAGAGAGGCAATAAAAGAAACAACACAAAATAAACAAAATGCAATTGCAGAAACAGTATTTAAGTAAGCATGCGAGAGTAGAGAAAAAAAAACTTCCTGGCCCAGAGGGTAATGCTTGAGGTGAAAAATTCTCTTGCGAAAATTTTTATGTGTTTCAGTCCAGCTAAGTGTTGAATGTTCTCGACACTAGAACCCTCAAACTGGATCAAATTTGAAGATGATCTACCAGCTGAGCAAGAGTTAAACATCCACTTGCCATAAATCCTGGGTGTCGTAAATCCCAAAGTTCGACAATTGCCGTAAATCATGGAGTCCTGGGTCCGGATCATGCTGTAAATTGCAAATGGACAAATGTTTTATGGCCTCAATCTCAGCTTTGGGTCCCGACTAGATTGATCTTTGCTGAGCCTTTGAATGCTCCGGACCTCTATATAAGAGACCATTTCCACCCTCTCGTAACACAGAACAATCTCTGCATTTCTCATATTTCGCTTTCTTTCTCTTTCTCACAACTTCTCTCAATCTCTCAACTTATCAAATGGCTAGCCAACATTCTGCTAGCAATATTCCTGATCTAAATCAAGCATCACCTACCCCTCAACCAGTCTTTCTTTGTCCTGAGGCCGTCAATGCCATGGTTGGGGCAGAGATATATTTATCTACCCGGTCCGATGCTGAGGTGGTTGCAGGAACGAGAATGTTGGGTTCCCAATATGCTGCCGCCGTTAATGCTATGTCCCGGAGATTTCTTTCACGAGAGAATGAAGTTGACGAACTTAAACTTCAAGTTCTTGAATTGCAAGAAAAGCTTGCAAGTAAATGTAAAAAAATTGAAATTTTAAAACGTGAAAATAGGGAGTTGTGGGGATATGTGGAACAGTATGCTCAAAAACTTCAACCACACATAGACGAGATGGAACGAAAGACGGAACAATTACAAAGTGATCAACAGCGTTTAACAGCAAAGGTTCAACGTTTACAAGAAATGGAGGGTCAGTCTGCTGTTTAGTCTGCTGGTTTATGATAAAGCTTGTTTGTTCGTTTTCTTTCCAACTCTATAAAATTAGTCTTTGAGTATTAAAGTCACAACAAATCTCCTTCCCTTATTTATTTATTTTTGTTTTTTGTTTTTTTTGTATATATATAACACGCAGAACACCAAATAAACAAATGCAAAGAAAAAAATGATTTTTTTTTTTTTATATATAACATGCAGAACACCAAATAAAACATTGAAGGAAAATTTTTTTCTTATATAAATATGCAGTGAATTTAATGAAGCAAGAAGTAATGTAAAAACAGAAAAGAAATGACTCATTCAAAAGCGGGTTTTCTAAGACTCAATATCCCTAAAGAAATACCGCAAAACAAATGGGATAACAGGCAAGATAACTACTTTGCCAAAGCGGACACTTGCGATCATTGTGCAATCGCGTGTCGGTATCACTTCATCATGCCAGGAAATCCTGGAGGCTGACATGGTATTTTTTTTTTTTTGAAAATAAAGATAAAAACCACGAGTTTAAATTTAAACAACATTCCCTGGCAACGGTGCCAAAAACTTGACTCGTTCGGAAATGAGCAGCACAAAAGGCTATCCCAAGTGCAAGAGCGTGTCGCGTAGTAATTAGGAATAAATTCCTAGATCGTCTCCACAGGGAAAGTGCTAAAAATAAACTCGTGTAAAATGGTGGAAATATTTACGATAAGAAAATAAAAATAAAAAGTGATGATATGTACAATGGATGAAAGAGTGCAGTGAAAAGAAGATTCTACTGGTCGTGAACCAGATTCATTTTGTTTGATTTGAGTGTTTTGGATGCAGTGATGAAAATCAAAGAAATTAAAGTGCGAGACAGTGAATTTAAATTGCTGAAAATTAAATGACTGAAAATTAAAAGATATAAAAATGAATTGCAGAAAATAAAAGTGCAGAAAAATAAATAACAGAAAATTAAATGACAATAAAATAAAAGTGCAGGAAATTAAATGACATAAAATAAAAGTGCAGAAATTTAAAGTGCAGAAAATAAATGACAGTAAAATAAAATGCAGAAATTAAAAGTGCTGAAAAATAAAGGACATTAATTTAAACTGCATAAATTTAAAGTGCATAAAAATAAATGACATAAATTAAAATAAAATAAATAAAATAAAAGTGGAGACTACAGATAAAGGAGAATAGCTCGATAACACAGTTGGTCCATTAGGCTCTCAACTGCATCACCGAACTCCCTCACTTCATCTGTGCTTTCTCCTAAAAATCTGCAGACTACTCCTAAGCTATTCTACTGGGTGTCTAACATCCACCCCCCTTCTTCATTCGTTTACAAGCCTTATATAGGCATCAAAATAACACTGCACTAACTTAGCTGCCCATGTGTGCGTCTGACTTGTTCCCCACATCCTGCTTTTGCCGTGCGTCCAGAGTGTGAGAATGAAACAGACTATTTTTTTTTCTTTGCTTTTCATCTGTTGCCTTCAGCGCCCATGTGTGCATTTGTTCCCCACATGCTTTTTATTTTATTTTTTTCTGTCTTCTGCACGCAGCGTCTGCTTCCTTCTTTCTTTTCTTTTCTTTTTCTTTTTCTTTTCTTTCTTCTTCTCTCACGCAGCGTCTGCTTCGCTGTCTGCCCGTCTCGTCTCTCTTTCTTTCCTTTTTTCTTTTTTCGTTTTCTTTCTGCTTCCTTTCTTCTTTCTTCTTCTTCTCCCTTTTTTTTTCTTTTCTTTCTTTTTCTTCTTTCCTCTTCTTCTCCCATTTCCGTCTTCTTCCCAGTTCGGCCAGCCCGTCACATGCAGCGTTTTCTTTCTTTTCTTTCTGCTGCACCGAGCCGCTAGCACCGAGTGGTTCCTGCAGGTGTTCACGCTACTGCGTGACCCGTGAGCGAGCCGAGTCGACTGTAACCGAGACGTAGAGAGAGCAGTCGAGGTGCCTTCGGTCGTTCTCGGCAGTGTGCATAGGAGAAGGTTTCGGTCGTGGCGTCGGACAGTTCTTGGTAGTGGTGGTTCCGTGGAGGAGCCTGAACGCATGCATGGAGTTTGCGTTGCAGTGGTGCTGCCGTGGCGTGGAGATGGCGTTGCCGTGTGTGGGTGGTGGTTGAGAGGTTCTCCGGCGTCTTCTGTTGACTGCTGGCGACCAGCGGAGATGCATGGTGGCGTGGAGATGCACGGCTGGAGATGCTCAGCGCTGTGCATGGAGGTGCAATCGTGAGGTTGAAGACGACTAAAAACGACATGTCGTTTTCCTCTATTGACAAAACGGCATGTCGTTTAGCGTGTACAGTGAAACTACTCAGTGCAAAATGACATGTCGTTTTGGTCTGCCGACCAAACGACATGTCGTTTAGTCAGCGCAGAAAAATAAAAAAATAAAAGAAAAAAATCAAAAGAAAAAAAATAAAAATAAAAATAAAATAAAAATTAAACAAGCAAAATTAAATAATAATCACATAAAATAAAAATAAAAAAATAAAAAAAAAAATAAAATAAAATAAAATAAGATAAAGAAACTAAAATAAATAATATTAAACAAGAGATGAAAAAATAAAATATTAAAAGTATGTTGTGCATGTGAAGAACTTATTGCCCAAATAAATCACAAGTTATAAAATCAAGCATAAACTATGCTTTTAATCAATTTAATTCACAACTTGGATTTATTCCTCTTAATCAATTTTTCCATCTAAAACCAATGATAAAATAATAAAACAATTAAAAATATATTAGTTTTAAATGTGTAAAATATGCAATAATGCAGCTCAATCAGTCATTCCACATCATGTTCAGATTCAGAAATTATAATTATGTATGTATTATGTCATGCATCTCATGTGCATAAGACACGTAAGCTATCTTAAGTTCAAGTGTAAGATAAGATAAGATCAGTTAATCAGATGGGCATTTAGATGGATGGTATCAATGCAATTCAGATCAGGGTGGATGTGCAAGCCACAGACTCAAGTGTGGTCAACCATAGTATGCCAGAATGCTATCGGCAGCTCCCCTTGCTGCAGCGGGACGTGGGGTCGGTGCACAACCTCACACACATGGTTAAGTGTGTTGGTCAGTCAGATCAGTCAGTTAAATCAGATCAGTCAGTTAATTCAGATAAATCAGTCATGCATAGCATAAACATCAGTATGAACAGTCATGAATTTAAGTTCTCAGCATGAAAACTTTTATGAAAATCTTATATTTATTATGTTTACGTTGTGATGGATTTCTTGTTGAATCTTCGACTCGTTTTAGTTTTATTTCATGTTTTTAACCACCTAGGTGATGATGATGAATACGAGCAGACATGCCAGGATTAGAAGGAACAATTGAATTAGTTTCAGACTTTCTAGAATAAAATTGATTTTATGACATAAATTTATTCAGTTTATTCATTTAAGTTTTTTGAAGACATTTTATTAAGACAAATCTTTTTATGAAATAAATCATAATTTCATTTATTAAATATGAGATCTCTCGCTGGATTTATTTTATGAAAACCACGTGACACTCCTAACCTACAGGAAGGGGGTGTTACGAATACACATATATGTACGTACAAGTAATAAATTTGATCAATTGGTGAAGATCATGATGCATGTATTGGCCATGGACTAGTTAGCTCATCATCTGCCGTCAGGTTTCACGACTTGGTTCCTCATACTTTCAAGCCCAATTGTTGTGATGGTAGAGGAAGAACCATTGTAGACATCAATGTTGAACGAGTCATGTGTAGGTGCCCCAAGCAAGTTTTCAGTCTCCTCTGTATAAAGATCAGCCATTACTCGTGGATGTTTGCCCATAATTCTCAATCATTCTAGCTCCATTGCCACTTCCTTCATAGTTGGCCTATCCTCCCCTCTTACACTTAAGCACCATTTTGCAATATTAGCAACTTCATCTATTGCATTCATATTGACATCATTAGCCTTACTAAAAAATTGGCCAGTCCATGCCAAGTAGTCTTTTAGTTTTGGGATTCTACAGAATCATCATTTACATAAACTGGGGAATATTATAAATTTTGTTGCGTTCAATTGTCTATGACATCATATTATAAATATTTTTGTGTAAATTATATAATATAAAGTAGATTTTATAATATTTATTGTGTTTTTAATACTGTTTGAGAGATTTAAACATGAATTAGTACGAATGAAGATTATCCTTTAATTTATCATTAGTTTTCAGATTGTGCTAGCTCTTGCCTTCACTATCAAATCTCAACAGTAAAAAGTTTGAAGATATAAGATAAAAATAGTCAATGGAGTTTTATTGGTGCTTTACTGATGAATTATCGATAGTAATTAGTTGAATATTAATTGCTGTTATTCATATCATTGTCAACTAGTTTAAAGATAAACATACATATAATAGCACACAAAATTATCAGAATAGAATAAGAAATATGAAAAATGTTGCTCTAGATCTTGTTATTTTCAGTATCTAGACACATCAATGTCCAGCTGGCAACGTTGACCAAGGAGGCAGGCCAATTGCGGCCGTTGACACAACCATTGACCAAGTAGCTAGGGATCCAGATCCCTAAGAATACTGGGTATTATATATGTAATTATTGGTTTAAAAAATAATTATAATGCAATTGTATATAATTATAATATATTATATATATACTTACCGAGAGGAATAATGATATTAATGCTAGATTTGTTGGCCCGAGCTCTAGGTCTGCAACCTATTCCAGTTGTGATCTTCCCATCACCTTCGTATCCATCGAGGCAAATGCAGGTAAACTTTCTGTAAAGGACGTGTCTCACTTCCTGTCTGCACCGTTATCTTGTAAATGGTCCAAAGTATGGTCGGTCTGGTTCGCCTGGAAACACTCCGATTCTTAAGTCAATAAGAGTTTCAAAATAATTCAAACTTCCAGTCTGCATCATTATTATGCAAATGGTCCAAAGTGTGGTCGGCTTGATTCGCCTGGGAACACTCTGATACTTAAGTCAGTAAGAGTTTCAAAATGATTCAAAAATCAAAGAAATCAAAGTCGGATTGATCCCCTGCTATTGAGGGTTACCTGGTATATATAGAATCTTGTTATGATGTTTATCTGAGGTAGAGTTTATCGGACGTGAAGCCGAGCTATTCGGTGCAACCTTGTGGCTGAACTGGTCACGTATCTACATGGGATCCATATTTTTCCATAAGTGGTTATGTGCGTATGTTTGACTTGGTCGGGCTCTTGATATTCCAACTTCTTTTGTTTGGCTAAGGGCCTTTTATATTGGGCTCTTTTTATATTTGGACTTGTTTATTCAGAATGAGCTTCTTTACTGGAGGGGCATGTTGTATTGGTGCATGCGTCTGGCAATCCGCTCACTTCCTACTAAATGCTTGAGCATCCTTCAATGCGTTGGGCCAGTAGTATTCTGCCCTCATCGCCTTCCTTGCCAAAGTCTTTCCACCCGAATGGTTTCCACATATTCCTTCATGTATTTCTGCCAGGACATATTGAGTTTCTTGAGTGGAAATATACCGCAGTAATGGGGCGGAGAAGCCCCTTTTATAAAGGACTTCGTCAATAAGTAGGAACCTCGTTGCCTTCCTCCTTATTCTTCCCGACTCCTCCTTCGTTTCTGGTAATTTTCCCTCATCTAAGTATTTAACCACTTCGCTTGCCCATTCAGGGATGTTGATACTCAAGATGCCTACTTCCTCCCCAATAGCTGGGACTTCAATAACCATTTGCTCTACTTGCCAAGGGAGAGGTGCTTCTTCCATACCCGACTCCGTCCGAGCCAACCTGTCCGCCACCTAGTTGTCCATCCTAGGAATTTGAGTTATATTAAAATACGAAAGGAGGTTGCGTCCTTCCCAGACACGCTCCAGATACCTCTTCAATTTCTTCCCTTTCGTTGCTCACAAGCCTAAAACTTGATTTACAACTATTTGAGAATCTGACTTGACCTCTACCTCGGTTGCCCCTATCTTGGCGGCCAGGAAAGGCCCTGCTACGAGTGCTTCATATTCTGCTTCGTTGTTTGTTACTTTGAAAGCCAGCGTTGCCATATGGTATTGCTTTTTACCATCGGGATCTACTAGATGTATCCCTAGGCCCCTGCCCGCCTTACAAGACAAACCATCGAAGAAAAGTATCCATGGTTTTCCTGCTGGGACTATTGTGTCTTCTTGAGGGAATCCTGAGAATTCTGCTATAAAGTCGGCTAGAGCTTGTCTTTTAACCGCCCTTCTTGGTTCGTACTTTAAGTCAAACTCGCTTCGTTCTATTGACCACCCAATCAATCTTCCCGAACTGTCCGGTTTCTTCAAAGTTTTTGCTAGTGGGGCCTCCGTAAGTATCTTTATGGTGTGGGCTTGGAAATACGGGTGGAGTTTTCTAGTTGCCGTCACCAGGGCAAAGACTTGTAACTCGATCTTTGGGTATCTTACTTCGTCTCTCCTGAGGGCCCGACTAGTGTAGTACACTGGATGCTGAGTTGTCCCCTCCTCTTTCACTAGGACGACAGACATAGCGTTTGGGGAAACCGCTAGGTAGGCATGAAGCACATCGCCCTTTTGTGGTTGTCTCAAAAGTGGTGGGCTGGCCAAGTGCTGTTTCAACTTCTCGAATGCCTCATTGCATTCTTCGTTCCAGGGGTGCGCCTTCCGCAGTAGTTGGAAAAAAGGGAGGCACCTATCTGTTGACCGAGCGATGAATCTCCGTAGGGCGGCTACCCTGCCCGCCAACTGCTAGGTTTTGTTCAGGTTCTTGGGTGATTTCATGTTGAGTATGGCAGCTATCTTTTCTGGAGAGGCCTCGATTTCTCTTTCAGATACAATGTAACCCAAAAACCTCCTCGACTCTACCCCAAAAGCACACTTCGCAGGGTTTAGTCTCATCCTATAACGACGTAGAATTTCGAACGCCGTTCTCAGGTCACCTAGGTGCTGGGTGGACTCTTACTCTTCACTAGAAGGTCGTCTACATAGACTTCCATGGACTTCCCAATCTGCTCCTTAAACATCTGATTTACTAGCTTTTGATATGTTGCTCCTACATTCTTCAAACCAAATGGCATAATTTGGTAGCAATACAAGCCTCAGTCTGTTATGAATGAGGTTTTCTCCTCGTCCGCCGGGTACATCCGTATTTGGTTATAACCTGAGTAGGCGTCCATGAAACTCAACATACGGTGTCCTCCTGTTGCATCCACGATTACGTCAATGCGTGGCAGGGGGAAACTGTCTTTGGAGCATGCTTTGTTCAGATCAGTAAAATCCACGCACATTCTCCATCTTTCATTCCCTTTTTTCACCATGACCACATTGGACAACCATTTCGGGTAGTGAGACTCCTTGATGAATCCGGCGGTGAGCAACTTTTCTATTTCTTCTTTAATGGCGGCATACTTCTCTACACTGAACGACCTTCTTTTCTGGCGTAAGGCTGTGTGTGGGGTCCACGCCCAAGCGGTGTTCAATGACTTCGTTATCTATACCCGGCATTTCTTCGTGGCTCCATGCGAAGACATCCCTATATTCGACCAACAATCGCTTCAATGCCTCTCTGTCCGCTAGTGGCACATTGGTCCCAATGCATGTTGTAGACCCAGGGCGGTCGGGGTGTAACGTTACGAGCTCTAACGGCTCGTTGACCTCAGCGTGCTGTTGGCTCTGCTCATCCCTGACTTCCACATCTTCTAATAGGGTTGCCGCCAATGAGGGAGGAAAAGGGGGGGCCAGTTCCTCACCCTGTTCTGCTACGGTACACACCTCATCACGACATTTCCTAAGCTCCTGCATATAACATTCTCGTGTTAGAGCCTGTTCGCCTTGTGACTCCCCTACCCCATTGTTGGTTGGGAACTTCATCTTGAGGTGATATGTGGAAGTCACCGCCCGGAGTTGGTTAAGTGTTGGTCTCCCAAGTATAGCGTTGTAGGAAGAGGGTGCTTTCACTACCAAGAAGTCGGTCATGGTAGTTGCCGTTCGTGCCCCAGACCCGGCGGTCACCGAGAGGGTGATAGTGCCTACGGGCAGGATGGTGTCTCTAGCGAAGTCTTTAAATGGTGTTGGGGAAGGTCTCAGTCTACTGGCATCGATTCCCATTTTTGCAAATGCTTCCCATCAGTGTTCTTGCATGTTGACGTAGTGGTATTGCAGGGGTTCGGTCTGCTTCGCACTCATTTATATCTGAATTATCGGAGCAATAATACAAACGATTGAACTATTTCGAACCCGCCATTAAATACATTAATATTTTATAAGGAAATTGATTATACTATATATATATGTATACGTGGCATATACAATCAAAACCAAGAACGTCATATGAATAAATTCAAAATTCAGGTATAGCTAGATTGATCTTTGGAGTTTCATTTCATTTGAATGTTCATTAATTTGTTAAAATATTATTGGAGAAGCTTTGAAACTCGTACCTTGGAACCCATCCTCGAGGTATGGATTTCCTTCATAACCTTCAATAATGCACTTGCAAAGATATCCATCACCGTTTGAGGGATTATAACATTGGCTGTTCCTTCCACATACGTAACCCGGCTGGTTTCTGGCAATTTCATATGTTGTATTACCGATTGCCCAATCAAGAACCTTTGGATAGGTCGTATTCCCTCGCAGGCTTTCAAGATAATCGGACGAGAAGTTGAACCCGTCTTGTTTAGCCACAAAAGCATAGCTGCACGGATTGAATTCAATGACATCTGCGTGATTGTTATAGCTACGTGCATCTAAAGTAAAGTTCTTCAATCCATTCGGAATGTCAACCTGGCAACACCCAATTCCAGAGCAAGATGATCCATTGGCGACAACTATATTTCCCAGCAGTGGTTGGGGTGAGCTAGAGGAATCGTTACAATCTAGCCAAAATTCTTCATTTAGGTAGCAATCTGTAGTTGTACCAAATGGATAAGGAATTTTGACATCTCCGCACCGATCAGTGCAGTTAGGCTTGGCTAATGGAGCTGCTACTGCTGCAGCTGCCAGTTCTGACAATATCAGAACAACACATGTAATTTGCAAGAACATCCTTTGGAAACCGATAGGCATTGCTCCCTGTGTTTCCTTGAAGAGGATATTACAAGTTCTTATGTTAAATTCAAAGGAAGACTTCTGAGAGATTCTGGACTTTTAATTTAAAGGATGGAGGCATATATATAGATCAGGAGGAAGACCCACTCCGCGCACCATGAAATATTATTGGACTTTTATTGCATTAAACCGCTGTAGAAGTGGGGCCTGCACGAGGTAGCTGTGATGTGGACTCGAGTGAAAAAACTATAACACGACTATATATATTTACGTCAAGTCTTTCAGTTTTTATATTAAAATAACTAAGTTTAAATCTAAAAACTAAGTAAATTTTAATATCGTGGCCATACATGCATCATGACAACTAACTAAATTTTCTTAGATTAATACGAATTATTTATCAGTATTCTTGGAGACTAGTCCATTTGAATAGTAAAAGTGTTTCGTCTCATCATTATAATTTTTTTAAATTTTTATATAAAATATAATAAACAATTCATTTTTTTCAAACTTTAAAACAATAATAAAATTAAAAAATAATATTCTAACAATATTTTATTCAACTTTCAACTTTTATGATCCCATGCATGAGGTGCTCGATCCCAAAATTAATTAAAGATCACCCTGAATATATAAAGATCGAAGGCTATAGCTAGCTCTTGTAAATGACGATGTTTTTCCTCATAACTAATCACATTTTTTGTAAACCAAAATGTTAGTGTATACTTCGTACCATTCACTACAAGAGAAATGGTTTTTTGAGACAAAAAATTTTGTCTCAAAAAACTCCAATTTCGTCCTAAAAAGGAATTGGAGATGAAAAAATTTCGTCTCCAATTTGTCTCTAAAAGGCTGTCTCAAAATATTTTTGGAGACGAAATTCAAATTTCGTCTCCAAAAATCACTTTTAGAGATGAAATTTTGAGGAACCAGTCGAAACTGTTCGAACGCAAAATTTTTTTTGAGACGAACCAATTTCGTCTCAAAAATATGTTCGAATGGAATATTTTTCAGTTCGAACCGACTCTTCCATTCGAACAAAAAAAAATTGAATCGAACAAACAACGATATTTGATACTGTTCGAACGAAATTAGTGTTCGAACGAATAATTTTTGTTCGAATGACTTTTGTTCGAATGTAAATTACGTCCGTTTGAACAATATTACGCGTTCGAATGGCTTATTTGTTGTTCGAATGGTTATGTTTTGATTCGAATGGAATTAGAAAAGGTCATTTCTCGTGTTGGACTGGTTATTTACCGTTCGAACGGTATTAATCATACAGAACAGAATTTAATTAATTAAAAATACCATATTAGTATTACAAAAATTGTAATTCAAACGTCAATTGTCTAAATGTTTTGAAAAAAAATAATACAAAGAAAATGAAAATAAGAATTAATTTTTACAATTATGGTGGTGGTATAGAGTTTTGTGACATAATTGACTGAAACTGAAGCATAGCCTTTTGTATCTCCATCTCCAGTCTCTTCTGCATGTTCTCTTCTAATCTTGCCTCAAGATCTGCTGCTTGATCTAATCTGGTCAGCAACTCTTTTTCTTTGGACCTCAATCGTTCTATCTCAAGTGTTGCTTCCTCCAGTTCTTTAGTCTTGTCGTCACTCAATCTGGCTCGAGAAGAGGATGATGATGTTGAGGATGGCTTAACGCAACGTCCTAAGCCCCTCAAATATCCAGAACGTGATCCAAGAACTTGAGAAATGATCTGAGCATCGTTGACAGATGATGCATCAGATGGATCCGCAACAGCTTCCTTGAGAGATATCATCTTGTCCTACAAAAACAAAAACATACTAGTTAGTATAAGTAACAAAATATATAATCACAATGGAATTAAAGAAATTTAAACTTACATAATTTGCCTCTGCTTCAGAACTGGTCCAAACACCATCACGATTTTTATGTGATTTTGCATACAATTGGGTCAGATCATAGTCAGCAGGACTTTCTTCTTTCTGCAAAAAAATATATATATTAGAACTTAAATCGAAAAAGTGTATTAAATATTAATATTTAACGGGAAGTAGAATAACTTACCATTTTGTTAGACAAACGATGAAAAGATCGAGAACCCGCATGATGGTGTATCTTTAAGTTTGATCTATTTGCTTTGTTTATAGTACTCCGTTGCTAAAAAAAAAAATTATATCTATATGTTTAATACATCTATCATATTATATTAAAAAAATATAACAGCGAAATTACCTGATAGGCAGGATCTTCAAACATATCACAAACCTTCTCCCATTCATTTGGTGGCATTGCTTGGAATGGATTTTGGTGCACCTCTATTGTAGTACTAAACTTCTTATAGTGTGCA
>QEOT01005325.1:347603-741142 GCA_003123785.1 Pterocarya stenoptera | reverse complement strand
CTATTTATATGTTTTAAATATAGACTATATTAGTAACTATAATATATTATATTATAGTAACTATAATTAGGGCTGCACACGGTCTGGTCTGGTCCGGCGATGGACCGAAGGTTTTCGGTCCATCAATTGGTTCGGACGGGCCCGGACCGAACACCCAAGGGTACCGGACAGGACCGTTAGCTTTCGGTCCGGTCCGGTCCGGTTCGGTCCATTCGGTCCGGCCTCTTTTTATTTATTTATTATTTTTTTAATCAATTAATAAAAAAATTATTTACAATACTAAATTAAATTAAGTGACTTATTAATGTGGATTATGTAACAAACTCAATAAAAAAATATTTTATATGGCCAATGATAATAAATTAGATAAAAATTACATTATTGATGATGTTAATTATTACTTTATTACTAACTTAAAGTATGTTAATGCATAATGAGCCATATACAACTTTTAATATTTTGTATATGAAGCAATAAGCATGAATAATTTGATTATCCATACATATTATATCTATAATTAAGAAAGATACATACTTAACATACTATTATAAATAATAATATACATACTATTATAAATTTATAAATTATACATATATTATAATTTATACTATAATGCTTAATACTTAATAATATTAGTAATACATTAAAGAATATATTAATACATTGATACTAAATGTATATAGTGATAGGTTTATAGTGATTAGTTATTATGAATCATTATTAGTATAAATTATAATTATATAATAGTATTAGTATAAAGTATTAGACAAGGAGTAATATAGTGTAGCTATATATTAGTAATATTAGTATAAGTATAAATATAGTATAATTTATGATTCTAATACTATAATGACAATTATAGTATAACTATAATAGTATTAGTATAAAGTATTAGACTATTAGTAATATAGTATAGGCTATAGGCTATAGCAATATATTAGTAATTTAGTATAAGTATAATTGTATAAGTATAACTATAGTCTATACTTATAACTTATACTAATATATAATATAGTTATAATTTCTTATAAATTTATAACTTATAATAAATCACTATAATATAGTATAACTAAATTAATATAACAACTAATATAACCATTAGTATAACTATATAAATATATAATAGTATTAATAGTCTATACTTAATTATAGTATAATTATATATAAAAAAATATAAAAGATTTATATAAATATATTCGGTCCGGTCCACGGTCCGGACGTTTTTCGGACCGGACCGGACTGAATTCATTTGGTCCGAATTTGGTCCGGTTCGGTCCAAAATGACCAGTCCGGTCCGATTTTCTCGGTACGGACCTACCGATGCTCACCCCTACCTATAATATGTTTTAAATATAGTATATATATATAGTAACTATAATATATTAATAACATTAATATATAATAGTAACTATTTATATGTTTTAAATATAGACTATATTAGTAACTATAATATTTTAATAACATTAATATATAATAGTAACTATTTATATGTTTTAAATAGACTATATTAGTAACTATAATATATTATGTAATAGTAACTATAATATGTTTTAAATATAGTATATATATAGTAACTATATAATATTATATAACATTAAAAAAAACAAAAAATTAATTTAATTTTCTGAATTTTTATCGTTCTAACGTTAGTTAGTTACGTTCGAGCGTTCTAAATTTTTGGTGGGAAATTTTCCGCTCAATTGTATCGTTCGGACGTTACTTTATGTACGTTCGAACGTTAATAAATGGTTGGCGGGAATTTTGCCGCTCGATTATCATTTTATGTGGTGAGCTTTAACGTTCGAACGTTTCATTTAAACGTTTGAACGGAAATATTGAAAATTTAACCGGTAGGAAGTAACGTTCGAACGTTTAAATGAGTCGTTCGAACGTTAATTGAAATGAAATGTTTTTACATGAAGTCACGCACGGGAGGGAAGCAGAAATCATTTCTGCTTCCCCCGTGCACGAAATAGAGAGGAGAGAGTGTTAGAGTGAGAGTGAGAGTGAGAGTGAGAGGCCAATTACAACAAGAGTGAGAGAGAGTTGTGTGAGAGAGGGATAGAGTGAAAGAGGGTGAAAATTTTGGAAGTGTTTTGGTAAGGAAAAATGTTAATTTCTTTCATTATTTCTAATTTAGACTATTTCTCTTGTTATTTCTGTTTTTATAAATATGTATATGTCTCTAACAAATTAGTATTATTTTTTATTTGAAGGATTGGTTATTTTGGCAACTTCAAAACTTATATTTTCTAAGAGGATATTAAAAAGTGCTAGGTATATTTCTAAACTTTAGTTATTATGTTTATGAATTTTGTGGTGAGAATATTGTGAAATTGTGGTAATATTGTGGTAATATTATGTTATAGATTAATTAGAAATATTATTTTTTATGAATTTTTGTAAATATATTGTGAGTTTATGGTGTTGTTGATGAATTAATATGTATAATATATTGTTGTGAGAATATTGTGAGGTTTAGATGCTTAGAGGGATATGGATATATATGAGATGCATGTGATTATTATATGTTTATTAAGTATAATTATAATGGACTTTTATGAGTTTATTGTGTTTATTAATGAATACAAATGTTTATGAATATTGTTGTTGGAATATTGTGAGGTTTAGAAAATTTTATTGTGGAAATAATTGTGTTGTTGAAATGTGGAAATAATTGTATTTTTGAAATGTGGAAATAATATTGTGAAATGTTTATTTATATTGTTGTTGGAATGTTGTGAGGATTTTAAATATAGTGAATATTGTTATTGATGAATGAATATGTTTAGAAATATTTTGTTATGTTGAGATTTTATTTGTTGAACTTAGAGGGATAACACTAAGTATAATAAATAAATACAAAATTTTCAACTTAATAAATAAATAAGTATCAACTAGTTATAATATTGTGAAAATTACAACTTAGAGGGATAACACTAAGTATAATAAATAAGCTCATAAATTTTGTATATAATAAATAAATAAGTCTAATTAGTTATAATATCGGACTTATAACAACTTAGAGGGATAACACTAAGTATAATAAATAAATACAAGGGAAAATGATAATAAATAAATAACTCGTTAATATTATATAACGAGGGAAAATGATCTCGAAGAAATGTCTGTCAAATTGCTTGACTCTCAAAATCTCTCTGGCCTTGAGAGTTGTAAAGCCAGAAAGTTTGTGATAGTTAAGTAATTAAACTAAAATTTAGACATTTATTCAAGATCATTCTCCCTCGTTGTGTACGTATGTCGGTAGGTGCACCAACATATTCTATAAATCTCTATCTAGTTCAACAATATAAGACTTCCGAATGTTTTTAACAATTCTAACATTTTTAGTATATATAAGATTCATGTGATTTTTGAATGAATATGTGTGACATTGCATAAATAACCTTAGACCCGTTCAGGAATTAGTGTACATTTAGGTGTGCACTAATTCCTGAATTGTCCAGTGTGGACAGTTTGGGATTATATCATCTGTATTGCACATTCTTGTTACTCCTACTGAACACGTGTAGTATGAAGTTTCGGTGTCTTCCTCTATTGTTCTTCGGGTATACTGTTCGTAGGGTCACAATCCCTCTTAATGAACATGTATACTTGGAGAACTATGGGGAGGTGCTGCCGAAATTTCTACTAATGTGAACAGTAGTAGAGTGACGGAATATGTGTAATATGGATAATATAATCTCGAATGGGATAGGACCAACTACCTTTATAAAAATTAGCAGTGGCAATTGGAGCATTACATGCATGTGAATTTTCAATGTACATTAAGTGTTACTAATAGATAGAACTTTTTAGAAATGGACAAAAGTTGGATGCGTCTAGGTGATAGACTTGGACCGTTTTTCGCAGCCTATGCGTGTGGAGTAAGAACCTTCATTGATTTTGCTCGAGGCTCTGCTGATAGTCGTGGTTGCTTTAAGTGTCCATGTCGAGGGTGTAAAAATTTGTGTGCGATAGGATTGGCTGAAGTTGAAAGTCATCTATTTGTGAACGGTATGGATCTGGGGTATACCTGATGGGTATTGCATGGTGAGCCGTATGCACAGTCAGCAGATGCATTGTTCGGTCATCCAAATTATTTGGGAGACATGGATGATTATTATGAGCGGGATGAGATGGAGGAGATGTTGGGTGACATTGGAGCTGGGATGTTTATGGATGACGTAGACGACAATGGCTTAAGTGATCGAGGGAGTGATTCTGAAAACTTTGCTGCAATGTGGGAAGATGCAAAACGCGAGCTTTATCCAGGCTGCACAAAACATTCCAAAATGTCGTTTATTGTGCGGTTGCTTCATATTAAGTCATTGTGTGGGATGTCGATGAAAGCAATAAACATGGTATTGGACTTATTTAACGAGGTTCTTCTCGATGGGTCTGCATTGCCAAAGAACTTTTATGAAGCGAAACAGTTGAGAAAGGGATTAGGGTTTGAGTACAAGTCAATACATGCATGCAAGAATGATTGTGTTTTGTTCTGGAAGGAGAACGAAAGAAAAGAAGCATGTCCTGTATGCGGAGAGTCGAGGTGGAAGGCGAAGAAAAATGTGCCTGTTAAGGTTTTGCGATATTTTCCCTTACGACCTAGGTTGCAAAGACTATATATGTGTAAAAAAACAGCTGTTGTATGAGGTGGCACGAGGAGAAAAGAGTTAAGAATGACGCATACATGAGGCACCCAGCTGACTCACTTGCATGGAAATCTTTCGATGATAAATACCCAGAGTTTGGGATAGAGGCTCGGAACGTGCGTTTGGGACTCACTACCGATGGATTCAACCCTTTTGGGAATATGAGTACAAGTTATAGCACTTGGCCCGTAGTGTTGATTCCGTACAATCTTCCGCCATGGAGATGCATGAAGGCACCAAACTTTTTGTTAACGTTACTTATTCCCAGCCCGAGATCACCTAGGAATGACATTGATGTATTCATGCAGCCGTTGATTGAAGAGTTGAAAGAGTTATGGGAAACAGGCGTCAGAACGTATGATGCATCTACGTCGACAACTTTTCATATGCATGCTGCAGTATTGTGGACCATAAATGACTTTCCAGCATATGGAAATCTTTCCAGTTTGAGTACTAAAGGGAAGTTAGCGTGTTCGACGTGTAATAAAGAAACTGCTAGTGAGTGGTTAACATATTTGATTGAGCTGCATTATTGCATATTTTACACATTTAAAACCAATATATTTTTAATTGTTTTATTATTTTATCATTGATTTTAGATGGGAAAATTGATTAAGAGGAATAAATCCAAGTTGTGAATTAGATTGATTAAAAGCATAGTTTATGCTTGATTTTATAACTTGTGATGTATTTGGGCAATAAGTTCTTCACATGCACAACATACTTTTAATATTTGATTTTTTTCATCTCTTGTTTAATTTTATTTTCTTTATCTTACTTTATTTTATTTTATTTTATTTGTCTAGTTTTATTTTATTTTTATTTTCTTTTAATTTAATTTAATTTTATTTTATTTTCTGTTTTACAGATCCATCTAAACGACATGTAGTTTTTCTTAAACGGAAAAACGACATGTCGTTTACCTCTGAAAGCCAAAACTGTCGTATGCTAAACGACAGGTCGTTTTGTCAATTGATGAAAACGACTTGTCGTTTTACTCTGTAGTTGAATGTCGTCCTCTGCTAAACGACATGCCGTTTTGTCAATAGACGAAAACGACATGTCGTTTACGTCATCTTCAACCTCCCGCACCTCTCCGCTTCATGCACAGTGCAGATCACTTCTCCAGCCGTGCACAGCACCACCTGAAGCTACCAGCAACATCAGAGGACGCCGGAGATCAAGTCCCCACTGCCCAGTGAGCCGCCGGCGATCCTCCACGTCCAGCACCAACGCCACTGCCCCTCCACAGCCATCCCCGAAGCCACATCCATGGCAGCGCCATCACCTCCACCCATTGCTGCACTTGGACGGACTACGAGAATGGCAACAACACCTCCACGAAGCCGCAGCCACCGCATGCACGTACAGAGCTACCCAGCCACCTGCAGCCGCGACGAAGCTGTCATGCATGCAACCTCCATCTCTATATCTCGGGCTCTCTCATTTCACCTACTGGACGTAGGACTCACGCATGAAAATGGAAGAGAAAGAAAGAGACGAACACGACGCACTGAAACGGGAAGCAGAAGAAAGAGAAGCAGACGGAAATGGGCAACGCATGCGGAAAGAAAGAAAAAAAAAGAAACTCGCACGGATGAAAAAGAAAGAAAAAGAAAGAAGAAGAAAAGAAAAGAAAGAAGATGCGGGATGGAAGACACTGCAAACCGGAAAGCAGAATAAAGAAAAGAAAAAGAAAAGAAAGAAGGAGACGTAGTATACGGAGTTGGATGATAAAATAATGCATGCGAGGACAGAACATGGGCGGCTGAAAAGCAACAGAGATGAAAACAAGGCATGGGAAAAAAGACAGACGCACATGGGACAGTGCGGATGCAAGCATTCAGTGTTATTTTGAAGCCTATATAAGGCTTGTAAACAGACAGAGAAGAGGAGGCAGATGTTAGACGCCCAGTAGAGTCTGGGTGGGTGAGACACCCAGTAGAGTAGTTTAGGAGTAGTCTGCAGATTTTTAGGAGAAAGTGCAGATGAAGTGAGGGAGTTCGGTGATGCAGTTGAGAGCCTAAATGGACCAACTGTGTTATCGAACTGTTCTCCTTTATCTGTAGTCTCCACTTTTATTTTATTTTATTTGTTTTTATTTTAATTTATGTCATTTAAATTTATGCACTTTAAATTAATGTCCTTTATTTTTTTAGCACTTTTAATTCGTTCAATTGATTGGTATTGTTATTAGAAACTTTGATTATCTATATATTTCTCTTGATTCATTGTGATTTTCGAATACAGTGAATGCTTGAAAAATCCCTGTGATAATCAATTGGACTTATAGATGTCTCTACCATCAATTATTCAAACTTAATATTTGGTGATTAATTTTCTTGGGCTTAATCGTTAAATCTTCCAGTTAGACAGAATCATTATTCTTGTCTAACTGAGCTAATTTGATCGCACATTTAATTTCCTGCACTTTTATTTATTGTCATTTAATTTTCTGTTATTTATTTTTCTGCAATTTATTTGTATGTCATTTAATTTTCTTGCTCTTTTAATTTTCAGTCATTTAATTTTCAGCAATTTAAATTCACTGTCTTGCACTTTAATTTCTTTAATTTTCATCACTGCATCTCAAACACTCAAATCAACTAAAAATGAATCTGGTTTACGACCAGTAAATCTTCTTTTCACTGCACTCTTTCATCCATTGTACATATCATCACTTTTTATTTTTATTTTCTCATTGTAAATATTTCCACCATTTTACACGAGTTTATTTTTAGCACTTTCCCTGTGGAGACGATCTAGGAATTTATTCCAAATTACTACGCGACATGCTCCTGCACTTGGGATAGCCGTTTGTGCTGCTCATTCTCGAACGAGTCAAGTTTTTGGCGCCGTTGCCGGGGAAAGTTGTTTAAATTTAAACTCGTGATTTTTATCTTTATATAAAATAAAATAAAATAAATACCATGTCAGCGTCCAGGATTTCCTGGCATGATGAAGTGATACCGACACGTGATTGCACAATGATCGCAAGTGTCCGCTTTGGCAAAGTAGTTATCTTGCCTGTTATCCCATTTGTTTTGCGGTATTTCTTTAGGGATATTGAGTCTTAGAAAACCCGCTTTTGAATGAGTCATTTCTTTTCTGTTTTTACATTACTTGCTTCATTAAATTCACTGCATATTTATAAAAAAAAAAAAAATTTCCTTGAATATTTCATTTGGTGTTCTGCATATTTATATAGTAAATAAATAAAAAATCATTTTTTTTCTTTGCATTTGTTTATTTGGTGTTCTGCATGTTATATAAAAAAAAAATCATTTTTTCTTTGCATGTGTTTATTTGGTATTCTGCGTGTTATATATATACAAAAAATAAAAAAAAAACAAAAAAATAAATAAATAAGGGAAGGAGATTTGTTGTGACTTTAATACTCAAAGACTAATTTTATAGAGTTGGAAAGAAAACGAACAAACAAGCTTTATCATAAACCAGCAGACTAAACAGCAGACTGACCCTCCATTTCTTGTAAACGTTGAACCTCTGCTGTTAAACGCTGCTGATCACTTTGTAATTGTTCCGTCTTTCGTTCCATCTCATCTATGTGTGGTTGAAGTTTTTGAGCATATTGTTCCACATATCCCCACAACTCCTTATTTTCACGTTTTAAAATTTCAATTTTTTTTCATTTACTTGCAAGCTTTTCTTGCAATTCAAGAACCTGAAGTTTAAGTTCGTCAACTTCATTCTCTCATGAAAGAAATCTCCGGGACATAGCATTAACGGCGGCAGCATATTGGGAACCCAACATTCTCGTACCTGCAACCACCTCAACATCGGACTGGGTAGAGAAATATATCTCTGCCCCAACCATGGCATTGACGGCCTCAGGACAGAGAAAGACTTGTTGAAGGGTAGGTAATGCTTGATTCAGATCAGGAATATTGCTAGCAGAATGTTGGCTAGCCATTTGATAAGTTGAGAGATTGAGAGAAGTAGTGAGAATTGAGAAAGAGAAAGCGAAATATGAGAAATGCAGAGATTGTTCTGTGTTACGAGAGGGTGGAAATGGTCTCTTATATAGAGGTCCGGAGCATTCAAAGGCTCAGCGAAGATCAATCCAGTCGGGACCCAAGCAGAGATCGAGGCCATAAAGCATTTGTCCATTTGCAATTTACAGCATGATCCGGACCCAGGACTCCATGATTTACGGCAATTGTCGAACTTCGGGATTTACGACACCCAGGATTTATGGCAAGTGGATGTTTAACTCTTGCTCAGCTGACAGATCATCTTCAAATTCAATCCAGCTTGAGGGTTCTAGTGTCGAGAACACTCAACACTTAGCTGGAATGAGACACGTAAAAATTTTCGCAAGAAAATTTTTTTTTTTTTCACCCCAAGCATTTCTCTCTGGGCCAGGAAGTTTTTCTCTACTCTCGCATACTTACTTAAATACTGTTTCTGCAATTGCATTTTATTGTTTATTTTGTGTTATTTCTTTTGTTTGCCTCTCTTTGTTTAGTTTCTGTGTCATGATTTGTTTACTTTTTGCGTGTGTATAATGGATTTCATGATTGTTTGTTTTTTATGTTGTTTGTTGATTGTTTTTCTTTCTTTATTTTCTGTGATAGCTTTTCTTTTATTGCTCATCTTTTCTGTATTAGTGTGTGTGCACTGGATAAACAATATTTTGCCTTAATGCGATATGCACTGTTATGAACTTGATTGACACACTCCATTTCCATCAATTTGAGCATCTTGGTGGTGTAGCTGAGCGGGATTATTTTATGAAGATTTATTTTCAACCCTGAGCAAAGAACATAATTCCTGATGCATCATATTCTGCTTGATGTATGACTTGAAACACTGGGATGCTATATTTATTGAGATAGACTTGGCATGATTTATATATAATGAAGGGAAAATCTCAAACAATATTTTGCACACGCTTACACTCATAGTGTTCTTCATTAACTGTTCATGGATTTTACACATGAGAAGTAAACTGCAGCACTATCGAGCCTTTTGAAAAAAAAAAAAAACATGGATCTGTCTCAGTGGTAAGGGCGAACTTGGGATTGTGTGGATTAGGCGCACAGTCCTCGGTTTGATTCCCCACTGTTCGAATCCACTTAAAAAAAAAAAGTAATAATAATAAATAAAGGATGAAGCGGTGCGCTTTTCTTATTAAAGGGCTAGAAACAGTTACCCAAACTTTGGGGGTTGAGTGATCAACTTTTAAACAGAGTTGGCGTGAAAACTGCTAGACCCTTGGGCCTTGAGGTAGTTAGAATTAGAAATGATTAATCTTAAGGTTGAAAAATCCTGAGATAAAACCCGACTAGTAATGAAGAACACACAGTCGTTTAGCTACACACACATCTGAGTTTTGAGACATTTTCCCAAATTCTTAATGAAAGATTGTTGAGACAGTCTTGGTGAATATAGCCCCTGGGAGTTGATAGTTACGTGTCGCATTTTGTGAGAATTCATTATTGTGTTTGATTGCTTTTGTTTGGATTTCGAGCTTTATGCAATATTCATCTCAATTAATTTTCACTATTTTGCTCAGAGACTAGCAAAAGGTTAGTTGGGGGTGTGATTGAGCTGCATTATTGCATATTTTACACATTTAAAATCAATATATTTTTAATTGTTTTATTATTTTATCATTGATTTTAGATGGAAAAATTGATTAAGAGGAATAAATCCAAGTTGTGAATTAGATTGATTAAAAGCATAGTTTATGCTTGATTTTATAACTTGTGATGTATTTGGGCAATAAGTTCTTCACATGCACAACATACTTTTAATATTTGATTTTTTTCATCTCTTGTTTAATTTTATTTTCTTTCTCTTACTTTATTTTATTTTATTTTATTTGTCTAGTTTTATTTTATTTTTATTTTCTTTTAACTTAATTTAATTTTTATTTAATTTTATTTTATTTTCTGTTTTACAGATCCGTCTAAACGACATGTAGTTTTTCTTAAATGGAAAAACGACATGTCGTTTACCTCTGAAAGCCAAAACTGTCGTATGCTAAACGACAGGTCGTTTTGTCAATTGATGAAAACGACTTGTCGTTTTACTCTGTAGTTGAATGTCGTCCTCTGCTAAACGACATGCCGTTTTGTCAATAGACGAAAACGACATGTCGTTTACGTCATCTTCAACCTCCCGCATCTCTCCGCTTCATGCACAGTGCAGATCACTTCTCCAGCCGTGCGCAGCACCACCTGCAGCTACCAGCAACATCAGAGGACGCCGGAGATCAAGTCCCCACTGTACAGTGAGCCGCCGGCGATCCTCCACGTCCAGCACCAATGCCACTGCCCCTCCACAGCCATCCCCGAAGCCACATCCATGGCAGCGCCATCACCTCCACCCATTGCTGCACTTGGACGGACTACGAGAAGAGCAACAACACCTCCACGAAGCCGCAGCCACCGCATGCACGTACAGAGCTACCCAGCCACCTGCAGCCGCGACGAAGCTGTCATGCATGCAACCTCCATCTCTATCTCTCGGGCTCTCTCATTTCACCTACTGGATGTAGGACTCACGCATGAAAATGGAAGAGAAAGAAAGAGACGAACACGACGCACGGAAACGGGAAGCAGAAGAAAGAGAAGCAGATGGAAATGGGCAACGCATGCGGAAAGAAAGAAAAAAAAAGAAACTCGCACGGATGAAAAAGAAAGAAAAAGAAAGAAGAAGAAAAGAAAAGAAAGAAGATGCGGGATGGAAGACACTGCAAACCGGAAAGCAGAATAAAGAAAAGAAAAAGAAAAGAAAGAAGGAGACACAGTATACGGAGTTGGATGATAAAATAATGCATGCGAGGACAGAACATGGGCGGCTGAAAAGCAACAGAGATGAAAACAAGGCATGGGAAAAAAGACAGACGCACATGGGACAGTGCGGATGCAAGCATTCAGTGTTATTTTGAAGCCTATATAAGGCTTGTAAACAGACGGAGAAGAGGAGGCAGATGTTAGACGCCCAGTAGAGTCTGGGTGGGTGAGACGCCCAGTAGAGTAGTTTAGGAGTAGTCTGCAGATTTTTAGGAGAAAGTGCAGATGAAGTGAGGGAGTTCAGTGATGCAGTTGAGAGCCTAAATGGACCAACTGTGTTATCGAACTGTTCTCCTTCGTCTGTAATCTCCACTTTTATTTTATTTTTTTTATTTTAATTTATGTCATTTATTTTTATGCACCTTAAATTTATACACTTTAAATTAATGTCCTTTATTTTTTTAGCACTTTTAATTCTTGCAATTGATTGGTATTGTTATTAGAAACTTTGATTATCTATATATTTCTCTTGATTCATTGTGATTTCTGAATACAGTGAATGCTTGAAAAATCCCTGTGATAATCAATTGGACTTATAGATATATCTACCATCAATCCTGCACTTTTATTTTAGATCAACAATAGAGCTCATATTGTGAGTTTGATCAATTGATTGGTATTGTTATTAGAAACTTTGATTATCTATATATTTCTCTTGATTCATTGTGATTTCCGAATACAGTGAATGCTTGAAAAATTCCTGTGATAATCAATTGGACTTATAGATGTCTCTACCATCAATTATTCAAACTTAATATTTGGTGATTAATTTTCTTGGGCTTAATTGTTAAATCTTCCAGTTAGACAGAATCATTATTCTAGTCTAACTGAGCTAATTTGATCGCACATTTAATTTCCTGCACTTTTATTTATTGTCATTTAATTTTCTGTTATTTATTTTTCTACAATTTATTTGTATGTCATTTAATTTTCTTGCTCTTTTAATTTTCAGTCATTTAATTTTCAGCAATTTAAATTCACTGTCTTGCACTTTAATTTCTTTAATTTTCATCACTGCATCTCAAACACTCAAATCAACTAAAAATGAATCTGGTTCACGACCAGTAAATCTTCTTTTCACTGCACTCTTTCATCCATTGTACATATCATCACTTTTTATTTTTATTTTCTCATTGTAAATATTTCCACCATTTTACAGGAGTTTATTTTTAGCACTTTCCCTGTGGAGGCGATCTAGGAATTTATTCCTAATTACTACGCGACACGCTCCTGCACTTGCGATAGCCTTTTGTGCTGCTCATTCTCGAACGAGTCAATATTCTCAAAAGTTGTGCTTCATGGGTCATCGACGTTATCTACATTAAATCATGCATGGAGAAGCCAATGTGCTAAGTTTGATGGGAGAGTAGAGGACAGAATTGCACCAAATGAGTTATCTGGAGAAGAGATAGTGGAACAACTGGAACATATTAAAGCGAACAATTTTGGTAAAGGCCGGGGTAAGAATAAAAGAAAAAGAGGTGAAACAGAATTGAATTGGACAAAGCGTAGTATTTTTTTTTTACTTGCCATATTGGTCGTCCTGCATGTTGCGACATAGTTTGGATGTAATGCACATAGAGAAGAATATATGTGATAATATACTGCGTACATTGATGAGCATTAATAAAAGGACAAAGGACACGATCAAGACAAGGAAAGATCTTGAGAGAATGGGAATTAAACATAATCTACATTTGCGAGTGGACGGCAATAGGGTGATCATGCCGCATGCATGTTTTACGATGACCAGGGAGGAGAGGATGGATTTCTGCAAATGGTTGCATGGTGTGAAGTTGCCAGATGGTTATGCCTCAAATATCGGTAGATGCGTGAGTCCTATTGATTGGAAAATTAGTGGATTGAAAAGTCATGACAGCCACGTTCTTTTGCAGAAGTTATTACCGGTGGGAATTTGTGGGAAGCTGACATCTAATGTACGTGTCGCCATTACTGAACTATGTATGTTTTTTAAAGATTTATGCGCTCAAGTAGTAAATCGAGATATGTTGCAGAACATGGAAGAAGATATTGCTACCATACTTTGTAAATTTGAGTAGATTTTTTCACCATCATTTTTTGATGTCATGGTCCATTTAGCAATACACTTACCCCGGAAGGCATTATTGGATGGTCTGGTGCAGTTCCGTTGGATGTATCCAGTTGAAAGATATTTGGGTCGTTTAAAGCGCACTGTTGGGAATAAAGCTAGAGTTGAGGGTTCAATAGCAGAGGCCTATATACACGATGAATGGTTAACGTTTTGCTCTCTATATCTTCGTGGTGTTGAGACACGATTTAATCGTCAAGAGCGAAATGCTGATCTTGAGGCTCCGCCTCCTCGTGAGCTATCAGTATTTTCCCAAAATGTACGACCCTTGGGTGCACAAACGGGTTACGATTTAATTGATAGAGAGTTGGCTAAAGTTCGTTGGTACGTGTTAAATAATTGTCGAGAGATTGATTGCTATCTCAGGTATGTTGTTGCATGTTTTGAGAAATTATAGTCAAATGTCGTTTAATTATAACTTTTACGCTGAAAATATTATTTTCTTTTGCACATATATACAGTGATCACATGGATAAACTTAAGATGGAATGCGTAGAGAATATAGAGGCAAGACACGAGGAAGAATTTCTCAAATGGTTTGAACAACGTGTATGAACTAAAACTACATTGTGATTATTTGATTTATAATGTTTTAATTCTGGGTTACTTTTAATACGTATATATTATTGAAATTGATAGATTTTGGAACAACGTGCTCATGATCCTGGATCAGTTTCTTCTGAATTGTATACATTAGCCCGTGGTCCCTCTAATAGAGCACTTCGATACACTGCATGCACGGTTCGAGGTTATAGATTCTATACTCTGGACCGTGAACGTAATAGAAAGAGTCAAAACTATGGTGTGTTGGTCGAGGGAAGTCATGGAATAGACGATATTGACTATTATGGTGTCATACGTGATATTATCGGATTGAAATATCTGGGTGGGTCTGTAACATATGTCTTTAAGTGTCATTGGGGGGACTTAGGCGGTGGTCGGATGTCGATACATAGGGATAATAACTTTATGAGTGTTAATACGACATCTAAATGGTACGAAGATGATCCATTCGTATTGGCTTGTCAAGCTACCCAAGTCTATTACTTGATTGATCCAATGAAAAGTATTGATGAAGATAGCGGAGAGATAACTTGGTGAGTAGTACAGAAATTTGTCCCTCAAAATATTTATGAAGCAGGAACGAGTGCAGATTACGAGAATAGTAGAGATGAAGATGACACTCCGATAGTAGAGGCCTACCAAGAAGATGGAGAGGGTATTAGAGATGACGTCTCACCCGTCCTTCTTGACCTCGGTGCACTCGAATTGCTCTCTTTGTTTAGAGATGACGTCTCACCCGTCCTTCTTGACCCGTCTGTATTAAATGATCATTCAATTCAAGTTAGTGAAGAAGAAGGAGGAGAAGAGTCAGAAGAAGAAGATGAAGCAGAATCCGGGGAGGAAGTGGATAAGGAGGACGAAGAAGAGGTTGATGACGACGACGAAGATGCTATTGAGGGAGATTCTGAAACAAGCATGGAAAATACATCCGAAGATGAAGAATAAAAGTATTAAATATTTTATTCATATAGGTAACTATAAAATATTTAACTTTTCAATAATTTTTTCTAATTAATTTTCTTTATCATATTTAATCATGCCTCAAGGATGCCGCCAAAACGACAACGAAGAAATTTACCCCCTCCGCCTAGTCCAAGTCCCGAACCTATTGAGGACTCCCCACCCGAGTGTTTCCCTCCTGAAGATCAAGTGCAGACACAAGAGAACGACAATCAGTCGACACCTACCAATAAGAAAATAACAACATAGTTAATTATATATCAATACTTTTATCTCGATAACTATATAGATAATATTATATTATATCTAATAGTTGATGTATCCGCACGTCGCGGTCGTGGTTATACACGTGGCATTTCTCTTGAGAAATGCCGAAGGCATGGAAAATTCAAGGCCAACATTCCTGATAATTCCACTGGAGGTGTGGATGATAGTGCAGCAGCGCTTTCCTCATATATTGGTACAGTTGTCCGAGCTTATGCTCCATTTTATGTGCGATCATGGTGAGATGTTTCGCTCGAGATTAAGGAGCACATTCGGAGCCGTGTGCTGGTGAGTTTACGTTGAGAGTACATTTGTTGTATACTATATTAGTATATTATATTTTTGACGTAATTCGCTTATTAGGATGAATTCGAACTCGACTTTGGCCATAGCGAGGATTTGAGAACTGTGAATGGGTTGATGGCTACAGTATTCCGACATCACAAGGGACGATGTCATGACCACTTCAAGAAGTTTGAGACGGTTGAAGAGGCTGCGCAATCCCCTTTCCAGCAGATGAAGTTAAACGATTGGAGAAAGTGTTGTGATCTTTTCGCAACTTCAGATTATCAGGTATTATAGATTAATAATATTTAATGATTATTTACATATATATATATTTGGGCTATATATTTTATGTATATATATATCAATTAACATTCTTAATTAATTTTGTAGCATTTAAGTTCTACGAATGCTAATAATAGATCCGCTTTGACTGTCCACCATTGTGCTCGTTCAAGATCATTCCACCGTCTTGCTGAGAAAATGATAATTAATAATATTATAGAATATATTTATTTATTTAACTATTTTTATTTATGTACTAATATTATCTTTTCAAAATTGCTAATGCGGCTTTGTTAGAAATGTGATGATCCAGAAAACTTTTCCCTCATTCATGTCTACGTTACTACTCACACTAATGAGAGTAGTGAGTGGATGGATCCTGTCGCTGCAAATAATTATGTAAGCGTTGTTATTTTTGTTAAATAAATTATGCAACATGTGAAAAATATATTCTTTATTTCTTTTAATATGTTACTTATTATGTGTTTTCTTTGGCATGACAGGAAAAAATGATGGAGATACAGTCAGTTTTTGGAGAATCCTCTCCGAGTGATATAGACATATTCACGCAAGTGCTCGAGCCCAACTCTAGTATGACAAGAGGTTTGGGACGATCTTTCAAGCATTCTGGTTCATCCTCCTCATCCTCTTCGACTTCACAAATTAATAATCTTACCAAAGACTTGGAAGCCGCACGACGCGAGAATGAGTATATGAGGTTGAGGCAACAAGAGTTGGAGTCCCTCTTAGAGCGACAATCTCATTTAGAGATGCGTTTACAGGACCAACATAAAGATCAGGAAGAAAGAATGCGCAATGAAGTCCAACAGCAAATGCAGCGGGAGATGATGGTGCAAATGGAGCGTGTTATGTCATTGCAACAGAAGCGGGGTGGGCGAGAAAAGAAGAAATGAATTCTCTCACTTTAATTTGTGTATATAACTTTTACTATCTAATTTTAGAACTTTTTAAGACATTTTTAGTTGTAGAATATTTATGGTGTGTAATATGATACAATTAGTATATTTTTTAATTTCTTAATTTTATGAATTTAGTGTATTTCTGATCTGTACGTTCGAATGTAAAAAAAAACGTTCCAACAAGATTTCACGTTCGAACGTAAATACACGATTTGAGGATTAACGTTTGAACACATGTCCGAACGTTATCATCGTTACGTTCGGATTGTGTTCCCATAACGTTCGAACATAAATTCGAACGTTTAATGCTTTCGAACGTATAAATGTCCGAATGCAAATATTATACGTTCGAACTATAATCAATCAACGAACGTCAACTTATGACATTCAAACGTAAATTGCTTGGGTTGGCGTTCGGACGTAAAAATTTACATCCGAACGGTACTTTCTGTGACAGTTTTCAAGCGTCACAAAAAAATATAACGTTCGAACGTCACTCTGAACGGAACAACTCCAACCGTAACTAAAAATACTTTTAGTGACGGCTCAATAGTAAAGTGTCACTAAATGTATTCTGTGACACACATTAGGTGACAGTCGTGGTGACGGTTTCAAACCGTCACCAAATGTCTTTAGTGACGTTTCTTTGAGTTTTGGTGACTGTTTTCTCTGTCACAAAAGACAAATTATGTTGTAGTGGGATTACACAAAAGTAATCTCACAAATTGATATGTATTGTGTGGTTCATTAGATAATTGTAAATTTAGTTTTATTGTAAAGTAGATTTAACGGATCATATAAAATCACATTAGTTTGTGCAATTTCTTTTTTTATAATCGATTTGTGGGTGTAATTGCACGCTTATTTACTAAAACAATATTGGTAATTTACGCGTATTAAGAATCAGAAAATTAATATAAATATGATCTTGATCCAACATATTATATAAACATTGGTTTTTTTTTTTTCTCTTCTATACCAAAAAAAATTTCCATTTTAATGTGGAAGGCTTTTCATAACAGTTTGAGTGTTGATGACAGGTTGAGAAGAGTTGGGATTCCTATTACGTCCAAGTATGATTGTTGTGATCAAGGACGGTATGAGGATTTAAACCATGTTCTTGCTGCAGGTGATTTGGCTTCCGGTATTTGGAAGAGATTCTCAGTTATCTTGGGCATTCCTTATGACCCTAGAAAACGTTGGTTTGAATTGGTCTCAACTTGGTTTAGACGTGCATCTACCAAGTCCCAGGTGGGTTGGATTTTGGGGATTCTTCCTTCTATTATTATTTGGAAGTTGTGGCAATGCAGGTGTAAGGCAAGGATGGAAGGTAAACTCAGCTCTATGGAGGAACTTTGGAGGTCTATTTGTGTGTGGCTAAGGAAAGTGCAAAGTAGCTTGCCTACCTTAACAAAGATTGCCTTTGCCGATGAGGAGCGGTTGAGAGATTTGAATGTTCCGATTATTCAAATAAAATCTGTGAGAGTTAATTTGGTTCGTTGGGTCAGACCTATGCATGGAAGATTTAAACTAAATATTGATGGGTGCAGCCTTGGTAATCCGGGGAATTCCGGTGCAGGGGGTATAATTCGAGATTCCTGCGGCAATATGGTGCTTTCTTTCTCGTCCTGCCTTGGCGAGGGTTCTAATAATCTTGCTGAGTTGAAAGCTTTGTTAATTGGGTTGAAATATTGTCGAGACTTAGGAATATGTCAGGCGGACATTGAGTCTGATTCCTTGGTTTGTGTAGATTGGATCCAGAAGAAAAATTGTAGAGTGTGGTACTTAGAAGATTTTTGGGAAGAGGCGATGAGATTGTTTGAAGGTGGGGATTTTGTTATTTCTCATATTTTTCGTGAAGGAAATATGCCGGCTGATTATTTAGCAAAAATGGGTGCTGAAGGTTTGAATTCGGTTTGGAGATCTTTATTACATATTCCTAAGCACCTTAAAGGTTTGATTAGAACAGATAAGTCGGCTTTGCCTTATTTGAGATGTCATTAAGTTGCTGTTTTTGTTTTATTATGTTAAGCTTCTATTGTGCTTCAAAGTGGTCAGATTTCTTTCTGGTTGTTTTACGTCTCCGGGGTAAACTTTGCTCGGATTGTAGGTTCTTCTCTTGGCTTAGGCTTGTTAGAATTCTTTTGGTGGTTTTTACTCACTTGGTTTGGGTTTGTTTTTAGTGTTTTTATGTTTGTAAGCCCCAAGTGTAATGTTGTAACCAAGGTTTTCCTCCGCCATAAGTGAGGATTTAAAAAAAAAAAAAAAAAAAAAATGTTAACATTGGAATTTGGTTTACTTCATGAAGTTGACGTACCGCGTCCACTTCTATTCTAGTTTGTACGACCGGCCGCGCAGACGTCGCGTACAGTACACATATGCAAACATCTACGTACCTATATAGTTGACGACTCCATCGATCGATCTTGCTAAATCTAAAAAAACAACTTAAAAATTTGAGATAATTTCATAATCTCAACATGCACTAGTATTAATCATGACGAAGAGGATTCAAGTTGTTGTGTTTTTTAGTCTCTTGGAAGCAAAGTTTTAAATACCGTACCGTACCGGCCGGTACGGCCGGAATTTTTCGTACCGGCCACCGGACTGGTACAAAAAAGTTATTATTTCGTACCGGCTGAAATACCGGCCGTACCGGCCGGTATTTCGGCCTGTACCGGCCTGTGTACCGGTCCGTACCGGCCGATATTTCGGCCTTCTTTTTTTTTTTTTTTTTTTTNAATTTATATATCTATGTATTTATATATAATTTATTTATATATAGACTATTATTTTGAAATATAATTTATTTATATACCGAAATGTTATCCCGAAACGGTACACGAAACGGTACCGGTACCGAAATATTTCGTTCCAGTAGCTCGACCGGTACGGCATCCGGTACGGTATTCAAAACATTGCTTGGAAGACTTATGATATATATTAGATGCACGTGGGAGCGGAAGAGTTCTGGCGTTATCAATATAAATATACAGGTTATAAATAATTTGAACATAGTAAATAATTTTTTCTAGAAGACCCATTCGGCTCACTATATATATATATATGACTTTGGATTTTTATATATCGCACACAACTTGGCTGGAGAAAGCTAGCTGGGGTCTCACTATAAGAAAATTGTTTATTTACGATTAATTAATTCCAACAAAATAATTATTTATAATTAAAATTGATTACAAATAATTTTTTAATTGTAATAAATTGATCGTAAAAACCCTTTTTTTTTGTAGTGCCTACAGTACCAGCTATGATGGAAAAGAAGTCAGGTACTATATGACAACAATTATATTTAAATTCATTTCAATATGTTATATCAATCTTTCCGACAGTAGTACTGCCAGCCATTGGATTAATTCCCCGTTGATCCGTAAATAATTCAACTAATAACTAATAACTATTCATATGCACATCAACTCTTTCGGTTGTTAAATGTCTGAAAAAGTACAGACTAAGAAATAGAGGGTTTTTTTTTTTTTTAAACTGTCATCATTAATTTATCAGAGAAACTTATATCTATGATCGAATACGTGCAAGGATATCCTCATATAAGCCATTACTTCGAAAACCAATTAATGCATTTGGAACTCTACAAGTATACTTTCCTTTTGTGATTGGTCTGGTATTCACTACTGCTGATACTCTCTACAGACAAACGTTAAAGAGACAACGCTTTGTCTAAACAAAGACTTAACCTCATCTTTCATAAAAAGAGAAAACTCAACATCTACAAATAAACGTCCAAGAGATGAACTCTTTTTTTTTTTTACTAAACAATAAGAAAACAATAAGGAAAGTAGTAAGATAGATGCGGAAAGGGCGGATTACAGATTGGACCAACTCCGGTAGACTTCGAAATCTGCTACGGCGTGTGAAGGCAATATGCTTGTCTCTTTTCAGTCACAAAAGTCAGATTTAAAAGATTTGATGGTGACGATTCCAGTGATCTGGTGCATGTGGTGAGAAAAACTACCAGAAGGGGTGGCACGTGAGAACCATGCATAGTTGTGAGCAGCTCGTGAGGACCACGCGTGGTGATTTTCACAAAACCGTCACTATTCTCCGAACGATTTATGGCCAGGGAGTCTTCTTATACTGTGCGTGTCTCTCGAGAGTTGTTGAAAAACTGTATATCTATTTTTTCAACCTTGAAGAAAACAAAATAAACTAAGAAAAGAGAACTACCTTGATAGAAAAATGGGTAGATGGAAAAAAGAATGGAAGGAGAGGGAGAAGGAGGCTCTTCCAGCGAAAATCAGATCTAGAGGCTTTTTATGAGAGAGAGAGAAGTGAAATTTACGAGGGACAAGGATTAAGGCTCATTTGGACATAAAGATGAGACAAAGAATTTTCAAAATTCTTAAAAATTTTCATAATTTCATTCTCAAATAAGGCTGTAAATCGGTCCAGTCTGGTGATGGACAAAAAATTTTCCCAGACCGGATCGGATTGAACATCCATAGGGATTGGACCGGACTAGTAGCTATCGCTCCGGTCCTGTCCAGTCGATCCTTTCGGTCTGGCCTAATTATTTTATTATTCTTTTCATCTTTTTTTTATAAAATAAAATAATAAAAAAAATTATTTAAATTACTAAATTAAAATTAAGTGAATTATTAATGTGTATTATGTAACCAACTCGTTAAAAAAATATTTTACTATAATTATATTTATGATGTTGATAGTTCCTACTTACTAACTTAGAATTTACTCTTTAATATGCATAATTATTAATAATGTCATACATTTTATATATGATTAATGAATATTAAATAATTTTATTGTACATAGATTATTTATACTTGCTTGCAACTTAGGTATTTAAAAAATAAATACGCAATTATTTTAGTTAAATGTAAATAGTAGAGTATGCATGAATGTATGATGTATTCATTATTTACATATAATAGCATAAATTATCACATGATTTATGTTTTTTTATAAATTGATAACATATATTATTTCATATTTTATATGGTCAATGATAATAAATTAGATAAAAATTACATCATTAACTTATATGATGACCATATAATTAAATTATTAAAAATATTTTAAAAATATATATAGGGGTTCAGTCTGATTTGGTCCGGTCCAATAAAAAATTTGTAGACCCTGGGACCAAATCGAATGTCATCGGTCCACATATTTTGGGATCGAGACTGACTGGTCCAGAATTCAGTCGGCTGGTCGGTTTTGCCAGTCTGGACCGAATTATTTACACCCCTATTCTCAAACATTAATACACTTTTCAATTTTAAATTTCCAACATTTTCATCAACGCATTACCTAATAATTATCAAAACACAAAAGCAATAAAAAATTTACAAATTTTAAAACAAAACAAAAAAATCAATACAACTTTTACTAACTTCAAAAGAAAAATTATATTCAAACAAGTTTTTAAATTTATAATATTTTATTCAATTATTTCTCTCTCATTTCTCTAAACCCAATAAAATATCTTAACTTAAATCATTTCACTACTATTCACAGAATTATGAGATACTCAAAATGACCAAACGAAAAAAATACTCAAATGATGTGGGAAAATTTCCAGTTGATCGAGGAAGAAGGTGATGCTATTGACATTGAGGGGGAGGGTATCCTAGAGGTGTTGCCAAAGGGTGAACAAAGTTTGATTAGCAAGATATGGTCGGACAGACTGATCGGGAAAGATATAGTTGAAAATACTATGGCTAAGGTGTGGAGGCTTAGCAAACCTGCGACATTTACAGAAGCAAGATGGAATATCTTTATTATGACGTTTGCTACCCATGCAGATAAGAATCAGGTCGAGAGTGGGAGGCCATGGTTATTTGATGGCAATATGTTTGTAATGAATGCTTTCGATGGTTATACCCCATTGAGTAAGATCCCCTTTGACATGGCAGCTATATGGGTCCAGTTCCATAACCTGCCTTTGGTAGGGATGTCCAGGGAGTGTGGGTTGCGGCTGGGAAACTCTATAGGGGTGGTGGTGGATGTGGATGATGTGGGATGGGGTGGGGAAAGTTTCTTAGAGTCAAAGTTTTATTGGATTTGAAGAAGCCTCTAGCTAGGGGTCGAACCATAAAGTTGGAAGGGATGAAAACATGGATTCCGATAACATATGAGAAGCTGCCGCGATTCTGTCTGCATTGTGGCCGAATTGTTCATGACGATGGAGGGTACGAAAAACCTGCTGGTAGGGATGATGAGAGTAAACAGTTCGGAAGCTGGCTTCGTGCGGAAGGTGGAGCTCGTAGACCTTGGGTTACTTCTCAACAAGGGAATAACTCGACAGGGAAGAGCAACCAATCGAAGATAGGGCAGCCAGTGGCAGAGGAGGATGGCGAGAAGGCCACTGTTAATTCAAATGGTAACGGTGCTGAATCCTTAGAGCAAACGGAAATGGGTAACGGGATTTTAGGCGACGTTACAGGAGGAGATTAGGAGGATCTTTTTCAAAATTTAAATACGGGTAAGAGGGGGTTGGTTGATGTGGAAGGCAATCCTGAACATGATCAAATACCGAAGGATAGGCGTGATATTGGTGGGTCAGTTATGCAAGTAATGGAGGGTGGCGGTTTTAACGGAAACTTAAATGTTGTCCACATAGATACTACAAAGGTGGGACAGGTAAATGAGAGGCCTCTCAAGCCTAGGTTACCATCGAAAGTGAGGCCCATCAACCTTCGGACTACTTGGAATAAACGCACTCGTGGTTCTGATATGAGTGTTTCTACTCAAATTGTGAGTATCGGCAAGAAACGTCAACCAGAAGGTGGGAGAACTAGGAGTCCATTCCACGAAGGGAAGAAGAGGACTAAGTTGACATGGGAGGCAATAGAGGTGATAGGGAGTTTTATAAGGAGTTTGAATCAAGTATATGATCAAGACAATGGGAAATCGACAGAGGCTGTTGAACAGCCCTACCGAACTCAATGATTCTCTTCAGTTGGAACTCCCGTGGGCTTGGGAACCCACGGGGAGTTCGAGCTCTCTCTGATTTAGTTAGAGAGGAAGGTCCCAAGGTATTGTTTCTACAAGAGACCAGGTTACATGAAAAGGATATGGAGAAACTTAAGTATAGGTTGGGATATGAGAACTGCTTGGCAGTAAGTAGTGAGGGGAGAAGTGGAGGACTTGCTCTTTTATGGAGGAGTGATGTTAATTTGATTATTAAAAATTACTCTAAGAGTCACATTCATGCCTCTATTCAGGATTCTACTATGGACTGTGAACCTTGGTATTTTACTGGGGTGTATGGTCAACTTGAGACGAGTAGGCGATGAAACTTGGAGTCTTTTACGATCTTTATAGGTTCCAGGTGATCAAGGATGGCTTTTGATGGGAGATTTCAATGAGGTGTTAAGCATTAATGAGAAAAGTAATGGAAGAGACAAAACAGATAAACAAATGCAGGATTTTCATGACGTACTTGATGATTGTGATTTGTTGGACTTGGGTTATAGTGGTAATCCCTTCACTTGGTGTAATAAGAGGGAACCTACTCAAAGTATAAGTGAAAGATTGGATCAAAGTCTGGCTAACTTGAAGTGGAAATCATTTTATTCCTTGGCTAGTGTTAGTCATGGTAGTGTCGCATATTCTGATCATGTGCCAATTAAGCTCCAGCTGCAATGTAACAGACAACAAAGAAGAGGGAAGAGGCTATTTCGTTTTGAGGCAATGTGGGTGGAGGATAGGACATGCAAAACAATTATAGAGAATGCTTGGTTGGGTACCTTTGGGGAGGCAACTATGGAGGGGGTAATGAGACAGATCACAAGCTCTGGAGAACAGTTAGAACGATGGAACAGAAATAGTTTTGGCCATGTCCAGAAACATCTAAGAAAGGTAAAGTTGCATCTGTAAAGGATTGAGGATTCTGATCCTAGGGGTTATAGGAGAGATGATTTGAGAAGGGCTAGAAGTGAGGTTCAGAAATGGTTGGAAAGACGAGATTATGTGGAGACAAAGGTCAAGGGCCTTATGGTTGACTGAGGGGGATCAAAATTTTAGTTTTTTTCACCACAAGGCATCACAGCGAAAAGCTAAAGACATGATCAAGGGTATTAGGGATGATACTGGCAGTTGGCAGGAGGATGAGGCAAGAGATGAAGTCATTCTAAACTATTTCCAAACTCTATTTACTGCTCCTACTCAGCGAGGCAGTATGCAATTCTTAGACAACTTGGTGGGTAGAGTAACTAATGAGATGAAGCAAAGGCTCGAGAGTTTGTTGCAGCAAAAGTGGAAGCAGCTCTTAAAGAGATGAATCCTACAAAGTCTCTTGGCCCAGATGGTATGGCTCCTCTATTCTATCAAAGATTCTGGTCTATTGGGATGTCACTCATGTTGTTTTACATGCACTGAATACTGGCAGTTTCCCTTCTCTGTTAAATCATACCTTTGTGACTTTGATTCCCAAAAAGAAAAAGGCTGAGTTGGTGTCTGATTTTAGGCCAATTAGTCTTTGTAATGTCATGTATAAATTGGTGGCAAAGGTACTTGCAAACAGGTTAAAAGGAATTCTACCTAAGCTGATCTCTACATCACAGTATGCTTTTGTTCCTGGAAGGTTAATCACAGAAAATGTGTTAATTGCTTATGAATTAGTGCATTTTCTGCCAAGGAAGAGGCAAGGGAGTAAAGGCTTTATGTCCCTCAAACTTGATATGAGTAAGGCTTATGATCGAATAGAGTGAGAATTTCTTGAAACAGTTATGACTAAAATGGGGTTTGGTGATAAGTGGATTGGTTTGTTGATGCATTGTGTGAAATCTGTCTCTTTCGCTATTTCGGTGAATGGAGAGCCTAAGGGTTCAATCTATCCTACAAGAGCGTTAAGGCAAGGGGATCCCATATCCCCTTACCTCTTCCTTCTATGTACTGAGGGCCTAATTTCTCTTCTACAAAAAGCTAATATGAAGGATGCAGTAAAGGGGATTAGTATTTGTAGGGGTGCTCCAAGGATTAATCACTTGATGTTTGCAGATGATAGTGTTTTGTTTTGTAGGGCCACTTTACAAACTAATAGAAACATCCTTCATCTGTTTGAGGAATATGAAAGAGCCTCGGGACAAGTGGTAAATAGGGACAAGACTTCCATGGTGTTCAGTAAAAATGTCTCTTCTAATTTACAAACAGAGATTATGCAGTTTTGGGGTGTCCAACAGCACCAAGATTATGGCAAGTATTTGGGCCTTCCTTCTATGGTGGGTAAAGGAAAATATCAAGCCTTGATCTCTGAGTTGAAAAATAAGGTGTGGCAAAAAGTACAAGGGTGGAAGGAGAAGCTGTTATCTTAAGGGGGGAAGAGGTGCTTATTAAAGCAGTAGCACTTTCTATCCCTACCTACACAATGAGTTGTTTCAAGCTTCCAGGATCTTTATGCACTGAGTTGGAGAGCTTAATAGCAAAGTTTTGGTGGGGGCAAAGGAAGGAAGAAAATAAAATAAGATGGGTAAGTTGGAGGAAGTTGTGTCTTTCAAAAACTTATGGGGGAATGGGCTTTAAGGCCTTGAGGACCTTTAACATGGCATTATTGGCTAAGCAAGGATGGCGTATTATGAAGGAAGAAGACCTGCTGTTACATAAGATTTATAAAGCTAGGTACTTTCCCTCTTCTAGCTCTAAAGAAGCGAAGATAGGATCATCACCTTCTTTTGTGTGGAGGGGCATATGGAAAGCTAAGGGTTACTTACTAAAAGGGTGCAGGTGGAGGGTAGGGGATGGGCAATCTATTAATATTTTGTTTGACTACTGGTTGCTAGATCACAAACTGGTCTCAATCTCAGATTCAATTACTCACACTCAGTTGAATTGGAAGGTTTCTGATTTGATAGATGAGAATAGTAAAAGGTGGGACATGGAAAAGGTTAGAAGATGCTTACCTCCCCAAGGGAAGCAGAAGAGGTGCTGAATATGATGCTAGTTTCTGATAACAGACCAGATTGTCTGGTGTGGGAACACGAAAAGAGTGGACAGTTTAGTGTAAAGAGTGCTTACAGGTTGTTCATGTCATTTGGTGAAAACAGGTAGGAAGGGGAGGTGTCCTATGGAGAGGAGCAGAGAAGAATGTGGAGGAAATTATGGAAGATGTAGGTTCCCAATCGAGTAAAAATTTTTGTGTGAAGGGTATGCAAGAATGGGTTACCATCCTTAAAAAAATTTACAAGCAAAGAAGGTGGTGACAGAGGCATTATGTGGATGGTGTAAGGTGGAAGAAAAGGATATTAATCATGCTCTTCTCAACTGTCAAAGTTTTAAGGATGTCTTACTGGCCTAGCTTAGCTTCCTGCAGGATACTCAATCTCAGAGAGACTTTATTCAGGTTATGACCCAATTGGCTTCAGGAAATAGAGCAGGAGAGATGGAACACCTAGCCCTATGTGCGTGGGGATTATGGCACTGAAGAAACAAGCTCATGTTTGAGAATAAGAAGCTATCACCCGAGCAAGTTCTAAATCATGCTCTTTCAATTCAGCAGGAGTATCAATTAGCAAAAGAGGAGTAGAGAAGGGGAGTAGTATCTCAATGCAGGTGGCAACCTCCACCTGAGGGGGTTTTGAAGCTCAACATTGATGGTGCTATATTCCATGATCAGTGCAGGTCTGGGGTAGGCATGGTTCTTCGAGATGAGGGGAGGCAGGTGATTCTAACAACCAGTAAACCAGAACATGAAGTAAATGATCCTGTGGAAATAGAATTTTTGGCAGTATTAAGGGGTCTCCAAGTCTGCTTGCCTTTGGGAATTAGTGAGCTAGAAGTGGGAAGTGATTCTCTATTGGTGGTCCAAGAGTTGAACAGAGAGCAGGAGTCCATGTCTATATGGGGGAACTTGGTCTATGAGATTAGGAGACTGTTGCAAAGGTTTCCTAAGGTTACTGTCCAACATAGAGGTCGTATGGCCAATGCTGTTGTCCATTGTTTGGCAAAACATTCATGGCATATAGATGATCTAGTGGTTTGGTGGGATTCTTTTCCAGAGAGTGTTTCCCAAGTCATAAGGCACGATGCTTTGATGTAATTGTTATCATTTCTGATGAATAAAACAGTTTGCTATGTTTATCAAAAAAAAAAAAACAAAAAATTCACTTTGTATCCATTGATTTCAATATAGAAATTCAGCAAGGTCTTGTCTTTTCTTTTTTAAGAAATAATTACGTTCTAGTATCTGCAACTTCATATAACTCAAATAATGTATCCTCGATTTGTAATAAAATTGATAGTTTTGTTCGTCTTATTGAAAGAACTATATATATGATCCCGATATGAGGTATACTAAATATTACTAGAATACCAATTTACTTGGTGACCTTAACACATCCTGGAGACCAGGTCAAAGTCAAGGACACACATATATGATATATATATATATATATATATTTATACATGCAATTAATATTGCCACTTACTGGACGGATCTGAAATATTAAGGCCTCGTTTATTTTTAGAGATGAAATGAAATGAGATGAAATCTTTTAAGATATGTGTGAATAGTATTGAAATCTTTTGAGATAAGATGAGATATGTATTTGTTTATAGAGATGAGATGAGATTAGTTTGATTTTTTTTTATAATATTTATAGTGGTGGGATCCATGTGTAATTATGTTATTTATTACATGCAAAAAACGATGTGCAGTGCTGCTGGAAGTGAACAGTGTGTAGGCGTTGGTGATAGTAAAAGATTTCGGCGTACGGCATGTTTTGGTGATATTTTTTTTCTTTGTTTTGGTTTTTTATTTTAGGCATCCTTTATTACTCAAAGTACGGCACCTTTATTAGTCAGACCCTTATTAATTAGTCAAGTACCGCATTGTTTATCAGTCAGGCAATGGAGATGAGCAGACGTTTCTGTCAGTGAGATGAGATAAACAGTGCAGAATACATTTGAGATTGAGTGAGATGAAAACGTAGGTGCAAAACTGTGTTTGTTTTGACCAAACTTTTCAAAGTACGAAAACTTATAAGATGTTTTTAAAGTTTTCGGTTTTAGTCCGGAAAACAAACCAGCCCTAAAGTAACAACAAAATGAACCACTCACGTACCGATTGAACGTATATGTATATATGCATATATATATATATATTAAGCATCCAGTTGCTTATGCTGTACTATATATATGGATTTTTAATCATAAATGATTGTATGGGTCATGGATGCTTAATTAATATTTACTATATATATATATATATGACAATATTGTAAGAGTTTTATTTAAACTCTGTGTCCCACACACCCATTTTAATAGAGTTTGGAATAGCTTAAAACTTATCAGTTAATAAATGAGTTATAATGGGATAAGAAAACTCCTAAGAGATAAGATTAACTATATATCTCTAATCACAGTCAAACACAAAGTCTTAGATTTCTTAATGGTCAGAAGTCTATAAATAGCACTAAGGGGTTAAAGGGTTCTCACCTACAACATTAGAGTGCCTCTAGCCATCAGGAGACACAAGTGAGGCCAAGTTGCTAGGGTGATCCTTCTCTCGTAGTCAGATTAATTTCTTCATCAAACATATGGAGAAAGGTACGTGTTTAATTATCATTGTTTTATTATTGTGGATCATAGAAAATCAAAGATCTAATTATTAATGTTCATGTTAAAATATTCAACATGTGGTATCAGAGCTTTAGGTTATAGATTTTTTATGATCTCAATAAAGGATATAGTGAATAAATATTTGATTTTATACGTACTTTCATATCTGTGATTTTATCACGCTGCAAAAGTTTAAAAAGACTGTCCTTTCAATGTGGAAGAGAAATTACTATGATTTATTCTATGATTACGAGGACTCACAAAGTGACGTTATGTACATATTTTGAATTTCACTTTTGTCGTGATGAGTCTGTGTTGGAGGAAGGGAAACTCCCTCGCATATTCCCTTCTAATCATGCTTGGGTTTTTTTCTTTTTTTCTTTCCTGAGTTGTGTTGTGCAATTGTTGTGTAATTTTTTCATTTCTTTTTGCACTGTGTTGTGATGGGAAAAAGTTTTGTAAATTGTTGCCGAGTGTTTCGGGTTTTTTGAGTTTTTCTCATTTCTCCCTTCCCGTATTGTAACTGTGATGGTCGAGCTGCTGTGTATAGTCACCGTGGCATATACATCTATTAAATTTTATTCTCTATACATGTTATTATTGGTATATACATGTATTAAGTTTTATTAAATGTCAAATGATTTACATCAAAATTAAAGAAAAGATTGGTTGCCCAAAGGTACAAGATTTTCTTAATTTTGGTGAAAAATCATTAAACTCCTTAGTAAGGTGGATAAAGTTGGAGTGAACAATTTGTATGTAAAGATCTACTCCCAAAGGAGGGTCTTGATGACACAACTAGTTCATCCGCATAATTTAAGGTTGGAGTGAACACTTTGTATACTAGAGTTTACTCCCAAAGGAGAATTCTGGTGATACAGCTAGTTCATCCATATAATTTAAAGTTGGAATGAACACATTGTATGCCAGAGTTTACTTCCAAAGGAGAATTCTGGGGATACAGGGTGATACAGCTAGTTCATCCATATAATTTAAAGTTGGAATGAACACATTGTATGCCAGAGTTTACTCCCAAAGGAGAATTCTGGTGATACAGCTAGTTCTTCCGCATAATCTGAAGTTGGGGGAACACTTTGTATGTCAGAGTTTACTCCCAAAGGAGAATTCTGATGATACAACTAGTTTATCCACATAATTTAATATTGGTGAGAACACTTTGTGTATCAAGATCTACTCCTAAAGGAGGGTTTTGATGACACTACTAGTTCATTCATAATTGATTAAATTCTGATTATTATTCGTGAGTGTCGAACTCAAAGCATTAATGTGATTAAAATGGTTTTCTTGCAGTAAGTATATGAATATTCTACACGATTTTCTGTACAGAATTGACTCTAGTATAAAGAAACATGAGCATGTCAAATTTACACTAAGAGTTGTAAAACCTGATTTATCCATTTTAAGTCTTAACATCAATTATTATTGAGAATAGTGATAAGGGTCAGAAAAGTACAACATTTTAAGAATATTCTATTAATTACTATATATCAAACTAAAGGAATTTCTTAGTTTTGTATATAATGGTTTACTTCAGAGGCATTATTATTTCATTAAAGTAATGAAATATGAAAAAGTTGGTAGCATAATTGCTAGCTAGATACAAATTTATTTTGCTAATTTCTATGAAAAGTCATTTGTATATTTTGGGAAAGGAGGGAAATGATGGTGATGATAATATAAGAATTGTGTCAATTAGATTTTGACAGAAACAATGACACATGAAGGTATATGTGCCGTAAGCATGAGACATGATTTGAAGGGAAGAGTAAACCGTTTTTCTGTATAAGTTTCAAATAAGATCTTATACATATTTATACATTTTTTTTAGATTGAACATGAGTACAAATGTTCATATGTATTCTATCTTAATAAGTTTCAAATCAAACTCTATAAATGTTTATACTTATTTTAGTGATTGAACTTGAGCACAAATGTTCAGATTTTTATATTGTTTCAAAATGCCATTTATGCTTGTTCCATTTTTCCTTCCAATAAAATTCTTATTTGCCTTTATAATAGTGCTTTTGTTAAAAGTTTTTCTTTTTTCACTCATGAGGCATGTATTGGAACCAAGTGAAAAATAATTTATGAAATTGTTTTACAATTTGTGGTATAAAACTTGAAACATAATTTGTGACATAAAAGTTTGGAGAATATCTCCAAGAAAAGTTGTAGAGATTAGTAAATAAAATATTTTCCGCATTTAGATTTTCTAATCTCAGAATGTGTGTTGATTTGTATAAAAGAAAAACAAATAAAACATATCAAGAAAATATGATACAAGGAATAGAAAGTTTCTTGAGATAATGCATATAGATGCATGTAAATCTTTTCTCTATAATGTTTGATTTGATATAAGTATTTCATTACTTTCATAGATGATTTTCATGGTATGAATGTATCTATCTGCTACATGAGAAGTCTCAAACCATTAGTAATTCTTGAGGTACTTCTTATGGGGAAGAAATGCAACTAGGTAGAAAAGTGAAAATCATTGAATTGGACTGAAGTAGTGAGTGCCAGAAAAAGTATTATCAGTCATGTCATAACCCTGAACTATTTTGTTAACTTCTTGAAAAGATGTGTAGTAAAATTATTTAAGACAATGGTATATATCTTAAATTGTGTTCCCAGTAAGTAGTCTAAAAGACTTTTGAGTTGTGAAACTTGATTTAAGGCATATATATGTATAGATAGTCAATCTAATGTAAGACTTTACAATCCAATGAAAGAAAATTGGATATGATAATAGCTAATGTGTACATTATTGATTATTCAAGGAGATCCAAATGATTTAGGTTGTATTATCTCTATTCATAGTTTGAATTTTGAGGAAATTGAAATTTTAAATTCCTTATGGTTGGCAAAATCAGTGAGAGTATAGAAACTAGAGATGTGAATGTTGTAAAGTGCATTCTTGTACTTCGAAAATGCTTATTGTTCACTTTATGATTATCTGACGCCGAACAGGATAGCGATTATCCTGTAGGCTAGTTCCAACAGATGATTCACAGGAGAAAATTCGCCCAAAACCAGAGAGAAAAGTCTCTAGGGTTTACGGAATATTATAAAATCCAACAAAATCCCGAAATCAGTCCACAAGCCAGACTGTTATAGCCAAAAATCGTGTTTATCCGAATTTTGCCAAAAATAGCAAAATCTCGAAAATACTCTAAATTGAAATTCAAAATAAAATAAGCAATCTGCAAAAAATCCGGCCCAAATCGGATTTAAAACGACTTCCTAACTGACAAGCGAAAAATTACCATAAATAGTAAAAAAATAACTAAAACTAGTGATTCGGAGGGGAAAACAGTAGAATTTGAGGTCGAAAAAAAGGCACATGGAGCCATGCTCGATGTGGACAGCGTGCGCGTCGAAAAGAGCTTTCCGAATTGGGGTCTTATGTACGATTCCGACACCCGTAGCCAAAGTTATGGCCAAAAGACTGAAACACACTCAAAACGACCCCAATGAGGAACATATCACAATCAATTCCTGCCTTTGCGCTGATCTGCCAACTCATGGTATCTCAGCGCCATCAAGGTGCAATCTGACAGCTCAGCATCATCTGTCTCGGATACCCCTGCATCATTATCTTAATGATAACATGGAACAACAAGCAAATGATCATCTATCTCATCAGAGAAACATCACTGAAGAATTGGCCATGGAGACATCAGAACAGGTAACCTCATGTGATCTTCTTGATTTGATTTTGGTCAGGTTATGTGGTGTATTTTCAAAATTTGAGTCTGACCTAGAAATAAATGAAGGTTCGCATATGTTTTCATAAGAATGATTGAAATCTATGAATCAATGTAGAGTCTGTAATTTCGTCTAAATTATCTGAAATGTATAAAAGTCGAATGTAAATGGGTAGTGAAAACAAAACCCTGACTTTAAAGGCAATATTGAACGATATAGAGTCAGACTTGTAATTAAGAATTTCACTCAGAAATGAGTATTGATTAGAAATAGATTTCTAACAAATCTGAAGGAACTCATTAAGAATTACTATGGCATTAGTAGCTTGTTTAATAGATGCTTTAAAAATAAAATGTGACATACTCAGTAGTTTACATGATTGTCCTCAAATTGATTAGGTTGCTAAGGAAACTTTGTATATGATTGTTATAATAAATTTGATGATTGCACAAACCTGTGTAAGGATGAATGTCAGTTCTTCAGTTGACATTCTTGGTTGTTGCCAAAGTAACCCACGTATGTTTGACCCAAAAGCTATGAAAAGAGTGTAAGATTATTTGCAAGAAATTAAAGACTATATTGTTGATTTAAGAAGAATTGATACTCTTAAGGTAACTGGATATTCAGACTCTATTTTGTGGGATTACTCTAATGATAGAAAATACAGTTATGGTTATGTATTTTGCTATCTAATAGAGTTATTTTTTATGGAAAAGTATGAGGTAAATCTCTTACTGCTTCATGTGTAATAGAGACTAAGTTTGTGGTATGCTTTGAGGCCACAATGTATGGTATTTGACTGAGGAAATTTATCTTAGGACTTGGAATTGTCGATTTATAGCCAAGTCGCTAAGAAAGTATTGTAAGAATTCTTTAGAATATCTTTCTCCAAATGATAAGTATTTAATGAAAATTTAAATACATAAGTGTTAAGGAGAAAGTACAGAAACAAATATGTCCATAACAATAGTGTGTTAATGATTATACTTCAAGGGACATGTTGAAGAGATGAGTCATATGCTTATACCCATGATGTGAACCTGTTAAAAAGATCATTGATATGCTGAATATTTTGTTACTGAAAATTGAAAGATATCTATTATAGTTGTTTCTATTTTCTTGTCTTTCCACTTTATATGTACATTAAATGGTGTGGATGAATGATGACAAGATAATGTCTACAATAGACATGAATTGGAACCCAAGGCATTACAGTGTTAGTCTTAATTATCCCAATTAAAGATCATGTTAAATTAAGTTACTGTTGTTGTGGTACATGGAAGGAAATTTGTTGATCATATAACAGAGGACCGCTATGACTCGCATTGGTAGCTAGTTTGACATTGGTATTACGGAACTCATGAAATGTATTTTGAGCTATGAAGGTTTCAGGAAATGAATTTGCGCAGTATGGTTAATTTCCTATGATAAACCCATGAACATAAAATATTATTTTATGGGCGTATGGGCCAAGTGGGAGAATGTAAGAATTTTATTTAAACTTTGTGTCCCACACACCCACACACCCATCTTGATAGAGTTTGGAATAGTTTAAAACTTATCAGTTAATAAATGAGTTATAATGGGATAAGAAAACTCATAAGAGATAAGATTAACTCTATATCTCTAATCACAGTCAAACACAAAGTCTTAGATTTCTTGATGGTCAGAAGTCCCACCTATAACATTATAGTGCCTCTAGCCATCGAGAGACACAAGTGAGGCCAAGTTGCTAGGGTGATTCTTCTCTCATAGTCAGATTAATTTCTTCACCAAACAGATGGAGAAAAGTATGTGTTTAATTATCATTGTTTTATTATTGTAGATCATAGAAAATCAAAAATCTAATTATTAATGTTCATGTTAAAATATTCAACAAATATTTGGTTGACGAGTATTGAGGTACGTATGAACCTAATTAATTTTTGTTGTTTGTTTTATAATTCGTCGGTGAAGACACGTGTGATATCACAAATGCATATATAGTATATTTTATCTACAAATTATTTCTACAAACATGTCATCCGAAAGTTATTAAAAATACAAAAACAACAAATTAAACAATAAAAGAAAGTGTTGATCAAAAGAAAACTAAAAAAGAATATAAAATTAGAAAAAGACATAAGGCTAAAATTAAGCTTTAGAAGCTAAAAAACAAAAGTTGATAACTTAAGAATAAAAAAGAGCTTTTATAATTGAAAACTTAATAAACTAAAATTATAGTGATAAACAAAAATTAAGGAAAAAAAATTAAAAATATAAATAGAGGAAAAAACGCCATGATCTTTATTACTTTTGAAAATTTCAATATTATTAGCATGCAATTACTAACATCCATAAAAACAGAGCCAGCCAATTAATTTCAATATATATTCACCCTCTCAATTAACTCCCTCGCTAAAAATTGGTCAGTATTAATTGTAGCTGGCTAGGTTCCCTCCTTCGGAAAAAAAACTCCAGGATTATTAATCTAAATAATTCTCACTTTCTTTATTTACTTCATGTTAATTAATTTTGAAATTATTTTTATTTTAATTTCATATAATTAATAGAATTAATTAAATGCATTGGAAGATTTTCACTTTGTATATATGACTCAGATAATATATATATATATATATATACACACAACAACAATTATAAGTAATTTGGATGGTCACACCAATTATTAGCTAGTCAAAGTCACCTTGAATGTGGTCGTGGTTGAACAGATCATACTTTTATACCGCATGAAGTCCATAATAATAATATATTAAGATTTTCTTAGAAAACTAATTTATTTTGTTACTGCAACAGTACTACATGATCTTGGAGACTAGGACGGAGTCACCGTTCAACGAGCAATGTTACAATAATTACCCTTGATTATTATAACACATTTTTAATAATTTAATATTATCAATTATTATAACTCAATACTTGAGGCGGCCTATGACAGCTAATTAATAAGGTTGTATAAGGGCAAGGGCGTATTTGATCGAGGCTACGTCAAGGGTGTTAAAAGTGTTTAAATAGCTTTAAAAGTTAAATAATAATAAAATTAGATTATTTAGATGTTAAATATTAAAATAATTTTTAATCACAAATAAATTAAAAAGTATGTTTGAGAAAAAGTATTTTGATGTTTTTCCTTAAATGTGTATTTTTGGATAATGTAAAATGTAGTTTCAATTTTAAAATATAATGTCAATAGGCAAAAATACCCATATATATTTCAAATAATTGCAGTTTTGCCCCTTGATCTTATCACAGGCACGATTCTACAACTTTCAAATGACCTTTTATGTCATTTTTACCTCAAAAAATATTTTTTTATTGTTACCAAATAAATATATAACATGTTTGAAAGTGCTTTAGACATATGACCATTACAAAATAGTAAATAATTTTTTAATAGTGCTATAGCTTATTACTTAAGCTCTACAATTATAAGTCTTAAGCTAAAAATTATATTACGTACCCCCTTTAATCCCAAACATGTACTAAGACCTCATGACTCCCAAAAGAGCCTCATAACCAAAGAAGTCTAGAAAAATGTCCAAGGACAAAAAGAAAAATCCAAGCCGAATTGATGCACATTTTCCTCAAAATAAATTATGAGTAGTGCTATTTTTTTTTTTTTTTATAAGAGCTAGTAGCCACACACATAGCGGCCCCGTCCCAAATTTATTAATAAGACCTCACTTATAGCGGAGGAAAACTGTGGTAAACATCATAACACTTGTGGGTTTACAAATATATATCGCTAAAAAACTAACCCAAAACCAAGTGACAGAAAACACCAAAAAAAAAAAAACCCATAATTAAATAGCAATTCTAACAGGCCTAAGATAAAGCAATTCTAAGAAACCTGTAAATCAAAGTCTAATATAAGGAAGGCCAAGTTTATCAGTCCTAATCAAACCCCTTAGTAAAGGAGGGACCATAGCCAAGGACTCCCAGTTAGTGGCATGACCCTCATACGCAAGCTTAGCCAAGAATCTGCAGGGCTATCGCCTTGCCTATAAACATGGCGAATGGAAAAGTTTATGTTCCGAAGTAACTCCAAGAGCTCGATCTAGTAATCTTCTAGATACCAAATGGGACAATTTGAGGCCAAAATCCAGTTAACAACAACCATAGAGTCCATCTCTATTTCCACATTTCTGAAACCCAATCTACACACATGTCTAACTCCATGCAACAGAGACATGAACTCAGCATAGTTATTAGTACCAAAATCAAGAGGGGCGGAGAAAGCTAGTACCAAATTTCCTGATGAGTCACGAATTAAGCCACTAGCACCAGCCTTCCTCAAGCTCTCGCGACTGCTCCCATCAATATTTAACTTAACCCAACTTCCCCTTGGGCGGTCCCAGCACACAACTTGAAATGTTCGACCATTCTTCCACCTGTAAGGAATATTTAAATCAGCCAACAAAGTTTCATCACAATGAGATAAAAGCTTTGATACCTTTATTTTTCCACTCAGTTTAACTAGCCAAAATTTAATGCTCCTCCAAATATCCTCCACCGATTCCCCTTTCCTTCCATACGAACGCGACATCGACGGAGCCAAAGCCTCCACATTTACAATAGAGGGAATAAGACCCATCAGCTGGCCCATGAACGACGACAAGGATGCTTTAGCAAACCAAGTAGAGACAGTTTCCATCCATGTTCTATGTTGCTGTCGAAGGAACCCCACTTGCACTGCACATCTCTTCCAAAAATCATTCGCCACTTCACCCATTGCCAACACATGATTCATGTCCTCATATTTCCCTTGTGAGCAACAGTTGCATTTGGAAACGAAGGGAATACCCACACTCCGAATTTCGTCATCCACAGTAAGAGCATTGTTACTACTTTTCCACAGAACAGTTGACATATGTTTTGGAAGGCACAGATGCCAAATCCAACTTGCCCAGCTAACCTTTGGAGCTTTTACCCGAGTAACCTCCAAAGCACTCTTAGAAGAGAACTTGCCATCCTCATTTTCCACCCAAATTAGGCGGTCTTCCCCATCCCTTGGTCTACAGAAAGTATTAGAAATTTCCTGCGCCCTTTGACCACCCACTAACTGACCAAGGAGATCCATATCCCAGCCACTTGTTGTGCAACAATCTTTCACTTTTATTTTTGGAGAAACAATAGGGAAAGATGCTGCAAGAGGCTCATCAGCTATCCATCTATCCAACCAAAAGGAAATATTCCCTCTCTTCAGTTTCCATCTGGAATGATCAATGATATCCGGTAGACTCCTGATCACCATCTTCCAAAATCTAGAACCTTTGTTTGGGTTAACCAAAGAGGCATGATTTTGCTTTATATATTTGGCCTTGAAAAATCTGGACCAAAGAGATTCTGCCGTTAATAACCTCCAAGAAAATTTCATATGGAGAGCTTTTTGTACCTCCTCACAATTTTGAATGCCAATACCACCCTCTTTTACTGGTTTGCACATCACTGCCCATGATTTCCAATGTTTCTTTGGTCTTCCATCCTTATAACTCCAAAAGAAATTACTAAAGCTTTTGGCCATAGAGGAGAGGACAGATTTAGGAACCTGCAAAATAGAGAGAAGATGTATGGGAAAGCTGCCAAGTACGTGCTTTAAAAGCAAGAGACGAGCGCCGCTAGATAAAAGCTGAGATTGCTATCCCCCAAGTTTATCCCTGATCTTAAGAAGGAACTCATCAAAATGAACCGCTTTTAGCCGACCAGACATGATGGGAACCCTCAAATACTTGAAAGGAAGTGACCCTTCGGAGAAGCCAGAAATGCTCAATATGTTTTTGCGCCTAGAGTGAGAAATAATATTCGAGAAAATAATCGAGGACTTCTCTTTATTGACCCGCTACCCAGACCAACTTTCATAGACTGCAAGAACCTCAGAAATGGCCCGAATTGACTTTTTATCTCCATTTGCAAAAATCACAATATCATCGGCATATAGCAGATGTGATATTATAGGTGCCCCTCTTGGATGCTGGAAAGGAGTTATCTTCCTTTCCTAAAAATTCTTTTTTAATAATCTGGAGAGTATTTCTTCCCCCAAGATAAAAAGATATGGCAACAAACGATCACCTTGTCCCAATCCTCTCCCTCCCTGAAAGAAACCTTGCGGAATACCGTTCATTACAACTGAGAACCAAGGCGAAGAAATACATTGACGCACCAAATTACAAACTTCCTCAGAGAACCCAAAACTAGCCAAGGAATGAAGCAAGAAATCCCAATTAATACTATCATAGCCCATCGCTATGTCTATCTTCAAAACCACATTACCACCACGAGTTGGTTTGTTAATATTCTGAATCATTTCCTGTGTCAAACTTACATTCTCAAACAAGCTTCTCCTAGGAATAAATGCTCCCTGTTCCTCAGAGATTAAGAGAGGAAGCAAAGAAGATAGCCAGCTCACAAGAGTTTTAGAACATATCTTATAAAATACTGAGCACAGGCTAATAGGTCGGAATTTATCAAAGCTCTTCGGGTAATCAACCTTAGGGATCAAGACCAGAAAAGAGACTGTGAATTCCCTCGGAATTCTACCCCCTTAAAAAAATATGAACACCATCCACCACATCCGTGCCAACATTATCCCAACAGGCTTTATAAAAACTTGACCCGAAACCATTCGGACCCGGGCTACTATCTGTTGGAATCGAAAACAAAGCTTGTTTTACCTTGGATTGAAGGGAGTTCTAGCAATGCCACATTGTCACCCTCCTGAATGACTCGATCAATAAGAGAAGATAAATCCGGAAGCAGCAACTGATGAGTAGAGGCCAAGAACTTCTGAAAATAAACCACAGCACCTGCATGAACCTCCTCCGGAGTTTTCAACCATTCATGCTCGCTAATTTTCATCTGCCCCACCACTCTATGATTTTTTGAAGCCATGGCCTTAAAGAATTTCGAGCTTGCTTCTCCCGATTTAAGCCATTCTTGCTTTGCCTGTTGAGCCAGCCGCACATCTTCTCTACTAGTCCATGTTTCCAATTCAACTTTGATAGTTAAGAGATCCAATTCTGCATCCTCAGAAGCACTCAACTACAATTGTTCCTCCAAGGCATGCACTCGTTCCTCCAATTGTTTAATATGCATCCCAGTCCATCCAAACACATTTCTGTTCCATCCACGAAGAGCCCCTTTCAATTTTTTCAGTTTTCTTACCAGGCTAGTCATCCTACCACCATCCTGTACCTCCTTCCAAGTATTAGTAACAAAATCCAAAAATTTGTCATGAGTTGTCCACATTTGCTAGAACTTGAAAGGAACATGGCCGTATTTCCTATCTTCTGGACTCAAATCAACTTGTAAATGAGCATGGTCATAAGACAATTTAGGTAAATAGATTCCTCCTACCAAGGGGAACTCCAGTACCTCCTCATCCGATCTAATGATGTTAAAATCACCAATAACCATCCATGGTACATTCGAAGATTGTAAGCTACATAAATGATCCCATAATTGCCGACGCTTCCCATAGTTACATTTAGCATAAACAAATGAAATCCATAAACATTTACCATTCAACTCTATTTCCATAGTAATGCTTTGAGAAGAAAAACTAATCACAGAGGCTTTCACATTTTTAGACCATAACACCCATAGTTTAGCCCCTACCTCTTGATTTGAGACACTACCTTCAAAAGAGACATCTCTCTGCAGACGACTAAGCTGCTGGCCATCAACAAAAGGCTCAGCAACTGCAAAGACACAAGGTTTCCTGGATCTCACCATCTTCAATAGTCTTTTTCTAGAAGTCCCAAGACCTCGGACATTCCAATATAAAATTCTCTACATCATAAAATAAACCGTAAAGGCCTGCTTCTAGCCCTATTAGAAAACCTCACCTTATTTCCCATCCTCCCAGCAACAGTTCGGGTTAATTCTTCAGGATCTGAAATCACTTCTTTAACCAATTGAAAATGACCATCATATTGAGCACTCTCCAAATCGGAATGGGAGAGAACCCGTTGTTGTTCTTCATCATGTACTTCTAGCTGAACATCATCAATGTCCATCAGAGGTGGCATTTCTGGGTCAATTTCAGCATCCACCCGAGGAATAGGGACTTCTACGTGTACAGTCTCTCGATCATCCTCATTCACTGCAACATCCTTTGACTGGCAATTATTAGTCTCTACGTGCACCTCCCCTTCTTTCACCTTCTCAATAAGGATACGTGCATCAGGCACCAATACAGACTGAACCGCAGGACTTCCCTGCAACGCAACCAACTCTGGAGGAGCTAAATTTGGTACCACTTCCCTTTCATCTATCTCTTCAATAAGAATTTCTGCAGCATCTACCATTATTGTCTGATCCCCTTCAGGCCCATCACTCTCCGTAAGCTGTGTTTTCAACAGATTTATCTAAAACGGCCACTATAACCCCCGATTGCTCCTATTCAAGTACCAGTTCACCTGATGATTTTTCCACCCATTTCTTGCCACTCCTTTTCAATTTCAAATTTCCTTTCTCATCGCCAGCTTTACAAGTCCCCTTATTATGCCATTGTAAATTACACTTAGTGTAGAAGGCAGGAAGAGTTTCAAAAACAAACTCCTGCAACCAGCTAGAAGAAGACCTAGGGGAACCAATCCAGAAAGAACGCATAGGAGGCTTTACGGCATACATCTCCACACAAACACGTTTCTATCCCCTGCTGGTAAAGAAATTTTAATCAAAGCAATTATTCAAGCTATTCCTACATACCACATGAGTGTGTTCAGGTTGCCTAAAAGATTGTGCAAGGAAATAGCTGGCATCATGGCAAGATTCTGGTGGGGTTATAAAAGTCATGAGAAAAAAATTCAATGGGCTAGTTGGGAGAAGATGGGATATGCAAAGATGATTGGGGGACTTGGTTTTAGAGAGTTGGAAAGTTTTAATACTGCTCTCTTAGCTAAGCAGTGCTGGAGGATTGTAACTAAACCAGATTCCATAGCTACTATGGTTTTAAAAGCTAAGTATTTTAAAAATACTGATGTATTGAACTCTAAGCTGGGCTATGGACCTTCTCTGGTTTGGAGAAGTATATGGGGATCTATGAAGCTGCTGAAGGAAGGGCTTGTATGGAGAGTGGGCAATGGTTTAGACATTAAAGTTTGGGAGGATAAATGGCTGCCTTGTATACCCTCTCATCGAGTGCAATCTCCTATTAAGCACCTGAATGATGAAGCAAAGGTGGCAGAATTGATTGGTTGTGATGGTAAGTGGAATAGGGAGACAGTGAAGGCTACTTTTAATGAAGAAGAAGCTGAAGCTATCTACAACATCCCTGTGAGTTACACTGGGTTGAAGGATAGAAGAATATGGGCATACTCGAAGAAAGGGTGCTTCAGTGTAAGGAGTGCCTACCATCTTGAACTTAGTAGGAAGAAGGCATTGAAAGGGGAACCATCTAATGAGAGGAAGATCAAAGAAGGATGGAGAGAATTGTGGCAACTCAACACCTCGGGAGTGGTTAAAAATTTCTTATGGAAGGCTCTTAACAATTGCCTTCCCACTAAAGAGAATCTCTATAGAAGAAAGGTGGTGAAGAGGCCAATCTGTCCCATTTGTTTAGAGGAAAATGAAACTGTCTGCCATGTCTTATGGAGCTGTCCTGCAGCAATGGATGTGTGGGGTGATAAGGAAAGTCCAGAAGTGGAAGTCATATGAGGTGGACCTGGCTGAGGTATGGAGGAAACTAATATCTAAACTGCCTTTGGAAAGCATGGAGCTGGTGGTATCTGTTATGCGATATATATGGCTTAGAAGGAATGGGTGGATATTTGAAGGGAAGTTTATTAGTCCTGGGTCTGTGTTGTAGCAAGCAAGAGCAAATCTTAAGGAATTCCAACAAGCTCAGCAGAAGGGATTTGAAAATGTAGAACATGTTGCAGTGGAGAGAAGGATGGTTAAGTGGGAAGCTCCAAGAGAAGGATATGTAAAGGTAAACTAGGATGCTGCTTTTGAGTCCAATCATAGAAAGATGGGAGCTGGAGTGGTGGTTAGAGATGAGGAGGGGAATATATAGGTTTTACTATGCCTTCCAAAAGATTGTATCCAGTTTGTTGTGATTGCTGAAGCTATGGCTTTATGGAGGGCCCTATGCTTGTGTGCAGAGCTTAATATACAAAAGGCAGTATTCGAAGGTGATTCCTTGGAGGTGATTAAAGCTGTAAATGATAGGGAGGAGTGCCTGGAATGGCATGGACAGATTATAGAAGATATTAAAGGAATTCTTTGTACACATCCATTTTGGATGCTTAAACATACATATAGAGAAGGAAATAGAGTGGCTCATTTTCTTGCTAAGTTTGCTGTAAATTCAAGTGAGGAGTTGGTTTGGATAGAGGATGGCCCTGAAAGGTTTTTTTCTGTTGTGTTACAGGATAAGAGTTGTAATGAATTGTTTACTGATATATGAAAGATGATGGATTGTTTGATTAAAAAAAAAAAATTTCAGATCTGTCCATATTGGGCAAGTGCGTGCATACATATATATTGTATATATATTGGCATCCAATTCCTTGTGTAACATGAATATTCAGTTATCGATGATTTTTTTTTTAAGGGAAATCAGCTCTCACATTTCATTAAATCATAGAAGAAATACATGAAGGAGCTTCCTCCATAGTTACAATGAAATCTGAAATGGAAAGAGCATTTTTTGCTAACAAGTGTGCTATGTTATTACCATTTCTCCTGACATGAGACATTACACTTAGCAAAACAACAAGATAACACTCTAGCCTCACTAATAAACATGCTTGCACTGGACCAAGCCTCTGTAGTGGCCTTGAGCTCATTAGTAACCTGCAATGAGTCTCCTTCGATGATTACTTGTCCAAGGCCTAAATCAATGTCAAACTTAAAAGCCTGCAAAGCACCATAAGACTCAGCTAGCAAGGGATCAAGAACCATTTGTTTATTAATCCTCAAAGTTGCAACAATTTTACCCTCACAGTCCCTAACACATATGCCAATACCAATCAACCCTTTAAGCTTATCAATAGCCCCATCCCAGTTGATCTTATACCAGTGGAAGGGAGGAGGAGACCAGGCCTCTGCTGATGGGCACTCTGAATGGATGCTGCAAACAGCTTTCTGCTCTTCCTCTCTAATCAATTCTAATATATGGTTGGCCTCCTTAACCAAAGAATTAGGATGGGAAAATTCTTTGTTAAAGATAAACCTATTCCTTCTCCACCAAATTCTTTTGGCTACAATCATAAACTCTTGAAAAACACTAGGATCCATAAAGTCTGTAATAGCTTCAACAAGCTATAGCATCGAAATCTGAGGCAGATAACATTTTTGAAACTTTTTGGTACACTGACTCCAAACATCTCTTGTAGGTTCACACCCCCAAAGAACATGTACTACAGTTTCCTCTTCCAAATTGCAAATGGGGCATAAAGGATGGTCAACAATTTTACTCTTAAATAAGCTGGACTGGGTGGGGAGTGCATCAAGACAAGCTCTCCACAGAAAGACCTTTTCACCTGGGGGCACATTTGAGTGCCAAATCTACTGCCAAACCCTTTCAAATTGGCCACTGGATGAGGACTGACCTTGATCTGCAAATTCCCTCTCCTTCACCATATGATAGGCACTCCTCACAGAAAAACAGCCATTATGAGTTCCCTTCCAGATTAATTTGTCATTGCTGTTCAAAAAGCTAATTGGGGTTCGAAGGATAGCTTTAGCCTTACTACTGTCAAAAATCTGCTGCACAAGATCTCTCTTCTAGGTTTTAGAGTTTGAGTCAATTAGTTCTGCTACTATGGCCCTCCTGTCCAATACTTTGACATCACTGAGAACCATGTTATGATGAGAGGCACTTAACCAATTATCTTGCCAAATGTGGATGTTTTCACCTGTGCCTACTCGCCAAACGGACCCTTCAAGGATGATTGGTCTTGCTGCAATGAAGCTTCTCCAAATAAAAGAAGGGCTAGAACCCAGCTTTGCTGATTGGAAGTTAGAATGCTTGAAATATTTTGCTTTCAAAACCTTGGCTTCTAGAGAGTGTGGATTTTGAATTAAACTCCAACATTACTTAGCAAGAATAGCTTTGTTGAAGCATTTAAGATCCCTAAATCCCATGACACCTGCATCTTTAGCTTTTCCCATTCTGCTCCAAGAAACCCAGTGTAGTTTGTTTTCCTTTTGCTGTTGACCCCACCAAAAATTCTGTAAAACACTATTAATGTCTTGCAAAAGTGAAATAGGAAGCTTAAAGACACTCATAGTATAAGTAGGAAGGGCTTGGACCACGACTTTGATAAAGATCTCTCTTCCTGCTTGGGATAAAAACTTCACTGCATAACTGCTCAATCTCAAATGAACTTTGTCTAAAATGCCTTTGAAAGTCTTGTATTTGGCTCTACCAACAACTAAAGGTAAACCAAGATAGTTTCATATGGCAAAGCAGATTTCATACCAGCAATATCGAGGATACATGCTTGAGTCACCCTTGAGGTGTTCTCGCTGAAAATAATAGAAGTTTTCTCAATGTTGAGTCTTTGACCAGAAGCATCTTCATACACTTTAAGCAAACCAAAGAGCCTGCCCCATTCAATAGCATTTGCCTTACAAAATATGAGACTATCATCTACAAAGAAAAGGTGTGAAACCCTCATCTGATCTCTGGCCACTGGAACCCCATGCATCAGCCCCCTTTCTTCTGCTTTTCCTATTAAATTGCTCAATGCCTCAGCACAGAAAATGAATAAATAGGGTGAGAGAGGGTCTCCTTGCCTTATGCCTCTAGATGGATGGAAAGCCTCTTGAGGAACACCATTTACTAGAATAGCATAAGATACAGTTTCGACACATCCCATCACCAAGTCAATCCATTGAGAATTGAACCCCAGTTTGCATAAAACAACTCGGAGGAAGCCTCATTCGATTCTATCATAAACCTTGCTCATGTCAAGCTTCAAAGCCATGTAGCCTTCTTTACCTATCAATTTACATTTCATAGTATGCAATGCCTCAAAGGCTACAATTACATTATCAGTGATTAATCTTTCAGAAATAAAAGCTGACTGATGATGAGAAACAATGTGTGGCAGGATCTTCTTGAGTCTATTGGCTATAGCTTTTGAAATGACCTTATACAACACATTACACAGAGAAATAGGCCTAAACTCAGATACTTTCAAGGGGGATTTCTTTTTTGGGATAAGAGTAATAAAAGTGCTATTAATCTCAGCAATACTACCCTAAGAGTTGAGCACAAACAAAGCAGCTTCACAAACCTGAGGTCCAACAATTGACCAGTGTTGTTGAAAGAATGCTGCAGCGTATCCATCAGGGCCTGGTGAGCTTAAACCATTCATTTGGAAGAGAGTTTCCTCCACCTCCTTGTGAGAATAAGGTTTGGTCAGCATAGAGTTCATGTCACCAGTGACCCGAGGGGCCAAAGTCTCCAAACAGACATCAATATTTGTTGGCTGAGAAGAAGTGAAGAGCCTCTGGAAAAAGGATTGGAAGAGAGAACTAATGCCTTCCTTCGATTCAACCACCTGATTCTGATCATCCAAAAGTTGTTTGATAGTGTTTGTTTTCTTTCTCCGAGTTGCACATTGGTGAAAAATTTTTGTATTCCTATCACCCTCTCGAGCACCTTTCTTTGGCTCTTTGTTTCCATTTCAGATTCTCTGCTTCCAGAAGTCCATCCAACTCTCTCTGAACCTGCATAACATTCTCAGTTAAGTGACAGTGTTACTGGTTTGCAAAATAGTTAGTTGAGACATCTTGGCTTTAATCTCTCTTTTAGAATTCCCTATTCTACTTTTACTCCATTTAAGAAACTTATCCTTGCAATGCCTCAAAACCTTCTGCAATAAAAGTGAGTTTATTACTAGCCATCCTTGGCTTATTCCATTCCTCCTCCAAGATTTTATGACACTCCTCATTGAGAGACCAACTCGCCTCAAATCTGAAAGGCTTGTCACCTCTGTGTAAATCCACAACCTAATCATCCATAGTCACAAAGACGAGGCAGTGATCGAAGCTCAAAGCTGGAAGGGTATAGACTTTGTGGTTGGGGAACAAGTCCAACCAAGAGATATTACCAAAAGCATGATCAAGCCTTTCCTTAGTAAAAGATGCACCATGTCTACCATTAGACTATGTAAACTTGTTGCCAATAAAACCGAGGTCATTAAGACCACATAACTCCACTGTGGCTCTAAAGGATTCAATCTGATTAAAAGGTCTTGAAGCACCACCACATTTATCACCCAAAAAAAGTATCTCATTGAAATCCCCAATACAAAGCCACCCCAGAAGGTCCACAAGTTTAATAGTTTGAAGTAAATTCTAGCTAGATTGTGTCATAGCAGTCACTGGTGATCCATAGAAACTAGTCAAAAGACAGTTCTCCCTCTCCCTTGCTCCCTTAACCATGAGAGAAATATGGTTTTGAGAGAAAGAGTGAACTTCAGCCTCCACATCATTGTTCCAAAGAAAAGCTAATCCACCACTAAGGCCCTTGCAGTCAATCACAAAACTGTTCTCAAATTTAATTTTCCTTTTCACACATTCCACCTTTTGCCTCTTACACTTTGTCTCCATCAAGAAAACAAAGGATGGGAACTTAGATTGCACCATAAGATGCAAATCATTAACTGTCCGAGGGTTCCCAAGCGCTCGGCAGTTCCAGCTAATGCAACTCATTAAGATTGGTGGGGCTGAAATCCACCATCTCATAACGTGAAGAGTCCATGGTAACCATGTCCTCAAGTTTTGATTTCTTAGGCTGTGAAATGCCTTCATCTCCCTCTAAACAAACCCCACCTCTCTTTTTGCTGATATTAGGAATTGCCTCCCTCCCTTCAGAGATTTTAACCAGATCAACACAACACTTCTCTCTAGCTCTTCTTTTCCAAGAGGCTATCTTCTTAGAAGCTTCCAAAACCATGGCCTGATCAGTAAGGGATTGATCAAGGGAATTAATCTAGGCCATCAGATCAGAATTATCCTCATGGATCTTTGATGAGTTGTCTTTTTTGTGATGACCAGGTCTTGGAGTGCTTTTTGTCTGATCATTCCTTGTAGAAACAGAATCTGCAATGATATTGGGAAGACCCATGTCTCTTACCAAATCCGTAGGAGTGACAGATTCCTTATGGGGTTGAATAACAGTTGCCATGTGGGGCACCACTAAATCTGCATCAGTTTCCAAAGGTGGCAGCACTCCTGCCTTAAACGTAAAATTTTCCTGAAATGGCTCACTAGCATTGACTGGATCCATAATTCCCTCTTGTGATTCTGTCTTCCCTAAATTGGCTTCATCCCTGACCTCTCCACCTTTCTTCCATGAATGATCTCCACCACTCGACTGTTGAAATGGAACAGAACCATATCTTTTCTGGTTGATATCACCCTTTCTAGCTGCAGGAAACCTTAACCAAACCCCATATTGGTTTTGTGAGGGCTCGTTTGGTGAAAATTGACAAGACTTGCCACTATGTTTAATAACACCACACTTTAAACAGAAAGCGGGGAATCTCTCATAATTCAACTTCACCCAAGTTTTCAAGCCATCAACTGTTAAGAACATACCCCTTATAAGGGCCTTAGTAATATCCATTTCAACTCGAATTCTCAAGAACTTGCCCCATCCTATTCCTCGTTCATCAGAATGAACTTTCACCACCTTACCTACATTTCTACCAATCTGATTGCCCACCCCTTCTGTCATAGTGCCAAGAGGCATATTGTGCACTTGGAGCCAAAATTCCTCCTTTGTAAACTGGATGTCAGTGATGGGCATATTACCTTCAAAAGCATGTAGACAAAGAAGCCATCTGTCAAAGGACCAAGGCCTTCCTTTGATCACTCGTTGCCTGTCCTCATCCTTGTTGAACTCGATCAAAAATTTGTTCTCCCCAACTTCAGTGAATTGAATCCAACTCTCACTCCTCCAGACTTTGATCATAGTGTTTTTGAATGCTTCTTTATTAATAGTTTTCTCAGCAATGATCATACCTAGTAAGCAGTATTTGCCTTGTTGCATTGCCTTCTCCATGGTATCAGATGGAAGGACCATCTCTGCACTCTCCTGTTCTGTAAGCTTGAAGCTCTCCCATTGCCTTGTCAACTCTTCTACCATGACACTCTCTTCAAACTAGACACAGCCAGCCTAAGAGACTCTCCTCTACCTAGAGAGAAAATAACCCCACCTCACAAGAGAGAGGACCCCAACCCGGCTTATCAGTTATCGATGATTGAATGGGTGTAAATGCATGCTTATTTACTAAAGTAATGTTTTAAGATTTGAAAATATAATATCAGAGTTTATTTATTATGATGTGTAATTACATACATGTGTATATAGCTTATTTATGATGCCAGACAGAATAAAAATTATTCTGAAAGCTAATTTCAACAGATAATTCATGGGAAAATATGACAAGAGAATCGCCCAAGAACTTAGAGAAAACGACTATGATATTCAATAGAAAATAATAAATCTCTAGAATGAACAAAATTTGCCCTCAAGTCGGGCTAAAATAGCTGTAAATTGAAAATATTAGAATTTTGCCAAAAATAGCAAAACTCCAAAAATCACATAAAAAATAAATATGCAACTAGAAGTAATCTGTAAAAAATCTGGCTCAAATTGGGTTTAGAATCACTTCATAAACGATAAATGAAATGTTACCATAAAAAACAAAAATTATCTAAAAAGGGAAGTTTGGAGGGAAAAATAGTGGATTTTGGCCTTGAAAATGATGCACATTGAGCATAGCTGGGTGATCAACAGGTGCAAGCTGAAAAGAGCTTTCCGAATTGGGGTCATATGCGCGATTCTGATACTCATAACTATCCCAAATCAAGGAAACATCATTGTTTCTAGCCATATTGGTGCTGATATGCCAACTCAAGGTATTTCACTACCATAAATGTGCAATCTACAACTCAGCATCATCTGACTCATATCCTCTTGCATCAGTCGTCCCTGGTTGAATAGAACTCACCCTCGAGTTCAAAATAGCTTTATTGGAATCCACAAAACAAGGGCTCATGTGTTTCTGTTTAAATATATCATAAGCCTTCAAATGGCTAGGGAGGCGTAACCTGTAGGCGTGATCATTGATCTTCCGTAGAATCTCACAGGGTCCAATCTTCCACTCTTTTATTCTGTAGGCTCAACTTGTACTTAGTATTACTCTCGTGGATGGCCAACTTCACCTGCTCATAGATGCCTCGGAGATGTTCTTCCATCTCCTCTGCCTTGTGACTCAGACAACCAATACGTGGAATAGGTGCCAAATCAAGCACATCCGATGGACTCTGGTCGCAGACAATCTCAAAGGGGCTTAGCTGCATCATTCTGATCTTGGACTTGTTATAGGCAAATTCTGCCTGAGGTAGAGCCAGATCCGATTGCCTTGGTTTATTCCTGCTAAACTCCTCAAAAGGTTACCTTAGCTTCAATTCACTACTTCTGTCTGACCATCTGTCTGGGGTGGTAGGCACTATTGAAATTTAACTTTGTCCCTAGTTTCTCCCATAAACTCCTCCAGAAATAGCTAATGAACTTGGTATCACAATTAGAAGTGATTGATTGTGGCACGCCATGTAAATAGACAATCTCTTTGAAATATAGGTGAGCGATCCGTGTAGCATCCATCATTTTCCTGCAACCAACAAAATGGATCATCTTGGAGAACCTATCAACTACTACCAAGATAGAATCCATGGCTCATTAGGTACAAGGTAAGCCCAATACAAAGTCCATACTAACATCACACCAAGGGGCTTCAAGGACAGGCAAGGGAGTGTACAAGCCCGCTTTGGTGTGCGTGAGATCCCTAGTTTTGTGATTTTATTTATTTATTTATTATTAATGGTTGTGTATTTTACTTTTACTTTACTGTATCTTTTCATTTTATTTTATTTTATTTTTGAGTTTGGGTTTTTTGTGTGTGTCTTTTCTATTTGGGCCGTGGGTGTGTGTCTATGAAGGGCCCAACCCATGTGCATAAGGGGGAGCCTAGCCCTATGCCCTAAATGGTTTTGGCACTGCTAGAGAGAAACCCATAGAGGTTTCATCCTTTTGGTCGTGCGCCATTGCCCCTTTTCTTTTTTCTCCTTCTTTTTATTTTATTCTTTCTTTTTTCTCTTCTTCTCCTTCCTCCTTCGCCGAGTCATTGCTTGCTGCCCACCCCAGCCTCTTGCGCCGTGCCACGTGTCCGCATCTGCAAAGTCCCTCCATTATCGCTTGCACCACCGCCTGGCACCCTAATCCGCGAGCTGCGACGTAATTTTTCCACCACCCATCTCTGCAACCCCTGGAACGATTTAGCCCTAGAAATGGCTCACTGCCACTCAAAGCCACTGCTTGTGTGCCACGCATGGGCCTCTCGCAGACCTTGCTCCGTTCACCAACCCCAATCGTAGCGGTGGCTGCAATTGCCGAGCTTCTCTTTTTGAAACCATGTCCAAGCTTCCTCTCCCTCTCTCAAACTCATCACCACCGTCTTCCTCTCCCTCAAACCCCTTTCTCGAAGCCTTGAGGGCACTTTTTGCCCTAGCGTCGCGATGGGCCGCCGTACTCAGCCGCCCTAAGCTGCCTTCTCAAGGCCGTGCAACCACCCGTGAGCACCCACCTTTCCTTTTCCGTAGTCTCTATCTCACAAATCCACCCAACCCAGGAGCTGTAGCCTCTCCCTACCTTCGCTCCGCTATTGCCCCGCCACTGCTCCTCCACTTTTGGCGTCACCTCAGTGAGCCAATCTGGCATGTTGTTTAATTTAATTTTTGTTTTGCATTTTGACTTTTTCCTAACATTTTTGGGCATCCGTTCGCGAAGCGATGCGCACTTGTCCAATCGCGGGACTCGTAGATCGATGAGCACTCGATCTTCCAGAATTGCCTAACTGCGTCATGAGTACCTCTCCAACGTGACCCTTGGGATTATGACATCCATTTATCACTAACATTGTTTGTAGTCTAGTTGTGTTGAGATGGGCCTTAGGCCCTACGAAGTGTTGGGATTGATAACTGTTTGGTTGTGGAAATTAGGCCATGGGCGGGATGAAGGATGGGATTACGTGTTTATCTTGGTTTGTGAAACTGTGATTATTGTGATGATGTATATTGTCTAATATGTCTTATGCCATGTCATCCAATATATTGTCTGAATGCATCTGCATATTCACCTTTATTAATATTTGTTTTGACTATTTAATTATGTCGTGTTCTGCGAAGTGGCTTGATTTGAAATTTTGTGCGTATCAGGATCCCAAGCCGAGATGGGGTATTATCTCGGTGGAGCTCTTCTAGTCACTTGAGAGCATAGTAAACTGAGTGACGTCCCCTGAGTTGTCGACTAGTGACAACGGGCTCAGATGAGACGATAACGCTCTTGTGCCGACTCCGTGTCCCCTCGTTGGTGGGGGCTAGAGGATACTTGGTCATGTACGCCCCGGGCGCGGAGCTGGACATCGCTCATTACGAAGTCACATGTACAGACGTTACTCATTGTGTGATGAAGGGAGTTAAGGTGAGCGGATGGTCCGTAGGCGAGACCATGGTGCATGTGTAACTAAAATGATTGTCTGGTATTTATGTGGATCATGACCCCAAGTCGAGATGACACATTATCTCGGTGGAGCTCCTCTGGCCACTCGGGAGCATAATAAACTGAGTGACGTCCCTTGGGTTGTCGCTGGGCGACAACGGGCTCGGAGGAGATGGTAACGCTCTCGTGGTGACTTCATGGCATCTCGCTAGTGGGGGCTAGAGGATGCTTGGTCACCTATGCACCGGACGTGGAGCTAGGCATCACTCGTTACGAAATCATATGCATAGACATTACCCGTTGTGTGACGAAGGGAGCCAGGGTGTGCGGATGGTCCCTAGGGGAGACCATTGTGCATGCGTAAGAAAATGGTTGTGTTTTGGGCCAAAGGGGTTTTTGGTGTGAGTGTTCTATTTAAATGTGTTATTTAGGGAAAGGGTGGAAAAAATGGATATTGAGGTCTTTTGCTTGGATTGCTATCTTATTTGTTGGTTATATAAATGTTTGTTTTAAACTCTTGGTTGTTGCGTGCTGAGTACTTGCTTAGATTGCGAAATCTCATTGTGGTATTCCTACCTAAGGTCCGTAGGCTTTAATGTAGAGAATGGATATTAGCAGAGGGACCGACCCCAACTGAGGAGCGAAGGCCTGGGACCGTACTCGTATTTGTTGTTGGAGCTTGTTTCAATTCCTTTATTTCAGCTCGATGAATTTAAAATCCATTGGTGGTTTTTATTGTGGGTTGTAAAGTTTAAAAATTTCTGGTAGTTAGTTTTGACTGCCTTATATCTTTCTGCTGCGCTATTTTTGTTTCACATATTTATGCATGTTTACACACACTTGAACATGGCGATGGGGATATGTGATCTGTGAGGTCATCATCCCGGTGTCACGACTTCCACCAAATCACACGTGGGGATTGAGGGAGCCACAGTGAGAAACCCCTTGGACCATTGACACACACATCATCGCTCCACATAACGAGCCACTTCACTGGTTAATTTGTGCAAATAGTAATCAGATGAGAGGAGGGCCAACGTCTTATCTCCCCCAAAGTGACCTTCATTATGAAGTTCACTAATAATCTGCTGCCTTAGTTATCAATCTAGGATGCACAACTGCAATCCATGAAATAACTAACCATTATGCAAAACAAAATCATGTCATTGACCATCAATTACCTCCCAAAATATCCTCCAGAATGAAGGATCTACTGCATACAAGTCATTGAAAGTTTCAAATCCTGCAACTCTGGTGCTCATGGTGGTGAGGAATAATGTACTACACCTCAGGGCATCTGCCACAAGATTCAAACTTCCTGATTGGTGTCTCAAAGAAAATGTGAACTCTTGGAAGTACACTACCCACTTAGCATGCCACCTACTTAACTTGTGCTGACCATTGGTGTACTTTAAGGCCTCATGGTTAGTGATAAGGATGATCTCCTTCTATACTAAGTAATGATGCCAATGCTTCAGGAATTGAACTATGGTGTAGAACTCCAGATCATAAGTGGAATAATTCTCCTTGGACCTTGACAACTTCTCACTGAAGAAGGCTATCGGGCGCCCCTATTGACTTAAAACACCACTAATGCCAACCACAGATGCATCATAATTGACCTCAAACACCTTCTCAAAATCTGGAAGCGCGAAAACTGGTCTCAGTCATCTTCTGCTTGACCAGTTGAAAACTGGCCTCTGCCTCCTCAGACAATGGAATTCACATCCGTTGATGCACTCTGTCATAGGAGCAATCAAAGTGCCGAAGTTTCTGATGAACCGGCGGTAAAAGGATGTTAATCCATGGAAACTCCTAACATCGTGCAATGTCTTACGTGTGGGCCACTCTAGGACCTCGTCTACCTTTGACTAATTTGCATGAACACCATTAGTAAACACAACAAAATCAAGAAAAGTTATAGAACTAGTAAAGAAGAAACACTTCTTCTGATTGATAAACAGGCTCTCCATCCTCAGCATATCAAAAATAGCTCGGCGGTAATCAAAGTGTGTTGCCCATGTTGAACTATAAATGAAGATATCGTCGAAGTAAACTACAACTAATTTCTCCAAAAAAAGCCGTAAAACCTTATGCATAAACCTCAAGAATGTACTGGGCATATTGCACAGCCCAAAAGGCATGACCATCCATTCATACAACCCGTGCTGTGTCATAAAGGCCATCTTCCACTCATCGCCAGGCTTTATTCTGACCTAGTGATATCTGCTTTTAAGGTTAGTTTTTTAGAAGACCTTAGAATTGGACAATTGATCCAACATATCATCAGGCATGGAATCAGAAACTTGTACTTCAATGTGATCATGTTGATTGCTCTGCTATCAACACACATATGCCATGAACCTTCTTTCTTCAGCACCAGTAGGGCGGCAACTACACAGGGTCTCATATTCTCATGGATGTAGCCCCTTTCTAGTAACTCCACCACCTGACGCTGCAACTCTTTTGATTCCTTGGGATTAAGTGATTTGCAGGTTGATTTGGCAAACTCAACTCTGGACCAAGGTCGATCTAATGCTAAATATCCCTCATAGGTGGTAGTCCACAAGGAAGATTTTCTTGCATCAGATTAGAAAACTCTGCTAGTAGCTGCTGCACCTCTACTGGCAAATCTGGGCGTACGTCTGCTGCACTATTCCCATAGGGTAGCAAAGCGTAAATCACGTCTTCATGCTCAATTTCTTCTAAAACTTGGATATAGAAAGTAGGTTAGTACTATTGGCTTCCGGGGTAGTTGTGATTCCTTCCCTGCGAGGTGCCAACACAATCTTCTTTCCTTTGATGCTAAGGTAATACATATTCTTTCGCCCATTGTGAATAATACTGCGATCATACTGTCAAGGCCTGCCTAACAATACATGACAAGCATCCACAAATATGACATCATACCAAGCATTATCAAAATATTTTCTGCCGATCAAAAAAGATACAACCTTTATTCAGCCACGACAATTTCGGCTTGGGATGACGATCTTCCTTCAATTGTAACTTCTAAACAACCTCTTCAGAAAATACGTTCTCACAACTGTCACTGTCAATGATCATCTTGCATTGCAGACTTTATTGGCCACTGTGGAGGTCGTATGAAAAATAGTGGTTCTCAACCAATCATCTCCGAAATCACCCTTGGAAGTCAGTAAACTCTTATGAATGACCAGGGTCTCATGGTCATCACCATACAACATGTCTCCATCCTCATCACCATCATACACATGCTCTACAATCTCCTCAATTTCTTTTACCACGTCTTCCTCAATCAGAAGATCTTTCCCTTTCTGATTAGCAGGCTTTCTACACTCAGTATGAGATACTGGCGGATGGTCAAGACGAGGTTCTTGAGGGCGAAATGTTTGATATTTTTGATCACTGGCCTTCTCTTTCGCTGCTTCTCCATGACGAGTGCATGCTGGTATGCTTCAAGAACTTTCCACGGAGAGTGAAGACTGAGTACATCCTGCAGGGACTGCCATAATCCCCCCAAATACGGCGCCACCATATGTTCTTCCAGACTATCAATTGATAATTGAGTGTAGCTGAAAGGAAGGAAGTGACCCTTCATCTTCTTCTTCATCTTCTCCCAATCAGTAATCTTGGTCTTGCCCTGCCTGTCTCATGATCGCCTTAACTGCTCCCACTACGTAGATGCTCTACCTTTGAGATTGATTACGACCAGTTTCACTCTGACATGATCTGGCACTTCCTTATAATAAAAAATCTGCTCCACCTTATTCAACCAATCAATGAACCCTTCAGCCTCTAATGTACTAGAAAACTCGGGCAGATTGACTCTAGAACAGAGGTCCCCATGACGTTCCTTCCAACCACGGTGTTCTCATAATAGAGCATGATTGTGATACAGGTTTTTGAAACTGGAATTGGAATTGTGATTTTCCATCTCACGATCACCGATATCCTACACCGATAGACAATGGGTTAACTTTGCAACTTGCCTCTGCAAATCCTCAATCATCACATCTTGAATGCTATGATCACGAAATGGGAAGTTCTCGTTCAGAACCTGCCCATGATGAACACGATCACCAGCTATGGAAACTGATGAGATATACCTCCAGGAAAGATGCTTAAGCTCTGATGCCAACTGATGCTAGAAAGAATAAAGATTATTCTGAAGGCTAGTTTCAATAGATAATTCATAAAGAAGGATGACAAGAGAATCACCCAAGAACTCAGAGAAAACGACTTTGATATTCAATAGAAAATAATCAATCTCCAGAATGACCAAAATCTGCCCCCAAGCAAGGCTAGAATAGTTGTAAATAAAAAATATCATAATTTTGCTAAAAGTAGAAAAACCCAAAAATCATACCAAAAATAAATATGCAACTAAAGAAGTAATCAATCAAAAATTTGACCCAAATCGGGTTCAGAATCACTCCGTAAACTGTAAATGAAATATTATCATAAAAGGCAAAACTTATCTAAAAATGGAGGTTTGGATGGGAAAATAGTGGATTTTGGCCTTGAAAACAAAGCACACTAGTATAGCTTGGTGACTACGATGTGTGCGCTGGAAAGAGCTTTCCGAATTGGGGTCATATGCTCGATTTCAATACCCGTAGTCAAAGTTATGGCCAAAATACTGAAACGTGCTCAAAACTATCCCAAATCATGGAAAGATCACTAATTCTTGCCGTATTTGCACTGATCTTCCAACTCAAGGTATTTCAATGCCATCAATGTGCAATCTAACAACTCAGCATCATCTGACTCGGATCCTCCTGCATCACTTAGTTAACCGAATTAGATAGCTCAATTTGTGACGTCGGGATAGAATAAGAGATTATTATGACCGATATTTAAACAACAGAAGCTAGACATTGAGATTGAGAAAAGTTACAAACAGAGAGAAACTCTAATATAAGGGTTTTATTATAAAATAAATCGAATGTCCTTTTGAAGCCCACAAGCCGGGCTTAAATAGGTAACGAAAAATGAAAAATTATAATTAAGGCCAAACAATAGAATACAGAATAAGATAACTATGGTTAAAATCTAACCTAAGAATTTGGAATAAAATCATTACTAAAAATAAACATTACCATAAAAGAAAATTAACCAAAAATGAAAGAATTAACTAAAAGTGATGATTCAGAAGGAAAAACGGCTTATTTTGGGGTTGACAAGGGAGCTTTTTGGACTTGATTGATATACGTGATTTTGACACCAATAGGCAAGGTTATGGTTAAAATACTAATATTACCACTTCTCCTCGCCCAACCGAGGAATAAGTCATTCCTTGTCCAAATCCGAACAATACCGCTTCTCGCCCCAATATGCCTCTTCTTGCCCAAATCCTCGGAATACTCATCTCTTCCCTCTGGTTTTGCACTGGTCTGCCTTCTTGAAGTAGTTCAGTGCTTTTAACATCGCATCTGTCAGCTGCCCAATTTTTATAGTAAGCCTTTTAAATTTCGGAACCTTAAAAATAAAATATATTTTTAGTAGTTTATTTTATTTAAATGATTTTATTTCCTCATAGAAATATTTATTAAATTTCATCATTTGAAATAATGTTAAAAATTCTATTTATTTAGATGAACTTATTTCTCTAAGAAATATTTATTAAAACTCATCGTCTTATTTTATGATAATTTATTTTATGGAAAGCATACTTTATTCATAGTGTTCTATAAAAGAGAATGAATTCATGAAGGGATTTATCTCAATACAATAATAGTATCCCTGATACCTAAGGCATTTTTACCTAAGGCATGGGCAATTGTGTTATTAGTGTGCTTTGTATGCTTAACAAACCAAGAGTCAAAAGATGCCAGAGTCGATCTTCTATTTGATATAAGCATACCTGGATAGGAATCAACCTCTAGAGAAGAATTGAGACCTTGGAAAACTTGCAATGCATCACCTTCTAAAATTATTTCCTTATAAACCAGGTCTTTGCAAAATAGTCTGGCTTGAAAAGCTGTAAAAGCTTCTGCTAGAAGAGGATAAGGGAATTGACCCCTTTTCATTCTCATTGAAGCCAGTACATTACCCTTCTAGTCTTGAATGATTGCACCTATTCCCACTTTGCAATGTACCTTGTCCAAAACTGCATCCCAATTTAACTTAATACGACCTCTAGGAAGAGCTTCCCATCTTCCAAGTGGAACCATAGCAGTAGCAGACTAGTTGTTGGCAAGTCAAATCTATTTGAGGTCTTCTAGTAGTAAACTTGATTAAGTTGTCCTTGAAAACAAAATCATTTCTTCTTTTCCAGATCTTCCAGGAAGTGACAGCAAACTCAAGGAATTTTTCCTCATTTAAAGTCTCAAACAATGCTTCTACTATATCTTTGAAAGTCTTGAGTCAGAAAACTAGACTTTCGGAGTTTGTTAGCACATTTTCCCCACACATCTCGAGCTGAGGGGCACTCCCAATGGGCATGCTCAATAGTTTCAGGTTCTTGCTTACAAACTAGACATAAAGAGTTATCTACCACTTTCCTCCTCAGCAAGTTAGACCTGGTTGGGAGGGCATTTAGACAAGATCTTCGAAGGAAATTTTTGGTTGCATTTGGAATGGCTAGGTGCCATATTTTAGTCAAGGGTTCCTTTTGATTTGAGCAACCTGAAGATTGGCCCAATTTCCTCTCTTCCAGTTCTGTTTTAAGGTGATAAGCATTTTTGACATTAAAAACACCAGTTTGGGTGGACCTTCAAATCAGCTTATCTAGTCTGATATAAGGGCTAATTGGGATAGATTTGATCAGAACAGATTCTTCCTTTGAGAAAATTGCATCCACAAGAGAGTGATTCCATTGTCTGGTATCCTTATCGATGAGGACTGAGAGTTCAATGTCTGCTTGTAGAAATCGAATAGAACTTTGGGCCTTGAATGTGCCTTGTTGAGGAAGCCACTTGTCATTTTATATAGCAACTGATTCCCCATCTCCTATTCTCCATATTAGACCTTCTTCAAGCAAATATGTTACAACCATAAAGTTTTGCCATAAGTAGGATGCATTGTGCCCAATCTTTGCTTTTGAGATAGAGGTTACTGGGAAGTATTTGCCTTTGAGGAACTGTGCTGCAAGAGAGGATGGATTTTGGATTTGTCTCTAGCATTGCTTTGCAAGTAAAGCAATATTGAATTTTTCAAAGTCCCTAAAGTCGAGGCCTTATATTCTTTTTTATTTCCTCAACTGGTTCCAGCTCACCCAATGAATTTTATACTCTTGAGCTTGTTGACCCCACTAGTAGCTCTTCACAAGTCTGTTTAGATCATGTAACAATTGCTTGGGAAGCTTGAAGATACCCATGCTGTAAGTTGGGATGACCTGAACAATAGATTTTAACAATATTTCCTTGCATGCTTGTGAGAGAAATCTTTGGTTCCAATTTCTCAATCTTGCTTGCACCTTTTCAAGGATACCTCTGAATGAATAAGCTCTTGATCTCCCCACGAGAGTTGGAAAGCCCAGGTATTTTTCATAGGAATTTGTGGCTCTAATTCCTACTATGCTAGTGATAATATCGTTAGCTTCCTCACTAGTATTCTTGCTTAAAAAAATGGAAGTCTTCTCTTTGTTAAGCCTTTGGCCTGAAGCTTTTTCATAAGAGTCCATCAAAGAGAAAAGCTTGCTCCACTCCAAAGAATTGGCCTTGCAAAAAAGCAAATTGTCGCCTGTAAAAAATAAATGATTAATGTGGATTTGGTTTCTTCCCAAAGGGAGACCAGTGATCAGACCATAAGATTCAGCTCTATTGAGAAGAATACTAAGAACTTCGGTGCAAAAGATGAAAAGGTAGGGGAAAGAGGCTCCCCCTGCCTGATTCCCCTAGTTGGACTAAAACTTTCTTGTGGGATTCCATTAATAAGAAGAGAGTATGAGGCCGACGATACACATTGCATAGTAAGATCAATCTACCTTTGTGCAAATCCCAATTTTTGCATGACAGATCTAAGGAATCCCTATTCAATCCTATCGTAGGCTTTGCTCATGTCAAGTTTAACAGCGATAAAACCTTCCTTACCCCTCATCCTGGTCTTCATGGAATGCAGGGATTCAAATGCCACAATGAAATTGTCTGTAATGAGTCTACCAGGTACAAAAGATATTTGAGTGGGAGAGATAATATCTGGAAGTATGAGCTTTAGTCTGTTAGCCATCAGTTTTGTAATGATTTTGTAGAAAACATTTCACAGACTGATAGGTTTGAAATCAGTAACCTGGGAAGGTGAATTCTTCTTTGGAATAAGTACTATATGTGTCATTCATCCCTTCAGACCGTTTACAATCATTGAGAACCTCTAGCATTGCATCATAAACAGCTGATCTCACTGTGTCCTAATGGTCTTGATAGAAGGCAGCAGGGAATCCATCAGGGCCAGGGGAACCTAATGGATTCATGTTAAAAATTTCTTCCTTGGCTTCTAAGGTAGTGAAGCTTTTAATAATTTTGGAATTCAAGTCTTCAGTCAGTGCCAATTCCATAGATGGAAGGCATTCTTCAATTCCTACATGGCTGGAAGTGGAAAACAACATAGAGAAATACTACTCTGAAAGGTTAAACTAATTTCCTCAAGATCTGTTGTTTCTTGGCCTGCTCCATTCGCAATCCTTCTAATTGTATTAGTTTTCGTCCTCTGCCTAGCACACTTGTGAAAAAACTTTGTGTTCCTATCACCATCCTTCTACCAAGCTTGTTTAGCCCTTTGCTTCCATTTGGTATTTTCTATTTCAAGGAGGGAATCAACCTCTTTCTATAAAGTCTTTATCTCTTCTTGTAATTGGCCTTCATTTATCTTTTTAATTTAGTTAAGCAATTTGAGCTTGGATTTGAGTAGTTTCCCTTGGCTATTGTGCATATCTTTACTCCACTGTTGCAAACCCAATTCACATCAACTCAATCCATCAGTAGCTACTTGCAGTTTATTAGAAAAGCTACTAAAACCATACCAAGCATTTTTAATCACTGCATTGCATCCATCTTTTTTGCCCTAGCTGGATTCATATTTGAAGAATCTCTCTTGCTTCTTTGTTAAGGAATGACAATGCAAAGAAATGAGTATAGACCGATGATCTGATTTGTTAGCAGCAAGATGATGCACCATGTGATTTTAAAACAAATTGAGCCAAGCAGTATTTCCAAAGGCTTGATCAAGCCTATCCTTAGTGAATTATGGACCTTCTATGTTGTTTTCTCAGGCCAATCTAACCCCAAGGTAACCAAGACCATTAAGGTCACAAGCTTCTAGAGCTATTCTAAAGCTCTCCATTTGTCTATAAGGCCTTCTAGATGAACCAAACTTCTCATTTTGCTTGAGAATTTCATTTAAATCTCCAAGGCCTTCCAGTTAAGAGCGAGTTTGTTCCCTCGGTTAGTAAATGGATCTTTACAAAGACGTACCATGTAACATCCCGTATTTTAGTGTATTTTTAATAAAGGATTAATTTAATTTATTTAGTGATTGGTTCTCTTGTTTTAAATTATGAGAGTTTTTAAATTTTATTTTATAATATTTCAAGTTGTGAAAATTAATTCTTATGTGTTTTCTTTGTGTTATTTATTGTTTTGTATTTAAAGTGATATTTAATTTAAATTAGTTTGTTTTTGGAGTTTAAAATTATTATTGTTTTAATTGAGCTTTTTACTGCATTTGAAATATTTTATTTAACTAGTAGTTTTAAAATCTTTTTCGTTTGATCACTTTTGTGACTCAGGATGTGAGGGTTGGACCTCATTTCTTTTTCTTTCCTCTTTCTTTTCCTCTTTCTTTTCTTTTGTTTTCTTTCTTTCTTCTTTCTCTTTCGCCCAGATCTCCCGCTCGACCACTCTCTCTCCCGTTTCTCTCTCCTCTCCCCACGCCGTTCTGCCTTTCTCTACCCAACACAGCCGCTGGCCAGATCGTGTAATTGCATTCATGATCATGTGGATATTTTGAAAACTGAGATTTCATGTGGAACGGATTTGTGGGTGCGTGTGTATCACGACCCCAAGCCGAGATGGGGCATTATCTCGGTGGAGCTCCTCTGGTCACTCTGAAGCGAAATATACTGAGTGACATCCCCTGGGTTGTCGCCGGGCGACAACAGGATCGGACGAGTTACGTGCCGACTCTGTGGCCCTTCTGCTGGGGGCTAGAGGATGACCTGGCCACGAACGCACTGGGTGCGGAACTGGGCATCGCTCGTAAAGTAGCCAGGACGTGCGGATGGTCCATAGGGGAGACTATGGTGCATATGGATTAATGGATAAATGGAAAAATAGCTATTTTCTGGAAAAATAGCGTGAATTGGATTTTGTGTGCCATTTTTCGGGAAAATGATGGATAATTGTTTTGGGCCATTTTCTGGGAAAATGGTGGAAATGATTTATTGGAAATATTTTTGGGCCAAATGTGATTTTTGGCGTGTGTTGCATTTCTTGCATACTGCATCATGGGCATGCATGATTAGATGCTTAAATATGTTTTTATTTCAGGATTGGTTAGATTATAACTTACCTGTGGTACCATTTAATGATACTGCAGATTTTGTTGATGATGCAGATGTTGAGCCTGAGGATTTGGCTCCGCCGGAGGAGTGATCTGGGATCACTCGTGTTATGTTTCTATTTTCTGCTCTTGTATATTTTTATGGGACATTTGGTTTATGTTTTAAACACTTTGTATTTGGATATCTGTATTAAACTAAAATTCTGGTACTAGTGACTTAATTATTATTATCCGCTGCGTATTTTATTGTGCACTGTTTTCTTGTTGCACACACATGGCACTTGTCGTTGGGATGCATGACCGTGTTGTCATCATCCTGACATCACGATTCCTGAGGCTTTTTGTACGTGGGAGTCAGGGCGTCACAGTTGGTATCAGAGCAGTTCGTCTCTGGGTAAAGCCACATGTCCCTTAGTTGAAGTACTAGAAATTTTTTTAAAATTGCGATTTAAAATTATTTTGGGTTGAAGTATGTTATTTTTAGTGGTTTTAATTTATTATATGTTGTTGTATTTTATTCGTTTTATTTTATTCTATTTTATTTTATGTTGTATTATTTTATTTAATTTAGGTGTTGCTTTTGCTCTTATTTAAATTTTGTCCAGAGACTTAAGTGTGGTTGAGGGTTATGCTTTGGCCGGAAAATGGTTAGACCAAGGAGGCCGACTGATGTGCCCGAGGATGAGTTGCCTCATGGTGACGGAAACTATGCCATAGCCAGGGCATTGAATAGAATGACGGAGTTCCTCCAGCACAATTTCCAGCTGCCCTAAGGAGATTTAAATAGAGCAATTCAAGCTGGGTGCACCTATGAGCGCTTTCTAGTGCATAGGACACCTGCTTTTACTGGTGAAGAGGAGCCACTGCGGGCTAGAAGGTGGTTAAAGGACTTGGAAAGGACGTTTGAAGTTTGGGGTTGTACTGGAGCTCAACAAGTCTTGTATGTGAGATGGTATGGTGTTCTAAAGTCGCGATGGGGTGTCCTTTGGATTTTGGTGGAAGGGCACTTGAGGCTGATTTAATTGTATTCAAGTTGCTTGGGTTCGATATTATTCTTGGGATGGATTGGTTGTACAGGTATTCGGCGTGTATTTATTGTAGAAGTCGGGTTATTGGTTTCTAGCTTTCGGAAGGAGATTACTTGGAATATGTGGGAAGTTAGTTGAAGGCGAAGCCGACAGTTATATCTGCAGTGCAAGCAAAGAAAGATATAGTTTGTGGAGCTGATGCATTTTTGGTTCAAGTGGTGTCTAGGCCATCCGAGAAGAAGTCTTTAGTGGACATTCCGGTTGTAGAAGAATTTCTAGATGTGTTTGTGGATGATTTGCCAAGGTTGCCTCCAGTTCGCAAGTTGGAGTTTGCTATTGATTTGGAACCTAGAGCCGCTCCTGTGCACAAAGCTCCTTATTGTATCGCACCGGCTGAATTGAAAGAGTTGAAGATCCAGTTGCAAGAATTAGTTGACAATGGTTTTATTCAGCCTAGTACGTCGCCTTGGGGAGCGCCAGTTTTGTTTGTTAAGAACAAAGATGGTACTCTCAGAATGTGTATCGACTATCGGGAACTTAATAAAGTGACCATCAATAATAAGTATCCGCTTCCCCGTATTGATGATTTATTTGATCAGCTTCAAGGAGCAGCTATCTTCTCTAAGATTGACTTGAGATCGGGATACTACCAGTTGAGGATAAGGGATAAAGATATTCCCAAGACTACTTTTAGGTCGCAGTATGGGCATTACGAGTTCAAGGTGATGCCTTTTGGGTTGACTAATGCTCCTGCAGCTTTTATGGATTTGATGAACCGAGTGTTTCAACCATATCTAGATTCTTTTGTGGTGATATTTATTGATGATATTATGATTTATTCTTGAGACTTGGAAGAGTATGCTTATCATCTTCGTCTGGTGCTTGGGAAATTAAGAGAATATCAGTTGTATGCTAAACTTAGTAAATGTGAATTTTGGTTAGAAGAAGTCAAATTTCTTGGCCATGTAATTTCTAGAGATGGTGTGGCAGTAGATCCTAGCAAGGTAGAAGCTGTTTTGTCTTGGCCACGTCCTTCAACGGTGCGCGAGATTCGGAGTTTCTTGGGACTTGCCTGGTATTATCGGAGATTTGTTGAAGGTTTTTCTCGATTATCCGGACCTCTCACCGCTTTGACTAGAAAGAATGTTGAACTTGTTTGGTCAGATCGATGCGAGAGGAGTTTTCAAGAATTGAAGAAGAGACTGACAACAGCTCCTGTTGTGGCACTTCCGGAGCCCCACAAGCCATTTGTTGTATTTAGTGATGCATCTAAGTTTGGATTGGGATGTGTTCTTATGCAAGAGGGACGAGTTATTGCTTATGCATCTCGTCAGTTGAAAGTTCATGAGAAGAATTATCCCACTCATGATTTGGAATTGGCAGCTGTGGTGTTTGCTCTTAAGATCTGGCATCACTATTTGTATGGAGAAGTTTGTAAAGTCTTCACTGATCACAAGAGTTTGAAGCATTTGTTTTCTCAGAAGAATCTTAACATGAGGCAGAGGCGATGGTTAGAGCTGATTAGCGACTACCAATGTGAGATCAAGTATCATCCAGGGAAAGCTAATCTAGTTGCTGATGCTTTGAGTAAGAAGTCTCAGTTAGTGGGTGAGGCAGAGTCATCAGGATTGGACTTTCTCCTTTGTGGGATGAGGAGACTGCTTATTGAGAGTTCGCAGCAGGAAGAATTGCTTTCTTCAGTGTTGGATGTTCGGGTCATTGATTTTGAAGAATTGAAGACTCTCTAGAGAAGGGATCCAAAGTTGTTGGATATCAGGAAGAGAGTCAGGAAGTCTAAAGGACCCATGCACTACAGTTTGGATAAAGATGGTGTTCTTCGATTTCGGGATCGAAGAGTGATTCCTCGAGATTCAGAATTTAAAGAGAGAATCATGGCAGAAGCTCATACAGTTCCTTATTCAGTTCATCCTGGAAGCACCAAGATGTATCGAGACTTAAAGAGAAACTTCTGGTGGGAAGGTATGAAGACGGATATCGCCATGTTTATTGAGAAATGTGATACGTGCCGTCAAGTCAAGGCTGAACATCAGAGACCTGCTAGTAAGCTTCAACCTCTCCCTATTCCTGAGTGGAAGTGGGATGACATTTCTATGGATTTTGTAGTAGGTCTTCCGAGGACTCCTAGTGGGAAGAATTCAGTTTGGGTGATTGTTGATCGATTGACCAAGAGTGCCCATTTCTTGCCTATTAATAATACCGACTCTTTGGGAAAGTTGACTCGGTTGTATGTTAAGGAGATAGTGCGTTTGCACGGAGTACCCAAGAGTATTGTATCGGATCGAGACCCAAGGTTCAAATCTCATTTTTGGAAGAGCTTGCAGGCAGCTTTAGGCACTAAGTTGAAGTACAGTACTGCTTATCACCCTCAAACTGACGGTCAGTCCAAGCATACAATTCAGACTTTAGAAGATATGTTGCGGGCTTGTGTCATGGAATTCCAGGGAAGTTGGGAAAATCAGTTGTCGTTGATAGAATTTGTTTATAATAACAGTTTTCATGCATCCATTCAGATGGCCCCGTATGAAGCTTTGTATGGAAGGAAGTGCAGATCACCTTTGTGTTGGGATGAAGTGGGTGAGAGTAAATTAATTGGGCCAGAGTTGATTCAAGAAATGAAAGATCAAGTTCGGGTTATAAGGGATCAAATGGCGGAAGCGCAAAGTCGTCAGAAAAGTTATGCTGATACGAGGAGAAGAGACTTATCTTTTGAGGAAGGAGATTGGGTTTATCTTAAAGTATCTCCTATGAAAGGTGTTAAGCGCTTTGGTAAGAAGGGAAAGCTTAGCCCGAGGTATGTTGGTCCTTTTCAGATTGTGGAGAAGGTTGGGCTTGTTGCTTATAGAGTAGCATTGTCGGATTATTTCGGGGATGTTCATGATGTGTTCCATGTTTTGTCGTTGAAGAAGAGTTTTGGTCAGCAAGAACAGCGTTTTGTGGACCTGAAACGCATTCAACTTCAGCCTAACCTTACCTATGAAGTTGTTCCGACTCAAATTGTGGATTGGAAAGTGCAAAGGTTAAGGTCTAGGACGATACCTTTGGTGAAGGTGTCATGGGGTGATCCGTTGGCTCAAGATTTCTCTTGGGAGCAAGAAGCCGACATGAGGGAGCAATATCTGTATTTATTTGGCTGACCCTGCCGGTATGTTTCTTAAGTCTAATCTTAGTTGAACCTTATCCTTGTCTTAGTCTTAATGTTTAACCTTACCAATTTCGAGGACGAAATTTTATTTAAGGAGGGGAAAATGTAACATCCCGTATTTTAGTGTATTTTTAATAAAGGATTAATTTAATTTATTTAGTGATTGGTTCTCTTATTTTAAATTATGAGAGTTTTTAAATTTTATTTTATAATATTTTAAGTTGTGAAAATTAATTCTTATGTGTTTTCTTTGTGTTATTTATTGTTTTGTATTTAAAGTGATCTTTAATTTAAATTGGTTTGTTTTTGAAGTTTAAAATTATTATTATTTTAATTGAGCTTTTTACTGCGCTTAGAATATTTTATTTAACTAGTAGTTTTAAAATCTTTTTCGTTGGATCACTTTTATGACTCAGGATGTGAGGGTTGGACCTCATTTCTTTTCCTTTCCACTTTCTTTTCCTCTTTCTCTTCTTTTCTTTCTTTCTTCTTTCTCTTTCGGCCAAAACTCCCGCTCGACCACTCTCTCTCTTGTTTCTCTCTTCTCTCCCCACGCCGTTCTGCCTTTCTCCACCCAGCACCGCCGCCGGCCGTCCATGGCCCTCACCGCCGGCACCACTCGGTTCCCCAGCCACCGGCGACCAACCCCCTCCAATTTCAGACCACCCCTCACCGCCGTTAGCCACCGCGAGCCGTGTGAAACCGTGGGCTTCTTTTCGTCCCACCACCGCCGTCCGGCCACCATTGGCCACCATTTCTTCACCACTTCTTCACCGGCCCTCTAGCAACCCTTTGGACCCAAACCCGGCCCCGATCCGTTGCCGGAGCCACCCCAATGAACACCCACTCGATTTGAGCTTCTTGGCCTTTCACTACCGTTTCGGCAGCCACCCACGACCAAAGGCCACCACCATTAGCTTCACCACCTCCCATAGGCCCTACCCTACCGTTCCCAAGTCTTCGTTTGTCACCGTGTAAATTTGGGTTCACTGTGTGTTTCGTCCACAATGTTTTTACATTGTGGAGTTGCGGTTTTGGTCCTTCCCACTCCTCCGTGATCCTCTGAAAATATTTTTATAGCGCTGTAAGTATTTCCTAAACAATCTTTTGAGATTTAAATATATTTTTGCACTAACCTATTTCACTGTGTTCTGGTTGGTTTCCAGATTGAGTCTGAGGAGAATTTGGAGGTAGATGGATTGAGGACGGAGTATTTGTTGTGTTGGTTATTGTGATTGGGTTGTTGTTGGATATTGGTTATATTGTAATTTGGATTTGGTTATTGGGCATTATGGTTGTGGTTCGGTACATTGCATATTGCAAGCATGTTCATGTTTGTAAAACGAAAACTGGGTTTTCGTGTAATTGCATTCATGATCATGTGGATATTTTGAAAACTGGATTTTCATGTGGAACGGATTTGTGGGTGCGTGTGTATCACGACCCCAAGCCGAGATGGGGCATCATCTCGGTGGAGCTCCTCTGGTCACTCGGGAGCGGAATATACTGAGTGACGTCCCCTGGGTTATCGCCGGGCGACAACGGGATCGGACGAGTTATGTGCCGACTTCATGGCCCTTCTACTGGTGGGGGCTAGAGGATGACCTGGCCACGAATGCACTGGGTGCGGAACTGGGCATCGCTCGTAAAGTAGCCAGGACGTGCGGATGGTCCATAGGGGAGACCATGGTGCATATGGATTAATGGATAAATGGAAAAATGGCTGTTTTCTGGAAAAATAGCGTGAGTTGGATTTTGTGTGTCATTTTTGGGGAAAATGATGGATAATTGTTTTGGGCCATTTTCTGGGAAAATAGTGGAAATGATTTATTGGAAATATTTTTGGGCCAAATGTGATTTTTGGCGTGTGTTGCATTTCTTGCATAATGCATCATGGGCATGCATGATTAGATACTTAAATGTGTTTTTATTTCAGGATTGGTTAGGTTATAACTTACCTGTGGTACCATTTAATGGTACTGCAGATTTTGTTGATTATGCAGATGCCGAACCTGAGGATTTGGCTCCGCCAGAGGAGTGATCTGGGATCACTCGTGTTATGTTTCTATTTTCAGCTCTTGTATATTTTTGTGGGACATTTGGTTTATGTTTTAAACACTTTGTATTTGGATATCTGTATTAAACTAAAATTCTGGTATTAGTGACTTAATTGTTATTATCCGCTGCGTAATTTATTGTGCACTGTTTTCTTGTTGCACACACATGACACTTGTCGTTGGGATGCGTGACCGTGTTGTCATCATCCTGAAGTCACGATTCCCGAGACTTTTTGTACGTGGGAGTCGGGGCGTCACATACCAGCTAGCATATGAAACCAATTCAACTTTCAAATATGAGTTCCAAAGAAAAGCTAAACCCCCACTCCTGCCACTACTGTCAACACTGAAATAGTGATCAAACCCAAGCTTATATATGATTTTCTCCATTTTATCTCTTCCACACATTTAGTTTCTATAAGGAAAACAAGGTTTGGGGATTTTGTTTTCACTAGAAGGTGAAGTTCTTGAACTGTTCGAGGGTTCCCAAACCCTCGACAGTTCCAACTTAGGCAAATCATTAGTGATGGTGGGGCTACAAAGCAGCCTCCACCAATACATCCTAAGTTTGGCTTCTTCCAGGGGTGAGCTTGGATTTAGATTTCTTATGGAGAGGACAAAAGTCTGGATTTCCAGACCCAGCGATCAAGGGCCTTTTAATGATTATCTTATGCATTAACCATGGAGATATTAGTCACATCAACTAGTATTGAGGAGTGGCCTCTAGCTCTTCTCTTCCACTTTGTGACTTTATTTTGCAGATTAGGGGATGTGGTGATACTCTTAAGGGATGGAATTTGGAGATTATCAAAATTTGTATTCTCCTCTTGGGATTTTAGAGTAAAACCAGAATCCCTTGATTCCAGGTCCATAAAAAGAGGAATATTCTCATTAACTTCATATTCAACTACAATGTTCGAATTACTATGGGGGTAGTTATTACATACCTTATTGGTTCCAATACCAGATTTATTGGGAGCCTCTCCACTTTCCATAGCAAGGTTCCAATTATCAAGGGATTCTATAGAGGCAGGACCATGACTTTCTTCTTTCATCTCCTTGGATTGCGCCTTTATGTCCTCCTGTGAATTGGACTTGCCTTGTTTGACACTACCACTAGTCACATCGTCTAAGCTCCATATGAGATGCTTGACTACGGTGGTCCGATGAACCACCATACTTTTTCAGATCAGTACCAGAGAAAGGGGAGGATGCATCACAAAGCCATTGGCCATAGTAATCTTGGTTCTGTGGGACTAGGTTCTGCTTTAAGCATTTCCCATTCTCGTGCTTCAGAATACCACACTTGAAACAAAAGTTTGGAAGCCTTTCATATTTGAAGTTGATCCAACGCCAGTTTCCACCAATATTGAGGAAACGACTACGAACAATAGGTTTTGTAATATTGATTTCCACCCTGATTCTCAAAATTCTTCCCATCCGAAACCTTCATTATCTGCTTCCACAGTGATTACTCTCCCAAGTGCTAATCCAATTCTTTCACCCATCTCTTTAGTCATTCTAGCGAAAGGGAGACTATGTAATTGGATCCAAAATGGCTCCATTGTAAATTGAGAACCAGTAGGAGATACACCCCCTTCAAAATTCTGGATGCAGACCAAATGTTGATCAAAAGACCAAGGCCAAAAATATTATTTATTTGGATCAAGAATAAAATGTTTGGTTTTAACACTTAGTGTATTTTCCTTCCATTTACTTCTCTTTATTTTCTATTAGTCTTTTTTTATTTCCCTTGAGTTTATCTACATTGTTGGATTTCAGTTAAGGACCCTAAGATGTAGGGCTAAGATAATTACCCAAAACTCTAACTCTTCTTCTCTTTCTTTCTTTATTTCTTTCTTTCCTACCCCCAGCCCGTCACCCCTACACCATCTCCCTCCCTTCTCTAGCACCGACCACCAGTAGCAGCCACAGAGCTACCGTGAACAGCATTACTACAAGGCTCACGCAAGGCCGACCACCCTCCATGTAGACATCATCGTACACTGCCCAACATCTTTCTCTCTCTCTCTCCCCTTTTTTATTTTCTCATCCCACGGCCTCAAACCTTGCTTTTATTAAGCCATCGTCAGCCACCTCCACCAACATGCCTCACCTCGACCACCCCCATCTTATCCCTTCTCGGTTCCTATCTTTCCCTCTTTTGATTTCTTTCTCCTCCATTTCTTTGTTTCTCCCCTCCCTGCCATCGTGCTCCATTGCAAGCTTAGAAGCCGACGTTTCTCCCCTTGGCAGGACCTCTCTCGGCTTGTCCCTAGTGATTTCACTCGTCCCTCATGCCGACGACCAAGCCCCCCATGGCCAGCCCGAAACCCCTTTCTCTCTCTCTCTCAACCATGCACAGCAAGCCCAACCTTGAACACATCAAAGCCACTGCAAATCCTCACCTCCTCTTCAGCCCCTCAGCACTGCAACAGACCCTCGCATTCCTAATTTCTCCCCCTTTGTTTCTCTTGTTCTTGGCCACCATCCACAACCACCAATCACCAACCAACAACCACCACCAATCACCAGCCAACAACAAACACCCAACTCTGCTGTCACATCAGTTGTGAAGCTCAACCCCTAAATTTTGGTATAACTCTCCTTATCTCTCCTAGATTACTGTCTTTATGTGATTGTGTTTGAATATATAGATAGATTTAATGTATGTATCGAATGTTTTAGTTGTGGTAGACTAAGAAGAAGTGGGATATGGTTTGTGATGTTGCTATATGTTGTGCGAAATAATGAGATTAAATGTGTAGTTGTGTTGTGGTTGTATGTCCTGTGAAGTAATGGGGATCATTATGCAGTCCTTGTTGTGGTTGTATCCTATGTGAAGTGATGGGATTAAATGTGTAGTTTGTGATGTGATTGCATTAGTTCGTTGTATGTTGAGTTAATTGATATATATGGATTGAGTATGAGAAGTAGGTGTATGGATTTTAATATAATTTTCAGATTGTGTTGAGGGTGATCTTTCTGGCATTTTATGCTTATGTGAAGTATGGGGATGTGTTGGATGTTCTATGTGGAGTTTAATTGGACTTTGCATTGACTATGTGTGTTTAGTTGCATGATATGATGCTTGATTTCAGGGACTAAGGAAGTTTGTAGTTGAGTGAGCAAAGTTTTATAAATTGGTAGGTTATACGTTCAAGAAATGGATAGTATGGGCAACAAGTATGTTTTATAAATTTAAGTTGTGTATGTGAAAGATTGGAGTGGGGTGATGTGAATTAGTACTAATTATTGAAGTGATATATGGTTGTGGTTTTGTGGAGTCGTGATTTGTAACTTATAAAGTTTTGTGATTGTGTTGTGTAGAAGTATAAATGATATGGACAGATTTAATGTTTAATCTTTGGCTTCATTGGGATTGATGTTTGAGCATGGAAGTGGTTTATAATATCATGGTTACGCTTGAGTTTGGATTATGTCATGTAATTGAATTGTATTGAGATGCTTAAGGTGAATATATGAAGTTTGGATGGAGATGGATTGTCTGGAAGTGTTGGGATGAAATGATGGAGTTGTAGTGGAGTTGAAAAGCATGATAATGATGTTGGTTGTTAAATGGACAAATTTGTTTATATTCAATGTATCGAGTATGGGTGAAGCTTGTAAAAGAAAATGCATGCTTCAAATGAATTGCATGTTGATCTTAAGCGACAAAAAGGGTAGGGTACATGTGTAAATTGATTGGTTGCATGTATTGGACAGATTTTATGTACTTTGAATGTATTATGTATGGATAGAGCTTGTTAGAACAAGTGGGTACTTATATGGATTGTATGTTTATTTTAGGTGATAAAGGGGTATGGTACATGTGTGTGTTGGTGGATTTTATAGGTATGTTTAGGTTAGATTGTATAATATGTTTGTAGGTGAGGAAGTGAATGGGAACTTGAGTTGATGTTGGATTGGTTTTGGGTTGGATTACATATGGAGGAAGTGTATTATTTGAGGAATGGTATTGTGATTGTAGTTGGGTTTTATGGTGAAGTGGGATTTAGTTGTAGGCTTGTGCATAACGGTTGGAGATTTAAAGTGAAGCATATGAGCTCACTTTATTAGTTAGAAATGAAGTTAGGCTTTTAGGTTCATAGTCTAAACTTAGGATTTATGAAAATGGTTATGCTTCAAGGATTGAATGGTGACTTGTACAAGTGTAATGAAAGGGAAGTTATGAATACCTAGACGTGTAAGTTTGTACAATTAGGAATATTATGAAAAATTATGCAATTAAATAGTTGAAGGAGATTAGTTGGACGATGACTAGTTTAAGTAGAGGAAGTTTATGTTGAGACCCAATTGGAGGTTAAGGCCTTGTGGAAGAGAATACAGAGTCAAGAGTAGTTTTATTATATAATTTCTAAGTTTAATGTTCTTTTGTAAATGAAAAGGGAATGACATTAAGGTTATGTATGCATGTAGGTTGTCATACACATGAATGGACTGCATGAAATAAAAATGGCATGGAGCCCAGACAAGTATTAATACTCTTCTAGAGTTTTGTAAAGATATGAAAATGAAAAGAAAATGTTTTATTTATGAAACAGAAATAAAATTCTTTTTTGAGAAAGATGTTCTTTTATGAAATGAAAGAAAATGAAATTTTTTCTCAGAAAGGAAATGATGCTTTATGAATCTATGCTAATGTATTAATGTTTAAGTATATGTATGTAAGAGTCTTCTTTGGCAGTCCCTTTTTATGCACCTAGAGAATAGGTGTATACATGTATGGATGTTATATGTAGTATTTATTGTATATATGTTCCGTGAAATGAAATGATTAGGTTTTATGCTATGAAATGATATTTTATTAAATGAAATGCACTGATGAATGAAAAGAAGGAAAAGGAAATAAATGTTTTAATGTATGAAGCTACGTAATGGCCATGACTGAATGAATGATGGTACCAATGCACTAGGCATATTGTAATGCCGGGTAAGTAGTAGTGATAGTGCACCCAGTGCTGCCCCCCAATTGAAAGAGATTCCCAACCTGTGGCTACGGATAGAATTCGTGTCCAAAAAACTGCTAACTCCAACACACGAGACGTAACAATGTGTATTGGTCAGAGGAAAAGTGATAAGAGTAATTGGATGTATGAAAAGATTTAGTTTTCTCAAGAATGAATGTACAAGGGGTTAAATGTTTTGGGGAATGAAATTCTTTTTATAGAAAAAATCCACCTTGTAATGTTTTCAAATAAAATAAATGCTTTATGTAAAGTATGTAGATGAATAATAGATGCATGAAACCTATGTTAGTATATTTTTACAGTATGAAGTAATGCTTACTGATTATTCGACTCATTTTATTTTTATGTACGCCCCACCCATGTGTGCCCCACCCAAAAATGAAATGAGGACGAAGCATCAAGACGGATATGACAGAAGCCTAGGTATTTTATTTCATATATGAAATCATTTTTGTAAAACAACTTTGTATTTTAATTAAATGAATTCCACTGCAAAACACTCTTTTATATTTATAAATACAAGTTTTCAATTTTAACTATAGAATCTTTTATATCCTAGGAAGGAATTAAGGATCAAATGAAAAGTTTTAAAAAGTTCAATAATTTCCGTCTCATTTTTTAAAAATATTTATTAAAGTCCTACCATAAAGACGGGCATTACAAAAGTAAATTCTATTATGATACATTTTCATAATTAATATTAGTAATTAGTTAGTTAGTTCTGTGAGGGTTGTATCATCATTTGAGTTATATTTATAAAAGTTAGATTGATAGATCTTGTATTTGTAATAAAAAATATATATATTATGGTCACGTAAATAATTTAGTGTCGAGCCACTCGGACAAACTTGTTTTTACCGAATATATATGTATCTCAAGTAATTAGAAAGATATATGATAGAATAACTAATCCTTTTAGTTGAGTGAACGCAAATAGCCATTCAACAATTGGGTACGTGTTCTTAATTAGACCATGGTCAATGGATGATATAACTTTACAATGGACCCACTACTTGTATGATTGCCTTGTTTGGTTGTTGAGATGAGATAAGCTGAGATGAGATGATAAATCTGTAAATAATAGTGAAATAGTTTGAGTTAAGATATTTTATGGGGTTTTGGAAGAATAAAAAGAAAATGTTGAATAAAAAATTTTAAAAGTTAAAATTTTGTTAGAATATAATTTTTTAATATAACATTTGTTTTAGGATTTGAAAAAGTTGAATTATTTTTTGTATTTTATTTGAAAAATTGTGAAAGTTGTAATGATTAGGTATTAATTAGATTAAAAAGTAAAAAATTTGAAATTGAAAAGTATTTATATTTTAGTGGTGTTTGGATGTTGAGATGAGATGATATGGGCCAAGAACATCTCAACATCCAAATGCTAAGTCATTACTTCGATGGAATAAAAGCTATCAAGTTTCATTTTTTTTTTCATAAGTTTATCTATAACTTACGTCGGTATGATATAGGATATTGGATCTTCTATTTCATATTTTCAAGGGTTACGTTCGAGACAACAAAAGAAAGCATTATATATATATATATATAACAAAGCAAGATAGTTGAGATAAAAGCTTTATATATATACAATATCTAACCAAAATTAACCACTATAACTGAATGAACGACAATTTGATTTAAAGCATTTCTCCTAAGGTATATCTACAAGAAATTAGGACTTTTCCAGCACTTAAAATCGTCGCAAATACTCCATATGGTTGCCGCATTCATCTACTAGTAATGAAGCCTTGTTACTGAAAATAAATGGAAGGCATGTAGCAAGAAGACTAGTAATGAAGCCTTCTTATGGAAAATAATTGATTTCATTAGTTGTAGCATATACATACATACACACACATATATATATATACACACAGATTGTTGACAAAACTAATCATCTATCGTCACCCAATGGTTAATTCACAACTAATTGGTTCCTCATACTGTCAAATCCAAAAGTTGTGCTTGAACTAAAAGAATGGTCTATGTCGACACCAATGCTTAAAGAGTGTATAGGTGCACTGAGCAAGTATTCATTCTCTTCTGTACAAAGATCAGCCTTTGCCCACGGATGTTTTTCCATAATTCTCAATCCCTCTAGCTCCATTGCGACTTCTTTCATAGTTGGCCTATCCTCCCCTCTTACACTTAAGCACCGTTTTGTAAGATTAGCAACTTCTTTTATTGCATTAATGTTACAGCCACTACCAATTTGATAATCAAGAATTTGATGTAGACGATCACCATCTACTGCAGAGTTAAAGTACATTGCCAGACTTCTATCCATTTCAGGCCTATCAAATGAAACTGCTTTCATACCTGTCAATAACTCGGCCACAACAACACCAAAGCTGTAGACATCACTTTTTTCTGTAAGTCGGTTACTATAGAAGTATTCTGGGTCTAAATATCCAAAAGTTCCCTTCACCAATGTAGCTACTTCTGTTTGATCCAGAGGGACCAATATTGAAGTTCCAAAGTCAGCTACTTTCGCAGAATAGTTATCATCTAAAAGTATATTTGCAGGTTTCACATCCCTATGTATAATCGGCACAGAAGTCGAGGAATGCAAGTATGCAAGTGCCCCTGCTATTTCTGTAGCTATCTTCAAACGCTTTTCCCATGAGAATGAGGATGATGTGCTTTTACCATGAATGTGGTTAGAAAGAGTACCATTTGTGATGAATTCATAAACTAGTAATGGCACTTCTGTTTCTAGACAACAACCTAACATCTTAACCACATTTCTATGGTTAATTTGTGTAAGCACAATTACCTCATTTATGAATTGCTCAATTTGACTTTGGTCACAAACTTTTGATTTCTTGATAGCAACAACTTTGTTCTCTGGTAGGACTCCCTGATAAACAGTTCCATAGCCTCCTTGGCCAAGGATTCTACTCTCATTGTAATTGTTGGTAGCTTTTTCCAATTCCTCCGCACTAAAGATTTTGACAACCTCCATAGAAGCTCTATAATTCAAGAGTTTTTGTTGTAACAATAAGCCTCCATTTTGTTGGAAAAATTTCTCTTTTAGCTTGATGAGTTTTCTTCTTTTGAGTCCACAATATATTGAAGAACCTCCCATGAACAATACCAAAAGGCCAATGCTGATAGCTGCACATATTCAAACATGTTATCTTTGTTTCCACTAATGGTTCAACAAATTAGTGAATCAAATAGGTAACTAGCTAGCTCACGTTAGAGCATGCTAGTGACTATCACAATTGCTAGAATAGATTCTATGTAGAGCCTGCATGATACATATATGGAAGAATTCCACCAACACATAATATGGCACACCAAAAAGGATGTACTACTCAAGCACTGTATGCAATACTTTCTGGATGAATCAAATCAAGCAAGCCTTTATCCTATCAAGCATCAAAAGGCCAAAAGTCTTCTAGGACTTTGAAATTAAAGAGCAAAATGATGGTGGATGTTTTGTAGGAGTACTTGATATTACATAATTATATTCTATGTCTAGTCTGACATTCTATATATATATATATATAGAATAATGATATATATAGTCATAAAGTACACAAGCATCCCGCAATCATTTTGAATATAGGGTCTACTATTAAAATTTTTTTTTTTATGTGAGTTCCGCATTTACTCACGTTTTTCAAAGCGATTGTGTGGCACTTGCACACTGCACACTCCACGACTGCAAATATAATTTCTCATATACAGAAGCCCATGCATGGGTTGACATGGAAGTGCCATGAGCACTAGCAATGGCTTATTCATCTTTATCTTCATCTTCAAATTTTCATAATGTCTTTAAATTCATCTATATTGGCTTATGCATATCTAAATTTTTACATAACTATGAATAGTGCTTCTTCAAGTTTGAAAAAGCACTATTCACTCTTCAAACATTATTTTTAATGTTTTTTCTCTCTCCTACCCATTAAAATCAGCTTTGTGAAATTTGTATTAAGATGATTTTGATATATGAAATTTGTATTAAGTTAATGATACAAAGTATTTTTTTGTACACATTAATATTTATTCATAAAATTGATCATTTTGATATATGAAATTGGTAATATTTAGATATATGAAATTTATATTTTTGAGAACATGGTGTTAATTGTAAAATATATAAAAAAAATAATAGTTTTAAGAAAAAAATTAAAAATAATAATATTTATTATTATTTAGTTCAAACATGCATAATCTAATGTGAGATTTTTTTCTTGATATGTAAAATCAATTTTTAAAAAATATAATTTTGAAGGTATATATATAGAAAAACCAATGTCAGTGATTTTTAGATATTGTCTGACAATTGTCTTGCCAACTCTGACATGGCGTGTCCCGTCAACATTCATTTCAAAATTACGCTGATGCGTTAGCACATGCAAAATTAATTTGTACCCCTAGCTAGCTTGGCTCGTTGGTATATATACATGAGGTGGTTGGATCCAACCACCCACACGTAAGTGAATAGATTAATGACCAATTAAGTACAGAAAATATTGGTTAAAAAGTAATTACAAATATATTAATTATTATTATAACAACATATATACTTACTAAGTGGAATAATGATATGAATGCTAGATCGGCCGGTCGAGGCTTTAGGCCTGCATCCTGTTCCGTTTATGATCTTCCCATCGCCCTCGTATCCGTCAAGGCAAGTACATGTGAAATTTCCATCAATGTTGTTGCATGTTGCTGTAGTAACGCACGGTTTCGGAATTGAATCACACTCGTTAATATCTGAAACACAGCGAGAATACAAAAGATCGATGCTTAGCAAACCGAATGTATATGATCAGTAAATGATTCGAAACTTTGGAACCCATATAAAAAATAATAATCCAGATGATCAAACACCACAATTTATAAGGGAAGAAAGCATAATCCCATGAGCATGCATGTTTCCATAAACTCCAAAGTCAGGCAAAGTTTCTTTGAGGTTCATTCTTTATGGATGTTTCTTTCCTTCGATGTGCAAAACTCGTACCTTGGCAACCATATTCAACGAGATATGGATTTCCTTCATAACCTTTATTGCACCTGCATCGGTACCCATCCCCGTTTTCGGGATGATAACAATGGCTATTCCTTCCACATACGTTCTTGGAATTTTCACATGTTTCTTTACCATTAATCGCCCAATCAATAACCATTGGGGTCCTCATGTTTGGCATGCTTCTAAGATAAACAGAGGAGAAATTGAAGCTGTCTTGTTTAGCCACAAAAGCAAAGCTGCATGGATTGAATTTGGATATTCTTGTGTGATTGTTATAGCTACGTGCATCCAAAGTAAAGTTCTTCAATCCTTTTGGGATATCAACTTGGCAACACCCAATCCCAGAGCATGACCCATTGATGACATTCTTGGGACTTCGACATATAGAAATGCAGCCTATGGAGAAGCGCTCATTGTTCCGGTAAGCGTTGAGGTAGGCGTAAGTGTCGCAGCCAACGGCCACAAACTTGTTTTTGGTGTTGGAAATTGTGAAAGCAGGGACTCGGAGAGAGGGATTGTTGTTATACCCAAGCACACCACTCGAGTTTTCGTAACACTGACGGGATATATACATCAAGATGTCAAGCTCGCCGTCGACGGAAATGTTTGTGACAACAAGATTTTTACCGACCACTGGTCGGGGACGGCCGGACGAATCGTTACTACAATTAATGCGAAAATATTTATTTAGGTAGCAATCTTCAGTAATACCAAATGGATATGGAATCTTAACATCTCCACACTGATCCTGGCAGTGAGGCCTCTTGGCTATTGGGAATGCTACTACTGCAGCTGCCATTCCCGACACTAACACAAAAACACCCATCACTTGCATGAATATCCTGCTCAAACCCATTGCTCCCTGATCTGTTTCCCAGGAGAGGATTCAAGTACTTTTTTTTTTTTTTTTTTTCTTTGGTCTGTTGCAAACTTTGATAGATCATCTGCAAGCTGATATTTTTATCGGATGGAGGCATACGTAAGGAAGAGAAGACCATTATAGTTATGAAAAAAATATATTAAAATATCAATATCATTTTATATTAGTAGATGATTTGGAAGGGACGTGTTGAATAGGTAGAAAAAATTATTTCAAGGAAGACCTGGCGTTCCATGACTTTGGACTTTCATTCATGCATACAACTTGGCTTGCAAATAAAGCCAAAAAAGCTGCAACTCAGGTCAAGAAAAAAAAGTTATGTTATTGTTGGCATCTTTTTTAGGTCGTAATTGTTAGGTTTATTAGCGTTGAATATAACACAATTACATATAAATTAATTCAGGCGGCTGTCGTACATTTGACCCAGTTGATTGTGTAAAATATAATTTGACTAGTACATGTTCATATTAATTATATAACTCATACTACCGGGAAGAAAAAATAAGAGATTCATATACAAGTTTTTGTACATATTTCATCTCATCTGATCTCATTTTTAAATATTACTCAAATATAAATATTTTTTTAATTTTAAATATTTAATTTTTTCATCTAATCATTACATAATCATTATAATTTTTTCAAATTTTCAAACAAAACACAAAAAATAATTCAACTTTTTTAAATCTTAAAATAAATATAATATTAAAAAATAATATTCTTACAATATTTTAACTTTATAATATTTTTATTCAATTTTTTCTCTCTTTTTTAAAACTCAATAAATCATCATAATTCAAGCAATTTCACTACTATTTATAAACTATTCCACTACTATTCATATATTTCTCATCTTATCTCATTCTCCAAACATCCCCTAACTTCCATTAATTTGCATAAGAAAATAGAAGAGCTTGAATACTATCTGGAACACCTTCCATGATATACTAATATTAGAGATGGAAAATGTTTTATGAATCAATATTTTTTTTATAGGAATATCAATCAATATTATTTTGAATATTTCTATCATTTTATGTTAATTATATGATGTGGAAGGGATCATACCGTGTGTTGAATAGGTACGTAATTAATTAATAGATTATTTCTAGGAGAAGACTCAGTCCGCGCGCAATGATTTTGGCTTTTGGTGCTTTAAAAATTAAAACTAATTGGCTGCAGATCAAGGGAGCATGCCCGAGCCGTGATCGATGTGTACTCTTGAAAAATTATTATTGTTTTGGTTTTTGAAAAAGTTAGATTAGAATTTTAAAAAATTGAAATATTTATTATATTTTATGTGAAAATTTAAAAAATTATAATGATGATATGAGATGATATGAGAATTTTGTGTCTCATCCCACTTACCAAACATGTCCACTTGAGATGAGATGAGATGAGTTGAGATAAAAGTTAAAAATTGAATAAAATATAATTTTTTAATATTATTATTGTTCTGTAATTTGAAAAAGTTGAATTATTTATTATATTTTAAGTGAAAGTTTTAATGATGAGATAAGATGAGTTGAGAGTGTTTCTCAATCTAAACTGTAATTTACAGTGTTTTAATCCAAACTAAATAAAATCAAGAAGTCGGGTCAATAAATAAATAAATAAAAGAGATATATATATACACTACAAGAAAAACGGGCTTTTGCGACTAATTTATTGCAACCAAAAGACTATTTGCAACCAATTTTAGTTACAAATATTCATTTCGCTAGAATTAACTAGTCGCAAATAAGTAATTTTCTTGTAGATATATAATTTACAGTGTTTCAAAATAACACAATTATATTTAATGTAAACAATAGCAACTACTATCTTCTTGGGGCACTCAGGAATTCCAGAATTATGACAAATATTTAGGCCTCCCACCAATGGTTGGAAAAAATAAGAAAAGGGCTTTCTCAGATATCAAGCATAAAGTCTGGTCTAAGCTTCAACAATGGAAGGGGAAACTTCTATCCCAAGGGGGAAAAGAAACCTTGATTAAGGCAGTGGCTTTAGCAATCCCTACCTATGCTATGTCTTGCTTCAAACTACCATTGTCCCTCTACAATGAACTAGAACAAATGATGGCTAATTTCTGGTGGGGGCAGAAAGAGGAAGAGAGAAAAATTCATTGGGTAAGCTGGAAGAGGATGTGTGAAACCAAGAGTGATGGGGGCCTGGGATTCAAGAACCTGAGATATTTTAATGAGGCCTTACTTGCTAAACAAGGGTGGAGGATAATGCAGCAAAGTGATAGCCTGGTCCATCAAATTTACAAAGCCAGATATTTCCCTAACACAAGCTTCCAGGAATCAAGCCTTAGTCACAACCCTTCTTTTGCTTGGAGGGGCATATGGTCAGTCAAAGACAAACTTATTCAGGGCTGCAGATGGAGAATTGGTAATGGCTCGACTACAAGGATATGGAAAGACTACTGGATCCCTGGTTTCAACAATATTCATCACGTGGGAATTCCAAATGGGGCTAACAACCAGAAAGTTAAGGAGCTAATTGACTCAGACACCGGATGGTGGGATGTGCAGAAAGTAAGAAGACTGCTGCCTCCTGACCCTGCTGATGCAGTGCTCAAAATCATCCATAGTGCAGCAAACCATGAGGACAAATTAATATGGGATAAGGATAGAAGTGGTTACTTCAGTGTGAGGAGTGCTTACAAGTGGTTCAAAATGCAGGCTAGACCTATAACAGAAGGTGAAAGCTCCTCCAACGACCACAACAAAAAACTATGGAAGCAAATTTGGAGAATGAGAGTGCCCCCTAAGGTAAAAGTATTTGCTTGGAGAACCTGCATTGAAGCCCTCCCCACGAGATGCAACCTGAAAACAAGGAAGGTAGTAGAAGATGAAACATGTCAACTGTGTTCCTCAGCAGCAGAAACGACAGCTCATGCACTGTTTCAATGTAAATTGCTCCCTCACAAGTGGGCTAAGCTACTACCACAACTTCACACAGAGGCTCCTCATAGAGACATCAGGGAGTGGATTTATAGAGTATAGGCATCCAGCAACAGCAAGGCTCTGGAAAGGCTTTTCATGATAGCCTGGGCATGCTGGTATAGAAGAAACCTTTGTATCTTTGAAGAGAAACAACTCTCTCCTAAGGAAGCCATTAACTCAGCCCTTTCTCTCCGTTGGACTTTCAAAGCCTCTAAAGATATCAATATCAGCAAAGCTCAGAAAATTTCCCAATGGCAACCTCTTCCACAAGGTTCCATAAAACTCAATGTTGATGGGGCTGTCTTTCATGCTGAAAACAAAGCAGGAGTTGGAATCATTGCCCGTGACTGGGAAGGGAAAGTCTTAATGGCAGTTAGTCAAAGAGAAGAAGCTGTCATGGAACCTCTGGAAATTGAATTACTAGCGATACTAAGAGGCTTGCAGTTCAGCATTTCCCTTGGCCAACAACCCTTATGCATTGAAACTGACTCCCTGCTTCTGGCTAAAGAACTTTCTAGCTCTCATGCCTCGAACGCCAGCTACGGTAATATCATAACTGATATCCGAGAGCTCAAGGGCAGGTTCCTAAGCTGTTCTATTACTCATATCAACAGAGAAGCAAACCAGGCTGCTCACAAGCTAGCTAGATTTTCAAGGAATGTACCAAACACTTTTGAATGATGGGAATCTGTTCCCAACTATGTTCTACTAGTCCTGTGGACTGACATGCATCTGTAATACTCTTTTGGTGAATTAAGGAGAAGGAGTTAAATTTCAAAAAAAAAAAAAAAGGGAGCATGCTCGAGCTATGATCGATGTGTTTTGGTTTTTGAAAAAGTTAGATTAGAATTTTAAAAAGTTGAATTATTTATTATATTTTATGTGAAAATTTAAAAAACTATAGTGATGATATGAGATGAGATGAGAATTTTGTGTCTCATCCCACTTACCAAACATGTCCAGTTGAGATGAGATGAGATGGGTTGAGATAAAAGTTAAAAATTGAATAAAATATAAATTTTTAATATTATTATTGTTGTGTAATTTGAAAAAGTTGAATTATTAATTGTATTTTAAGTGAAAGTTTTAATGATGAGATAAGATGAGTTGAGAGTGTTTCGCAATCTAAACTATAATTTACAGTGTTTTAATCCAAACTAAATAAAATCAAGAAGTCGGGTCAATAAATAAATAAATAAAAGAGATATATATATACACTACAAGAAAAGAGGGCTTTTGCGACTAATTTATTGCAACCAAAAGATTATTTACAACTAATTTTAGTTACAAATATTCATTTCGCTGGAATTAACTAGTCACAAATAAGTAATTTTCTGTAGATATATAATTTACAGTGTTTCAAAATAACACAATTATATTTAAATTCACTAATTACTAACTATAATTTAATCCAAGGCATGCAAGAAGGTTTAAGCTTAATAAATAACTTTGGGTCAAAAAACAAAATAAGCTTAATAAATAATAATAAATAACATGCTTAGGTGCCGTTGCTGTTACTTTCAACGGATACAGTACTTCGAATATCGTAAAAAAAAAGATGTAATTTTAACAATGATAATATTATTATCGTTAATGCAAAGTTTTTCATCGCAAATGCATGTACTTTTTTTTTTTTTTTGATAAAAGAGGATATTGTTCCATTCATGAAAGGGGACTTATAAAGTTGACTTAAAAAAGTCAATTACAGACGATAATAGTTTCCCAGCACACTTCCGCGGCTGGCTTGGTCTAGTCCAGACGACAATCTCTACAGATAGAAGTCTGAGAGACAGCACCCTTCTATCTAAGATAGAGGTAACAGTAACCCAACAAACAAACCTCCATACCCGACTAAGCGGGATATGGAGTTGGAAACCCCATCTTCTCCACCATCGCGAAGCGGGGACACAAAAACCATTCGGACCTAGGTCCAAATGGCGTTACATTTTTGGATTTTTATTTACTAGAAAGTAAAGACAATACATAAAGAAAATTACAATATGAAAACACTGTAAGCGGAAAATCAGTGCATGAAAAGGCAGTTGGAAGAGAAACCGACGGTCGAGCTTGGAAGAACCAGAGGTGCCGAGTTGGGAATGGCCGCGCGTTGCAGCGGCAGACTGTTCCTTGGTGGCGCGTGGGTCTCACGCGCTGGCGAACTCCGAATTTTTTGACCCGCGCGTGCTAGCTACGCGCCGCTCCGATGGAGGTCGCATTTGGAGGTTTTGCAGATCGGCGGCATGGTAATCTCCTGGTGGGGTGCGTGTTGTCTGCTGAGTGCCGGAAAGTCACGAACGCCGATTCCCCTTTGGTTGGCCTGAAAAGACACAAAATTAAACTAAAAACTACACTAAATGAAAATGCAGATGGGAAAGGAGCAAGGGTGAGGGGGGAGGAGCCTAAGCTCCCACCCCCTCTGGCTGATCTCGACGGTGAGTAAGTTTAGGGGGGGAGAGTTCAGGAGCTTTCCGTGGGTAAGTTCCAAAAATTAAAGTACTTGACCCCAAATGCATGTACTTGAAGTGGCAAGTTCATATATAATATAAAATTTTGATAGTACAGTCCGTACGAACATGTAAATTTTCTAATTAAGAGTAATTAAATAATTTGGTTTGTGATGACAGCAACACATTATCTTGGAGACTAGATCAAAGTCGTAATTTAATTTAATATAATATATATGTATATATATGTATGTATATATATGTATGTATGTATGTATATATATATATATATGTATGGATGATTGAATTGGAGGCGCGCTTATGATATTCAAAAGTCAGCCTCCAATTAGATGGTAGAACTGCATCTGGCCTATATATGTTTGTTGGCAAGTAGATGCTAATTTTAGGCAGCAATAATGTGTTGAAACTATCAGAAAAGGATTCTCCACTACCTCTAAACAGGGATTCTACACCACAAGAGGCGAACTTCACAAACATTTGCAGAGATGAATAAATTGGAATATTTTTCTATTAGTTAATTACAATTGTAATGAGCTGTAAATTGTATTCCTTTTTGTAAGAACATTGAAATATATGTTTGTATTTCATTTCATCAATAGCAACTCCAGGGTTGCCTTTTATAGAGGATAGACTACAAAGAATCCAGAATATTTTAAATATAATAATCTTTTATACAATGGCAGCAAAGAACGCATGCAACGCATGCACTGTAGAGTTTGTTACGCAGGGGTCAAGCTCAAGCTTTGTTGCTATGACGTATTTTGGCTAACAGTCAGTGCAAGGGTAGATTTGTCCTTAACATCCCCCTTCAAGTCACGCGGCAAAGATTGGAGTTGAAGACTTGAACAAAGTGATGCAAATCGAGAAGATGAAAGAGGTTTAGTGAGCAAGTCTGCGAGCTGGTCTTTACTAGAGATGAAAGCTACCCGTAAAGATTTGTTCTACACCCGATTTCGCACGAAATGAAAATCTATTTTGACATGTTTAGTTCGTCCGTGAAAAACAAGATTAGAGGATAAGTACATTGCTCCCATGTTATCGCAATACAGAAGAGGGGAACACTAAATGGACACCAAGATCACGACAGAAGTGTTGGAGCCAGATGACTTTGGCAGTAGAGTTTGCAATTGCCTTGAATTCGACCTCAGTTGAAGATCTTGCAATGGTTGGTTGTTTCTTGGATGACCATGAAACAAGATTAGAACCAAGAAATATGCAATAGCCACTTGTAGAATGCCAATCATCTGGGTATCCTGCCCAATCGACATCAGACCAAGCAGTAAGCTAAGCAGGTGATGATGAAGAGAGTTGCAAGCCAATAGTTGACGTGTGCTTGAGATAGCGAAGGATTCGCTTCACTACCTGCCAATGAGGCACTCAAGGGCTATGCATGAATTGGCATACTTTTCCTACAACAAAGGCAAGATCGGGCCTTGTAAATGATAGGTATTGCAGGGATTCAATTGTACTCCGATATAATGTGGTGTCTTCAAAAGGTTTCCCTAAAAAGGCACTAAGCTTCTCGGTAGTGGACATGGGGGTCTTTACTGGTTTTGCACTCTTCATATTTGTGCGGTGCAACTGGTCGGTTATGTATTTGTGCTGTGTGAGAAGAAGACCCTTGGAGTTGTAAGAAGCCTCAACAGCAAGAAAATATAGTAGGTTGCCCAAGTCAGTGATGGGGAAGTCATGGCGTAAGGCTGCAATGAGATTAGAGATATACTGCATGGAAGACCCTGTGATCAACAGGTCATCAACGTATACTAAAACAAAAGTAGTGATGTTTGCAAAGTGATGAATAAACAGAGAGGAGTCTACTGTAGGAATAGTAAAACCAAGATCAACCAGCCGAGAGCTTAGATGTGCATACTAAGCACGAGGTGACTGCCGAAGGCCATAGATGGCATTATTTAATTTGCAAACAAACGATGGGTACTAAGGATGTGAGAAGTCAGGTGGCTAGGCCATGAAAATTGTTTCATGGAGTAGCCCATGCAGAAACGCATTTTGCACATCATACTGGTGGATAGACCAATTTCGAGATGCAGCAAGTGTGAGCACGGTTCTAACCGTTGTGGCCTTAACCACAAGGCTGAAAGTTTGTTCAAAATTAATGCCAGACTGTTGAAGAAATCCTCTGCCAACTAAACAGGCTTTGCGACATTCAATCAAACCATCGACAAGTCTTTTGGTTCGGAACACCCATTTGCAGGTGATGGTGTTTGTTGCTTGTGAAGCAGGGACATGGGTCCAAGTTTGGTTGGCAAGTAGAGCTTGGAACTCCTTAGCCATGGCGTCGCGCCATTCTGGGTACTGTTTGGCTATGGTGCAACTAGCAGGAGTTTCAGGGATGGGACTGAAGTTAGTGATGAAGGCACGGGGTAAGGGCCATTTGGTGGTGTCATCATGGAAAGTGGTGGGTCGAAGGGAGTTGGTTTGTGAACGAGTAACCATTGTGTGTGTGTGCAGTTGAGGTGGTGGTGACGATGGAGTCGGTGATGGTGATGATGGATTCGGTGCAGGTAACGGAGAGGGTGGAGGCGAAGGGGGAGGTCCAAGAATAGATGGAGAAGATGAAGTTGAGTGTGTTGGTGGACTGGACTGAAAATGGGGAAGAATTGTATGAGTGGGCTGAGAAGGAGTAGTGGCTTCGGCAGGGATGAGTAAGGGAAGCTATTTTAGTTAAAACGAACATCTTTTGAGATGTACGTTCGGCCAGTAGGAATATGATAACATAGAAAACCACGGTGATTTAGGCTTAGACCCATGAAGACACATGAAAGGGAATGAAAATTAAATTTGCATGGGTTGTAAGATGTGCTGAGGGGCCAGCATTCATATCCAAAAACTTGTAGAGAATTGTAATCTGGTTGGGCTTTATGAAGTAAAAAATGGGGTGAATTGTTTTGTAATGTGGGAGATGGTAACATATTAATTAAATAGACCGAATGAAGAAATGCTTGAGGCCAAAAATGGAGGGGGACAGATGAGTGGGCTAGCAGTGTTGAGCTCGTATCAACTATGTGATGGTGCTTACGCTCAACGATGCTATTTTGAGTATGGGTATGAGGACAAATGAGTCTATGAGTGATGCCACATGATTTTAAGTAATTGGAAAAGGGGCGATATTCACCCCCCCCCCAAAAAAAATCTGACTGAAATTGTAAGATTTTTGTGTTAAATTAAAGTTCAACATTATTTTTAAATTTCACAAAGGCATCGAATCTTGAGATTTTGCTTTGAGTGGAATTAACCATGTGTATCAGGAAAAATCATTGACAAAAGTAATTTAAAAGCGATAATCATTAGGAGACACATATAGGGATGGACCCCATAAATCTTAAAATATAAGCTGAAATGGTGTAGTGGATTTATTTATTCGTTGATAAGCAGGTGATCTATGATGTTTGGCCCGAGGCACAGGCATTGCAAAATGGGATTAAAGTGCGCTCAAAAGGAAGTTGAAGCTGCTGGAGGATGGACTGGACGAGCTTGATGGAAGAGTGTCCAAGCCTAGTGTGCCAGATAGGAATTGAGAGGTGACTTGAAAATGTAGAAGGTGGTGAAGCTAGGATGGAACGGGGTAGAGACCGTTACTTGTGGTCCCTTGAAGAAGACGCTACCCCGACTTGCAATCATGAATAGAAAAAGAGTTAGCATAAAATTGGAAGAAGACATTATTGTCGATACAGAACTGGCGGATAGAGATCAAATTCTTTTTAAAAGAGGGAACGCACAAAATTTTATTAAGTAGAAATTGAGATGAGAAGGAGAGGAAGGAGGCTGAACCAAAATGTGATATAGGAATTGAGGAGTTGTCACCAACACGAAGTTATTCGTCACCACCATACTCGAGTGCATATAAATTAAGGTTACTCAATTCACTAGTGATATGATTTGTGGCAGCGGTATCAGGATACTAGTTGGTATTGGGTGAGTAGGTGGTTGAGGTGAAGTTGGCTGTCATGGGTGATGGATTGGTATAGGCTTAGTTAAAACAATACAAGCAGTGATAGCTATGTGGCCTTGGTGATTGTAGACCAGACACACCACAGGTTGGTCAGTAGCGGAAAATGAATTAGGAGACGTGTTACCTGCATAGTTTCCACGGCCCCTGTTATTGGAACGTCCACCATTACGTCCGTGATTAGAGTTGCGTCCACCACGATTTCCTAGTCCACATGAAACAGAGGAAAATTTTGCAGTAAACTTAGCAGAGGCTTCCATTGGGAAAGTGCTAATTTTAGAGTGATGAAGCAACCTGACTTCATGAGCCAAAAGGTGTCCAAGTAATTCTTCAGGAGAAATTGGGACGAGCCTAGTAGTCACAAAGGTGACTAATCCATTGTAATTTGGACTGAGTCCAGCAAGAAGATAAGGAATGAATTCCAGATGAGGGAGAGGACAACCCGCAGCTACCATGACATCGGTAAGACCCTTAGCTTTGGGAAAGTAGGTAGAGATGGTATCAACACCCTTCTTGTGAGAAGCCAATTGAAGTTGGGTCTGGATGACCCGAGCTTGAGAAACAGAAGCATACGTTGATTCAAGAGAAAGCCAAACAGCTCTTGCGGAAGAACAGCCGACCACTTGGGCCATTAAAGGTTCAGACATAGAAGAAATGAGGGTGGACATTACTTGTTCATCTTGTTGAAACCATAGTCATAGGTTGGGTTGGGGTTTTGTTGTCAAGCTCAAGTTTCGGTGCTAGACAAGAACCATCAACATATTTGTAAAGTTGATTGCCATGAAGATACGGGACCAATTGGGTTTTCCAAAGTAGGTAATTATCGAAAGTAAGTTTCACAGCAATGGTGTGGGAGAAAGTTGGTTGTGGGAGGGAGGGAGAGATGGAAGATGATTCATATTCAGCCATGGACAATGAGTCCTTTTTAGGCTCTCTGATACCATGTAAGAACACTGAAATATATGTTTGTATTTCATTTCTTCAATAATTTCTTCAATAGCAACTACAGGGTTGCCTTTTATAGGGGCTAGACTACAAGGAATCGAGAATATTCTAAATACAATAGTCTGTTATACAATGGCAGCAGAGAATGCATGCAACACATGCACTACAGAGTTTGTTATGCAAGGGTCAAGCTCAAGTTCTGCTGCTGTGAGGTATTTTGGCTAACAGGTAGCTTTGGCCTTAACACTTTTATATCCTGTATTCCTTTTTTTCCTTTCACTTTGTATATATATATCAGTTGTGTGTATACGGATGAGACGAGAAATGAATTCCGTTGTTTCCTTCCACTACTTTTTCTCCTCTGTTTTCTTTTGCTACGTAAGTTCCATCATAATGGGATGGTTTTCATTGGACTTTTGAATAATCGATACTTAGAAAATGGCCAAAAATGTCACTAAGAATCATCAGTGGGCCAGACTGACATCACACTTTTGCAAAGTCGGATATGATTCAGATTATATATATATAATTAGATGAGTTATTCTATTTTTAGATTGGTATGTAGAACATATCATTTATATTACTTAAATGGTAATATTTGATTTATAAGATTCAAATTTTAAATTTTATCTTTCAATTCAAATTATGTTATGTAAGCATGACTTTACTAGATTTGATCTATATATCGGCTTGATAATAGAATTTTTCATATGGAGACTGTTAGGGCCACCAAAAGGTGGTACCAAGATTTTCTATCGAGAATTGTAAAATGTAATTTTTTTCAAGCATATTTTAAATCTTTAAAGAATTAAAAAAAATCACAAACTTATTAAAAAATACTTCCTACCATTAAATAAACAAAAACAAACACCACAATCGATAACCTTTCTCGATGGCTTTTCTATGTGGGATAAGCTAGGGGTGGGCAGTGGGGCCCCACCCCAGCTGCCCCGTCCCCAGATCGCTCCACATCTGAGGCTTCAAGAGGAGGCGGGGTCGGGATGGGGTGGAACACCGCCCCGCTCCGCCGTTTGCAATATATATATTATCATATTATATATAAAAAAATACCTGAGCACAAAACAACGTCATTTTGTGCCTGGGTACTTTTTTTAATACCCCTGCCCATAATCAAAACGACGGCGCTTTTTATTATGGGTTAATACCCAGTCAAAGAGCCCCTCAGCCCCAGCCCCTGTTTCTCTTTTTCCTCGCGATTCCTCTCTCTCTCTCTCTCTCTCTCTACGATTCTCCCCAATTCTTCTTTTGCCTTATCAATCACCATCCGTCATCTCGAGTCATCGTCGCTGTCGTAGATTTCCATCGCCGCCTCAGCCCCAGCGCCGGGCGAATGTAAGTAGGGCTCAATGGCTCACTCCTGAATCTCTTCGAATATCATCCCATATTTCTTTTCTTTTATTTATTTATTTATTTGTGGATGGTGATTGGAGGATGGGATTGTGAATTGTAAAGGATTTGATTCTACATGTGGTTTGTGAATTGCTTAATTGTGCTCAATGTGCTATGAATCACTGAATTGTTGTGGAGATTGGAAGGGCGGGGGGTGGACGGTTGGAGGTCCACCCCCGCACCCCCATCAACGGATGGGGTACCCTGCTCCCGCATGGAGGGGGCGGAGCCTGGGGGAAAACTCCCAACCCTCGCCCATGCGGGGGTGGGGGGCGGGATAGGGGTGGCCCTGCCCCGTAGGGGGAAGGTAGCACCCCTAGGATAGTATTTCCCTTTTCATAATTAGAAATTAGTTTACGATCGAGTACATACATATATATATTTATATATATATGAGAAAGTCTACTTTCGCCCGGGAGGGGGAACCCCAGCATACATGTCTATCCACGTCTAAAATTAAAATGGTGGGTTTCGTTCAAATTCGGCTACCTCTCATCTTCTTCTTTGCATCTTCTTCACATTTTCTTCTCATGAAAGGTAGACAGGTTCTTCTCATCTACTGGTTCTCATCTTCTTCGTCTTCGTTATTTTCTGACCAAGCCGTGCCCCATTGGTAGTGTTTCTTCAACCAACGATTGGTAGGAATCAAGGATCTACTCATGATGTTGCCGTGGATATGAATTGAAAACTAGACAGAGTATAAAAAGTAAAGAATATTCAAACAAGAACAGAAAAAAGATGAGTCGAGAAGAAACATGAAGAAGAAGAAGAAGAATACTGTATTTTTTCTCCACTGTTCAAAATATGGAAAGAGAGTGGAAGTGTAATCGTGGGCAACAATTTGATCATCATGATTTGGGGCTTTCGTCACCTGGGATTGAAACTTTTGCATCTTAGACAGATTCCTAGAAAAAAATGAAGGTGGTTGACCTTTGATTCCTTGTATTTGCAGCTTTTAGACTTTACCCAAATAGTGTTGTAAAAATGAAAGAACAAGGCAACCCCTCTTTTACGAAGTCGAATCCATAAAAATAAAAGAACAAGGACCTTTGATTCCTTCCTTTTGTAAACCCCAACATCTTTTATTTGGGATGGGTTTGAATTGCAGATTGATTTAGGGTGCTGGCTAGGATGGGTTAAGGTTTGATTTGCTTTGAAATTTTTTGGTTTTCTTTTAATTTTAATGAATTTATTTAAATAATATCGACTGACGTAGCATTAACCACATCAGCCAATTCTGCAAAAGGTACCCAACACAGAGTACCTGTATCAAAATTGTATATATATATATATTATATGTATGTATATTGAGATTAAATAGTAATTAATTAATTAATATCTTGATTCTTGAAGTAATTGATGAATAATGTAAAAGGAGTAATTGATCACTTTGAATGCAATCACACCCTAATATTCTTACCTCTCTTCCATCTTGATTTCTAAATTGACTAATTTTCTTTTTTGTTTTCTAGTAATTATATATAATGACTTCATATAGAGATTTCAACAAACTAATTTTCGTGTAGTTGACCAATCAAAACAAAGTTTTTTCTCCATGTGAATGGTCGGCAAGATGACTCCCATACTTCCATAGAATCTCCAAAGAGCATTAGTCACTTGTAAAGAGAGGAAAATTAACTGCGAGTCATGCCCCAGTTGCTTCAAACACTACAAGGTCCATTATATAAGCTTTTCATGCGTATTTATGTTATTATGTTAAGGTTAAAAGGTTTTTTTTTTTTTTAAACAAACATCACACTACTTTTATTAACAACCCCACTTAAGGAGGAGGCAAACCCTTATTACAACCAAACAAAACCAAACCCATGGTACTACTACGCAACCCAAAAACGTTACACAACAAGAATCACCCATCCTCATAATCTGATACATGGCAAACCCAGCTTATCAACTCTGATAATGCCTTTCAACAACAGAGGGAGCAAATCTCCTAAACCGTACCTGGTGCTTAAATCCTCCTCCCCCATGCGAGCTAGGAAGTCAGTAGCTTGATTCCCTTCCCTAAACTGATGTACTATCTTGAACCTAACACCCTTTAACTCCCTGAGTAGATCTTCCCAAAATGCCCAAAGATACCAAAGAGAACATTTCGTGCTTATAATCCAGTCCACCACTATTTTCGAATAACACTCTATTATAATCCCTTGACAAACCAGCTCCTTGCACATAACTACTCCCACTAGTAGTGCCCTTAGCCCCGCCTCGTTATTGGTACCGTGACCAAGCAGCGAGGAAAAGGCCCCCTACACAACTCCCTCATGATCCTTTATAACCCCTCCGCCACCACAATTTCCCGGGTTTCCTCCGCAACTACCATTAACATTCAATTTTAACCACCCCGCTGGAGGTCTTTCCCACACCACAATTCTAATTCTTCTAATTGGCCTATTGACCATCAACACATTCACTACACTTAAGACCTGGCGATCCGAGTTGATCCCATCTTTCTCCATCCCATCCTCAGCAATTTTTTGTAACTAGAGCCTCACTGATCTCCACACCCCTTCCACCGTTTCATGATATCCTTCCATCCTGGCTCTACATCGTTGCTGCCATAACCGCCATGTTATCACACTCGGAAGTAAACCAAGCATCACTCATAGCTTCGTAGACTTCTTTGCATGGCTGAACCAAAGTAAGACCTTTCCCCACCAAGTGCCCCCCTGCATCATATATAACCCAAGGTTGACTTCTACCATCCTCCATACCTTCTGCGCAAACTCCCTAGACCCCAGCACATGGTCCAACGACTCTACACTTGGAGCTGCACAGCAATCACAACGAGAAGCCAGAGCTATGCCCCTCGATTGCACCCTTTCATCCACAGCAAGGCACTTAAAATGTGCCTTCCATATACACAAAGACACCTTCTTTGGTAACCAACTGTGCCATATCTAATGATAACTCCTCTCTCTCTCTCTGGTTTCTAGGGCGAGTGTGGAGGTCTATTTTCACTGCCGTTGTGCAGTTTAAAGGGATTCTTTTCACTGTGGTGTTTGGGTTTCTTACTGGCGTACAAGTTTTAGGGATTATTTGGGGTTACTTACTGGTATGGAGAGTGATTTACAGGATTTGTATCAACGCTTGTTGCTGACGGAATATGAAAACGATGAGGTTGTGGTGGAAGTAGATAGATTGGAGGAATTGAATCTGCGGGGTGGTAAGTGTTTAGTAATATCGTTGTTCACGGAGAAGCATTTTAACAAGGATGCGTTTAAATCAACAATGAGGAAGGCTTGGCGTCTGGTCCAGAGTGTCCGATTTCGGGACCTCAATTCATTTTTAATTTTGGTCGAATTTGAGAATCTCCGCGATAAAGAGAAGGTGGTGCATGAAGGTCCCTGGTCCTTCGACAATCATTTGGTTTTGATGAAAGAGGTGGATGGTAGTCAACAGGTTCATAATATCAAGATTTCTGAGGCATAATTTTGGGTTAGGCTTCATGATCTCCCGATAAGAGCGAGGAATACATATGTGGGAGAGAGGGTTGGTTCAAAATTGGGTAGGGTGGAGGAAGTCGATTTGGATGAGGGGGAGTTGGCGTGGGGAGAGTTTATGCATGCCTGTGTAACGCTGGATGTCACAAAGTCGCTGCTGCGAGGTACCAAATTTGTTATGGGAGGGGATAATCCTGTTTGGGTTCTCTTATGAGTGGTTGCCTAATTTTTGTTATTGGTGTGGTTGTCTGGGGCATGGTGATAAGGAGTGTGCCAGCAGAATGTCGGAGGTTATGGAGGATGCTTTTTATCCCTAGGGTGCATGGTTGCGAGCCTCTTCCTTTCGTGATAATTTCAAGGAGCCTACAACTAGAGATCGAGGGCAGCGGAGTTCGGCTGCTATGGCAACTCAGGCAATTGGGGGTGAGCCATCGGAGCAGGTGGCTGCTGAAGCCGTTACTGGTGCTCATCTAGTTGATGTAACTGAAAAGATAAACGTGGCACAAGTTTCAGATCCAGAGTTGGTTGCTGTTGCGCAAAATGTGGAACGAGTGGAGGATGTTCAGGAGAAGTTGGCAGAGCCGTTACGAGAGGGAGTGGAGTTTGTTGTGCACAACGTTCAATTTTCTGCTGAAAAGGGATGTTACGTTGATGGGCCAGCCTTGACTAGTGGGCCACGAGATGAATCACTAGCTATATCTCAGGCTGCTTTAATGGGCTGCGAAAAGCCTGATGGGCTTGTTAGTAGAAGATGGAGGAGGATGTCGGGTCTGGTTGGTCCAAGTGATAAGAATCATGGGGCTAAAGGTTCAGTTTCATCTCTTACCAGAAAGAGGAAAGTTCGACCTATCTCCTTTGATTCTGAGGAGCGAGTGGTGAAGCGGAGTACCGGATATGGTCTGTCGGAGCAAATGGAATCGGCGGCGGCTATTGAACAGCCCCACCGGCACCAATGAAGATCCTCAGCTGGAATGTCCGTGGGCTTGGGAACCCACGTGGCATTCGTACCCTCTATGATTTGGTGAAGAGGGAAGTTCCTGATATCTTGTTCCGTCAAGAAACAAGATTATGTTCTCGTGAATTTGAGGTATGTAAATTTCGTTTGGGTTTTTCTAATTGTTTAGTGGTGGATTGTGTTGGTCGTAAAGGGGGGCTTGCTTTGTTTTGGAGTAGGGATATTTCCCTCTCAGTGTTAAATTACTCGCATAATCATATTCATGCTAGTGTCAAGTCTAATGATAGGGTGGATGAATGGTTTTTGACGGGTGTTTATGGACACCCTGAAGTGGCTAATAGGTTCCAATTTTGGGACTTGTTGAATCGATTATGTGTGACTAATGGGGAGCCTTGGTTAGTGTTAGGGGATTTTAATGAAGTTCTGCATCACCATGAGAAATGTGGGGGTAACCCTAGATCTGATTGGCAGATTAATGCCTTCCGAAGGGTAGTTAATGAGTGTGAGTTGAAGGATTTGGGGTATAGGGGCCAGAAATTTACTTGGAGTAATCGGAGGTATGGAGTGCATTGTATTCATGCAAGACTAGATAGGGCATTTGCAAATTTCCAGTGGGTGAGCAGATTCCAATTTTCCTCTGTTGTCAATGGTATTGCTGCATACTCTGATCACATTCCTCTATGGGTTAATACTGATGGTGAGGAGATCCTTGTAAAGCCCAAAAAACATTTTAAATTTGAGTCAATGTGGGTGGGGGAAAAGGCTTGTGAGGATATTATTACATCCACTTGGAGAAAGGGTGGGAGTGGATGTAGTATGGCTGAGGTGATGGGGTTAACCAAGGAGAGTGGGGTTTTATTAAATTGTTGGAATAAAGCCTCTTCTGGTAATGTCCAAAAACAGTTATAGTTGGCAAGATTGCATTTATCTTCTCTGCATGATAGTGATCCTTTGGAGGCAGATAGAGAGGCTCATCATAGGGCTAGGGAGGAGGTCCAGAAGTGGTTGGAAAGAGATGAATTAATGTGGAAACAGAGATCAAAAGTTTTATGGTTAAAAGAAAGGGATTCTAATTCTAGATATTTCCATATGAAGGCTTCTCAGCGACAAAGGAAAAACAAGATGGTTAGGATTCAGGATGGTCAAGGGGTGTGGCATTCGGGTGAGGCAAGGGACCAGGTTATTCTTCAGTATTTCAGGGACCTATTCAGTAGTTCTAATCTTGGGGGGTCTCTTGATTTTTTGAGTTCACTTGCTGGTAAAATTTCCAGTTCTATGAATGAGGATTTATGTAAGGAATATACTGAAGTTGAAGTCTCTACAGCGTTGGCACAGATGCATCCTCAAAAAGCACCAGGCCCGAATGGGATGTCACCAGTGTTTTACCATAAATATTGGCATCTAGTGGGTCCTCCAGTTACTAATGTTGTCCTTACTGCTCTCAATTCAGGTGTTTTCCCTTCTTCTATTAATCATACAAATATTACTATGATCCCCAAGAAAAAAGCTCCTGAGTTCGTAGCTGATTATAGGCCTATTTCTTTATGTAATGTGGTTTATAAGTTGATTGCTAAAGTGGTAGCAAATAGGTTGAAAACTATTTTACCTACTGTTATTGAGGCTAGTCAAAGTGCTTTTGTTCCGGGTCGTCTGATTACTGACAATGTTCTGATTGCTTATGAATTGATTCATTTTCTTAAGCACAAGAGAAAAGGAAAGAAGGGTTATATGTCAATTAAGTTGGATATGAGCAAAGCGTACGATCGGGTGGAGTGGAGTTTTATTCGAGCTGTTATGACTGCCATGGGTTTTGATAGGGCTTTTATAGAGCTGGTTATGTACTGTGTGAGCTCGGTTTCTTTCTCTGTTTTAATTAATGGGGAGCAAAAGGGTCCTGTTATTCCAAGTAGGGGGTTGAGGCAAGGGGACCCTTTGCCCCCTTACCTTTTTCTTTTGTGTACAGAGGGGTTGATTACTTTGCTCAAGGATGCTGAAAATAAAAAAGAGCTTTCAGGTATAAAAATCTGTCGGGGTGCCCCAACAATAAATCATCTTCTGTTCTCAGATGATAGTTTGATTTTTTGTAAAGCGGAAGTGGAAGAAAATAGAAGACTTCAATCTTTGTTGGATGTTTATGAGAGGGTGTCGGGTCAGAAAATAAATAAGGAGAAAACTGCCATGGTTTTCAGCAGTAATGTGATTAGGGAGAAAAGGGAAGAAATTGGGCTGATGTGGGGTAATGGGGAGTTTCAACAATATGAGAAGTATCTTGGCCTACCTCCTATAGTTGGTAGATCAAAGAATAGGGCTTTCAACTCCATAAAACAGAAAGTATGGTAGAAACTTCAATGCTGGAAAGAAAAATTGCTTTCTCAAGGTGGGAAGGAAGTATTGCTCAAAGCTGTAGCTCTGACTATTCCAGCTTAAGCGATGAGCAGTTTTTTGTTACCTAGCAGTTTTTGTTCTGATCTAGAGAGTCTTATGGCTAAATTTTGGTGGGGTCAAAAGCAAGATGAGAGGAAAATTCATTGGGTGAGTTGGAGTAATATGTGTCAGAGGAAATCTGAAGGGGGTTGGGTTTTAAAGACTTACGAACTTTTAATCTTGCTCTCCTAGCTAAGCAAGGGTGGCGTATGCTTCAAGATGAAAACTCTCTGCTGTACAAACTGCTTAAGTCCAAATACTTCTCAAATTCAGATTTCTTTGAAGCTGGGTTGGGTCATTGTCCCTCTTTTACTTGGAGAAGTATATGGGAAGCTAGACAATGGCTGAAAGAAGGATGTCGTAGGAGGATTGGTGATGGTACAGCTACTCATATATGGATTGAAAAGTGGTTACCTGGACACAAGGCACTGATTCAAGAAGGCTATGATGTTTCTGAGGATCATAGGCAGGATAGGGTGGTGAATTTATTTGCTACAAATCAAAGGTGCTGGGATATGGGGATTCTTAGATCTCTCTTCAATCCAAATGTAGTCTCAGAAATATGGAAGTTGATGTTAGGGCCTGGAGATTCAACTGATAAGTGGATTTGGGAGCATGAAAGGTCTGGAAAGTTTTCTGTTAGAAGCTGTTATAGGTTTATTTCAACTTTGTTAAAGGCTGGTACAGCAGAAACTTTAGTGGTTAATAGACAGAATAAAGTCTGGAAAAACTTGTGGAAGTTACCTTTGCCAAATAAGATGAAAATCTTTGCTTGGAGAGCATGTCGAGATGCTCTTCCAACCAAGGCCAATCTATTGAAGAAACAGGTAGTTACTAATGGTTTGTGCAGTTTCTGTGCCTATCCTGTAGAGGATTTAAATCATGCTGTTCTTAGCTGTCTGATTGAGCTGCATTATTGCATATTTTATACATTTAAAACCAATATATTTTTAATTGTTTTATTATTTTATCATTGGTTTTAGATGAAAAAATTAATTAAGAGGTATAAATCCAAGTTGTGATTTAAATTGATTAAAAGCATAGTTTATGCTTGATTTTATAATTTGTGATTTATTTGGACAATAATTTCTTCACATGCACAACACACTTTTAATATTTTAGTCTAGTTTTATTTTATCTTTATTTATTTATTTATTTCCTTTTTCTAGTTTTATTTTATCTTTATTTATTTATTTATTTCCTTTTTCTAGTTTTATTTTTTTTTTATTTTTTTATTTTCTGCACAGACTAAATGACGTGCCGTTTTGTCTAAGGATAGAAACGACATGTCGTTTTGCACTGAATTGGTTTCTGCCGTCTGAGCTAAACGACGTGCTGTTTTGTCTAAGGATAGAAACGACACGTCATTTTCACTCGTCTTCAACCTTCCGCTTGTCTTCTCCGTTTCATCCATGCACAGCGCTGCAGTGCTTCACACAGCAGCACCACCACTTCGCTGTCCCACCTGCAGCCGCCAGCAACAATAGAAGACGCCGGAGATCACTTCCCCACGGCGTTCGGTAACAGCACTCCACGAAAGCACCGAGCTACGGCAGCATCACCATCTTCCTCCGTCAACAGCACACTCCATGCATGCTGCAACTCGTCCTCCGCAGGTGCAGCCATCCTCATCACCTCCACGTTTGCAGCTGCGGGTCACTTCAAACATGCAACCTCCATCGAAGAAATCGCCACGACTGTGCTTCCGTGAAACTGCCATCGAAGCACCGCAACTCCTCTGTTTGTATCACCATAAAACAGAGCCAGACTCTTCCATTCCGAGGCCAGCTAGTCGCACTTCCATAGAAACACCAAGAGCACGGCCATGAACCGCCTCTCCTCGTCCAGTAGCACATGAAGCAACCACCAACACCACTGCCCAGCAGCTCCACCTACTGTGACAACCATTCCTTCGAGCCGTGCCAAGCCCCACTTCCATATTCTCTCTTAGACTTCTCCATTCCGAGGCTAGCTGGGTGACAGACACAGCAACGTTGGAGAGAGACGGACGCATGATGAAGACACAGATGCACAGCAGAAAGAAAACAAAAAGAAAGAATAAATGAACTGGAAAGAGGCCGAAAGTTGTTTATCTTCTGCAAGTGGGAAACAAGACAGACGAGGTCACGGACATGGGATACCACACAGTACCCATTTCCAGTACTTTTGAAGCCTATATAAAGGCTTGTAAATGGACGATAAAGGGGGGTCAACGATGAGAATTAGAAAAATCAGTCAGTTTTTAGTTGGTTTTTATTCACTTGTTAGTTTTGTGTAAATCATTTATCAGTTCAAGACTCAAGTTACTTTTAATTTATAGCTCAGTAAACTTCATTTTCGTAACTCTTAAATTTCAGTTTTGAGTTTGTTTAATGAGTAAATTTTCAGTTTTCTATGAGAAATATTGAGAGTTCATTTTATTTCAGTGCAGATTAGTTCATTTTAATTGGAAGTTTAGATTTTTGAGTTGGAGAACGCAGTCTCCATTTCCAAACTTCAAAATTTATTCCTTACATTGGAAACTCAGATTTTTGGATTGGAGAACGCAGTCTCCATTTCCAAATATCAAGTTTATTCCTTACAATTCCTGTCCTTACTTAATTTCAAATTTATGTCATTTAATTTACTTGCACTTTTAATTTCCTGCAATTTAAATTTATGTCATTTAAATTCCTCGCACTTTTAATTTCCTGCAATTTAAATTACTGTCATTTAATTTTCCTGCACCTTTAATTTATGCAATTTACTTTTATGTCATTTAATTTTCTTGTTCTTTTTAATTTCAGTTATTTAATTTCTTGCAGTTTTAATTTACTGTCTTGCATTTTAATTTCTTACTTTTCATCGCTCATTCAAAACCAACAAACATGAATCTAGTCCATGACTAGTAAATTTTCATTTCCATTACACTCCTACATTCATTGTACATATCATCAGTTTAATTTTAATTTTCTCATTATAAATATTTTCATCATTTTTTACGAGTTTGATTTTTAAGCACTTTCCTTGAGGAGACTATCTAGGAATTTATTCCTAATTATTACGCGACACTCTCCTGCACTTGGGATAGCCTTTGTGCTGCGCATTTCTTGAGTGAGTCAAGTTTTTGGCGCCGTTGCCGGGGAAAGATGCTTGTCGTAAATTTAAACTCGTGATTTCTTTTAATTTTATTTTTTTATTTGTTGTTCTGCTTATTAAAAGAAAAAAAAGACATGGATCTGCCTCAGTGGTAAGGGCGAACTTGGGAATGTGTGGGTTAGGCGCACGGTCTTGGGTTCGATTCCCCTCTGTTCGAAAAAAAAAATAGAAAAAAAAAATAATAAAGGATGAAGCAGTGAGCTTTCCTTAGTAAAGGGCTAGAAACAGTTACCCAAACTTTGGGGGTTGAGTGATCAACCTTTAAACAGAGTTGGCGTGAAAACTGCTAGACCCTTGGGCTTTGAGGTAATTAGAATCAGAAATGATTAATCTTAAAGTTGAAAAATCTGGGATAAATCCCGATTAGTAATGAAGAGCACAGAGTCGTTTAGCTACACACACATCTGAGTTTTGAGACATTTTTCCAAATTCTTAATGAAAGATTGTTGAGACAGTCTTGGTGAATATAGCCCCTAGGAGTTCATAGTTACGTGTCACATTTTGTGGGAATTCATTATTGTGTTTAAATTGCTTTTGTTTGGATTTCGAGTTTTATGCAATATTCATCTCAATTAATTTTCACTATTTTGCTCAGAGACTAGCAAAACGTTAGTTGGGGGGTGTGATTGAGCTTCATTATTGCATATTTTATACATTTAAAACCAATATATTTTTAATTGTTTTATTATTTTATCATTGGTTTTAGATGGAAAAATTAATTAAGAGGCATAAATCCAAGTTGTGATTTAAATTGATTAAAAGCATAGCTTATGCTTGATTTTATAACTTGTAATTTATTTGGGCAATAATTTCTTCACATGCACAACACACTTTTAATATTTTAGTCTAGTTTTATTTTATCTTTATTTATTTATTTATTTCCTTTTTCTATATTTATTTTATCTTTATTTATTTATTTATTTCCTTTTTCTAGTTTTATTTTTTTTTATTTTTTTATTTTCTGCACAGACTAAATGACGTGCCGTTTTGTCTAAGGATAGAAACGACATGTCATTTTGCACAGACTAAATGACGTGCCGTAGCACCACCACCACTTCGTTGTCCCACCTGCAGCCGCCAGCAACAACAGAAGACGCCGGAGATCACTTCCCCACAGCATTCGGCAACAGCACTCCACGAAAGCACCGAGCTACGGCAGCATCACCATCTTCCACCGTCAACAGCACACTCCATGCATGCTGCAACACGTCCTCCGCAGGTGCAGCCATCCTCATCACCTCCACTTTTGCAGCTGCGGGTCACTTCAAACATGCAACCTCCATCGAAGAAATCGCCACGACTGTGCTTCCGTGAAACTGCCATCGAAGCACCGCAACTCCTCTGTTTGTATCACCATAAAACATGTTCTTAGCTGTCCTATTCTTAGAGAGGTGTGGAAGACACATGGTCCTAGTTTGAATTTGAATCATAATGCAAATTTGTTTGAGCTTGTATCACAGCTTTGTTTTCTGAAGGAGTATGATAGTTTGGCTATTTTTGCTCTTTGGCTTGGGGATCTGGTATCGTAGGAGTAAGATGGTGTTTGAAGACTTGGTTTTGCCAATTAAACAGGTTGCTGAACATGCCTTAAGTCTACTAAAGAGTTTCAAGTCAATGAAGGGACTTTCTAATACTCAACTGCCACGGCATCTAAGATGGTCTCCACCACCAGTTGATTATTTCAAACTTAACACAGATGGGGCTCTTTTATGTGATCTCAGGAAGGCTGGCATTGCGGTAATTTTAAGGGATGATAAGGGAGAAGTGCTATTGATGGCAAGCGTGGCCGAATCTGAGGTGGAAAATCCAGAGGCCATTGAACTGTTGGCTGTTCTCCGTGGGATGCAATTGTGTGTTGGTAGGGCTGTGTTGAATGTGATTGTGGAATGTGATTGCTTATTGTTGGTTGAGTCTTTGCAGCAGCAAAATATGTTAGATTCAGATCTTGGGGCTCTCTTTAGAGAGGTTATGCGGTTAAAAACATGTTTTGCATCTTGTTTATTTACACATGTTTTTAGAGAGGGTAACTCAGCAGCACATTGTCTTGCAAGACATGCTTGGAATGTTGAGAATGTTGAGATGTGGGAAGATTGTATTCCAGACTTTCTTTCTCAAGCTTTATGGGTTGATAAATGTCTGTAATCGTTGTTTATCTTCAATGAAGTTGTCTTTCTATCAAAAAAAAAAAACTGTGCCATATCCAGTCCATTCCCTGCATACAATCACCTCTTATGGGCACCACTTCCACGCATTTGCCGAAGTGAAAGACCCCATTTTATTTGGCATCCAAATCAAAATATCCATTCACTCTCTTCCTGGTACAACGCTTCTATGCACTTCCTCTACCATTTCTGCCCTAACCAGTTGTGTCAGAAAATTCCCATCCCACTCACTATCCACCCAAACCTCTTTAACCTGCAGCAGAGGATTTTAATGATCGCTCTGCCCACATGAAGTGGACCCCCCGACAACCACCGATCAAACCTGAAATATACCCTTGCTTCCTTCACTCTAACTTTCACGTACTCACACACTTCCAGAAATACTGACATCATAGCCCTCCATAGTCTAGAGCCCTTTGTCGGAGTCTCCACTAGGGCTAGGTGTCCCTTTTTAACATATTTTGCTTTGAAGAAACGGGACCACAAGCTGTCAACTGTCATAAGCCTCCAAACCAGTTTCATATGCAATGAGCGTTGGATGTCAATGAATTTTCTCAACCCTAAACCCCCCTCACGCACTGGCATACAAATACTGTACCATGCATGCCATTTCTCTTTTTTCCGTCCCTTTTGTTCTCCCCAAAAAAATGTAGATAAGATCGATTTAATCTTATTGAGCTATCTTCCTCTGCTGCCAACAAGTCCTCCACTTCAGTTGCTCATGCCAACGAGTCCTCCACTTCAGCTGCTCATGCCAACGAGTCCTCCACTTCAGCTGGCTCAAGCAGGACCACCACCACATCAGATCCTTTTGGAAATCACCTAGATTAGGCTGGTGCCTACCCTCTGGGTATGGCTGCTGGTTCAGTGGTCAGTGTTGTATTGTGGCCGACAGCTTTGTAACCAACTCTGCATTGTATTCATTTATGTACTGCACAACAGATGCCTGAGAATATTCCTAGGCAAGTTTGTTAAGGCTGCCTTGTATATATATACACACTTGTACTCAAAAATTATTAATAAAGAGAATACATTCGAATTCCTCCTGTCTTCTCTGTTCTCTCCAAATCTTGTTAATTACCACCTTCGGAACAAACAAAATTGCAAGTATATGAGTAGCCATACTTGTAAGCACATGCCTTAGTAAAATGAGCCGCCCACCCTGTGATAGGATTTTGACCTTCCACCCCACCACTTTATTTATGATTTTCTCCACTAGAGGTTCCAAACACCTAGCCGAGGCCTCCCAGACACTAGAGGAACACCTAAGGTTAAAAGGTTTATCCAATCCAAAGTTTGAAAAATCAGAATTGGGTAAGGACTGATTTAATTAATTGGGTGATTTAAAACAATTTTGAATCAGCTATTTCAATGTTAAAAAAAATATTAAAAATTGTATATAATGCAATTCAAATTGTTTGGTCAACAAATGAAGTATAGTAAGAAAGCCAAATATGATGTGGAAAATTTTTGTGAACAATTTGGTCTTCTTCCTATTGCTCCTTCTAGATAGAAGTGCAAATACTCGGATAAATTTTGTAAACCTCACGCCAAGAAAAGAAGTAGTAACCGTGATGATTTTTATAAAAAACCATATAATTTTTACAAGAAAAAATCTTTTGGTAAGAAAAAGAATTTTCACAATCTTTCAAAAGGAAAATGTTTTAATTGTGGCAAGTCTAGATATTTTGCTAATAAATGTACCAAAAGTCCCAATAAGTTCAAAAATAAACTTAATGAGTTAAATATTAATGATAATGATCAAGAAGATCTGTTTTGACTCTTAGAAACAAAATCCTCTGCACATCCGGCATTAATAAATTCAGTTCAAATAATTCCGGATATCACTTAGAAATTGGCGATTATATTAAAGATTTTTCTAAGAAAATTATTCCCTAATATGTTTCGCCAAAATCCCTAATATAACTTTCTCAATCAGATTTTTAACAAGCATAGAAGGAATTTTAAAACAATTCTGACATATATATATATATATATATATATATTACTCGAGAACCACTTAATATATCATGTAGAATGAATATGTAATAGATTAAGGTGCGCCATATTCACCCTCCCAATTAACATCTTCTCACTTCTTTTAAGCTTTTTCTCTCACTCGTAGTATATATATATATATATATATATCGTAGGTTCCGGCCTCCTTGAAAAAAATACACCAGTGATAATGTAAAAACAATTTGTTTTGCATGCATGGACATATCGTATTACAATATTGGAATATTTTCCACTTTGCATAACTCAAACAATTAATTTGGTTGCGACTAGGACATAAACTTGGATAGTAAGTCAAGGTCATGATCATATCATGGGGTCAATATTGTTGAACAGATATTTTCATACCGCGAGTCCGTATATAATCATGTAATATAAGATCGTAGCTGAATATGACCGCAACATATTGCAGACTAGATCAAAGCTGCCGGATGTATTATATCATGCTGATCATCGATCGTTACGTGGGTGGCTCATGACCATGTAATATTATTTATTTCAATTTCGATCCCATCCCTTCGTATTGCATGCATGGATGTGTGCATCATGTGTGTATATATTATTCAGAATCCGATTACTTGAATCCGGATGATTGAATCCGGCCGTATCACACGAGGAGAAGGAAATTCACCAGTTTGAAGGTAATGTTCCAAATCATCATGCATGTGACAGAACAATATATCATTTTAGACGTTGAGTGAACGTAGCGTGCAATATTCAATAATTAGGTAGGTGTTGATCTTAATTAGGCCACGATCAATGATATATATAGTAATTAATACAATGGGCCCACTTGTATGCTTAAAGTCCTTGCTTCAATGGAGTAATATTGGGTACCAAGTATCGTCTCTATTTTTCTTTTCACAAGCTTATAATTAACTATAAATAGCTTACAGCATCTAGGATGGATCTTCAATCTATTTCAAATCTTCAAGTAGTATATTATATGCTTGAAAAAGATTCAAACCTCAAAAGCAAGTATGTAACTAGGGAGGAAACTGGCCTGCCTAATCCATGCATGGGGCAAGATCAGGGACAATAAAATGGATGGAAAAACAACAATGCGAACCTGTTGGGTTGGTCAGAAAACTTGCCAATTAAATTTAGTATGTGTATATATATACAGTACACAACTTAAAATATATGTATATATAAATATAATATATAATATATGCAACAAAGTAACATCCATAAAAGAAAGGGTACGTAATATATAAAATATCTAAGTAATATTGATAACAAAAAAAGAATGAAAAATAACATGATCATTTAAAAGATTTCTTTAAGGTATATATATATATATATATATATATATATATTGATAATGGAGCGTTATTACAAAAAAGAAAATGAAGGTGTTCGGCAAGAAAATTGAGACATTAAACACGAAAAAATAGGAGCGATACACATATATGTGCGTACAAGTAATAAATTTGATCCACTGGTGAAGATCATGATGTATGTATTGGCCATGGACTAGCTAGCTCATCATCTGCCGTCATCTAATGCTTTCATGACTTGGTTCCCCATACTTTCAAGCCCAACTGTTGTGATGGTAGAGGAAGAACCATTGTAGACATCAATGTTGAACGAGTGTGTGGGTGGCCCAAGCAAGTTTTCAGTCTCCTCTGCATAAAGATCAGCCTTTACCCAAGGATGTTTTCCCATAGTTCTCAATCCTTCTAGTTCCATTGCCACTTCCTTCATAGTTGGCCTATCCTCCCCTTTTACACTTAAGCACAATTTTGCAATATTAGCAACTTCATTTATTGCATTAATATTGCCATCATTAACAATTTGATTGTCAAGAATTTGATGCAAGCGATCCTCTTTTACTGCAGAGTTAAAGTACATTGCCAAATTTCTATCATTTTCCGACCTATCAAAACAAAGTGCTTTTTCACCTGTCAATAACTCTGCCACAACAACACCAAAGCTGTAGACATCACTTTTTTCTGTAAGTTGGTTACTATAAAAGTATTCTGGGTCTAAATATCCAAAAGTCCCCTTCACCAATGTAGATAATTGTGTTTGATCAACAGGGACCAAAATTGAAGTTCCAAAGTCAGCCACTTTTGCTGAATAGTTATCATCTAAAAGTATATTTGCAGTTTTCACATCCCTGTGTAAAATCGGCACTGAAGTTGAAGAATGCAAGTATGCAAGTGCCCCTGCAGTTTCTGATACTATCTTCAAACGTTTTTCCCATGAGAATGAGGATGATAGGTTTCTATCATGAATGTGACTAGAAAGAGTCCCATTTGTGATGTATTGATAAACTAGTAATGGAACTTCTGTTTCTAGACAACAACCTAACATCTTAACCACATTTCTATGGTTAATTTGTGTAAGCACAATTACCTCATTTATGAATTGCTCAATTTGGCTCTGATCACAAATCTTTGATTTCTTAATGGCAACAACTTTGTTATCTGGCAGGACTCCTCGATAAACAGTTCCATAGCCTCCTTGACCAAGGATTCTGCTCACATCGTAATTATTGGTCGCCTTTTCCAGTTCCTCTGCACTGAAGATTTTCACAACCTCTGTAGAAGTTCTATAATTTGAGAGCTTTTGTTGTAACAATGTGCCTCCATTTTGCTGGAAAAATTTCTCTTTTAGCTTGACGAGTTTTCTTCTTTGGAGTCCAAAATATATTGAAGAACCTCCCATGAACAATCCTATAAGGCCAATGCTGATAGCTGCACATACTCAAACATGGTATCTTTGTTTCCATAAACATAGTTCAACAAAGTTACTATGAATCAAATAGGTAGGTAACTAGCTCATTCAAGACTTTAGTTCTATTTGGGCAAATGCATATTTGGTGAATCATACTAGATACCTATAGATAATGCATAAAACAGAAAGAATAATGTTACATCACCATCGAGCTCAAATGCACTAGATACCTATAGATACTTAAAAGAATCTAGTGCATTTGAGCTCATTGTAAAATTTGTAGACCATTGAGAGAGCGCGTCAAGATTGGAAGGTGTAATACCTGGGTGGTTTTACACTTTAGTCTTGACAGCAGCAACTCGATCCCTTTATTTGAAACAGATCCATGGGATTGATTACTTTTTGTTCAAAGTAGTAATATAAACTAGCATTAAGTTCCTTACTTTAGGTATAAAGAGAATCACATAAGTTATATACATGAAATATTTTAGGTCTTACCCATATATAATTAAGTACTCTATTCGATCCGCTTCTATTCTGGATTCTAAAGTTTGAGGAGGAACCAAAGGGACTCTAATTCAATAATTTTTTGAGTTGTGCTCTTGCTTTTATATCAAGCCTTAAGTCTTAACGCTTAAAAATAACAAGATAAAAGATAAAATATTTAATTAATAGATTTATATATTACTTTTTATCTACTGGTAGTGTTAGTTGTATATATATTGCTCTTATTCTTATCATTGTCATCAACAAGTTTAAAGGTAATTAATATACATACACAAAAAATTATCTGAGTAGAATATTAATTAAGACTTTAAAATATTAATTATTCTTGTTGATTTCAGTATCTAGCTAGACATATCAATGTCCATGCAGCTGGCAATCATGTTGACCAAAGAGGCCAATGCATGGCTTGTGACAGTACAACCATTGACCAAGTAGGGTCCAAATCCTTAAGAATTGGTATCTATCTATCTATGGGTCCAACCACGTACCCATGTACGTAATTAGTGAATGGATTAGTTAAATACCAATTAGTAGAAAAATATTGGTTTTAAAAAAGAATATATTAATACAATAAATATATATATACACACACACACATTAATATTCTGCCTACTTACCGAGTGGAATAATGATATTGATCCTTGATTGGTTGGCCCCGGCTTTAAGTCTGCAACCTGTTCCGTTTATGATCTTCCCATCGCCGACTTCGTATCCATCGAGGCACGGACATGTAAAACCCCCGTCAGTGTTGTTGCATGTTGATGTAGTAATATTGCAGGGATTCGCATCTGCTTCGCACTCATTAATATCTGAAACAGAGCAATAATACAATATTAATTTAAGTTCGATCGATATTTCCTTTAAGATTTTGGAGAAACTTTTGTTAGATGTGCAACTCATACGTACCTTGGCAGCCATCAGAGAGGTATGGGTTTCCTTTATAACCTTCTTTGCACTTGCAACGATACCCATCGACCCCTTCTGGGGGAACATCACATATGGTGTTACCCCCACATACGTATTCTGGCTTGTTCGGAGCAGTTTCACATGTTACATTACCGATTGCCCATTCAAAAACCATTGGATAGCTCTCATTCCCTTGCAGGCTTTCGAGATAACTAGAGGAGAAATTGAACATGTCATCCTCTTTAGCCACAAAAGCAAAGCTGCATGGATTGAAATCAGAGATATTTGTGTGATTGTAAAAGCTATGAGCTTCCAAAGTAAAGTTCTTCAATCCCTTTGGGATGTCAACCTGGCAACACCCAATCCCAGTGCAAGATCCATTTTCGACATTTGTAAGACTTTTGCATGTAGAAGTGCAGCCTATGGAGAAGCTTTCATCGTTTCGGAAAGCATTGAGGTAAGCATAACTGTCGCAGCCGATGGTGACGAACTTGTTTTTGGTGTTGGAAATTGGGAAAGCCTGGTAGTTGATCCAGGGGTAGTTAGGCTCAAGTGCCGTACCATTCTTCATGTAACACTGTTTGGCTATATACATCAAGATGTCAAGCTCGCCGTACATCGAAATGTCCGTGACAATCAAATTTTCACCGGCTATTAGTTCAGGAGGATGGCCAGACGAATCGTTACATCTCATGAGAAAATCATCATTTAGGGAGCAATCTTTAGTTGTACCAAATGGATATGGAACTCGAACATTTCCACACCGATCCTGGCAGTGAGGGCTCTTGGCCATTGGAAATTCTACAGCTGCAGCACCCATTTCCGACAATATCACAGCAACACATACCACTAATTTCAAGAACATCCTACGCAAACCCATTGTTTTTTTCAAGAAAATCTTCGCTTCTCAAAGTTTTTGTTTTGGTCTCTAGCTTGCAAGGCTTCACATAGATGCTGGTCTTTTTATAGGCTAGTATGGAGGCATAAAGGATAAATCCAAATAGAGTGGACCATATATATTAATGCTAGAGTTATGGAAATTTTTTAAGAAACAATATCATTTTATGTTAGATGATCATGTGGAAGCAGGATGGAACTTTGAAAGACTTTTTTTTATAAGGTAAGACTATATACAAATTATTAGTATTCGGCCCCCCTATTTTTTTGAACTTTGGCCCACAAAATTTTTAGAATTTGATAAAAATTAAATTTTGAAAGACTTTTTTTATAAGATAAGTTATATAAAAATTAGTATTTAGTCTCGTAATTATCATTATTATTATTTTTTTAAGTTGCCTCTCAAATCAGATTTTCTAGTTTACGCCGTGTGGAAAGGATCATGCCGCGTTTTGAATATGTAAATATATTATTTCTTGAAGAAGACCAAGTCCGCGGCCCAATGACCATTGATACTTTTATGAGTCCTGCTACGTCCCCGCTACCGCTTGGCAGCTACCGTGAGGCTAAATTTAGTTTTTTTTTTTTTTTAATTTATTAATACTTTTAAATATTTTTTAAAAACTAAAAAAAATTATAATATTATTAAAAAATATTTTCTTAATTATTAAATAAAAAAATTAAAAAATACAACGATAGAAATAAACCATGAAAGTAGCATTTTCCTACTTTTATTGGCTTGCAGAAGGGGGCTGTACGAGCCGTGATTGATGTGGACGTAAGTGAAAAAAGTATGGTCAATATTTAATTAATGAAAAATATTTTTAACATAAAATAATTACATAAAAATAAATTGATATGATTTGATATAATACGTTAAATTGTAAAGTTATTTCTATTATAAAATCAATTTAATAGATTTCATGAAGTCACATCAATTTATAAATTTATTTTGTATAATTTATTTATGTCTGTAGTAATTTTCTTAATAATAGTGTCCAAAATAAGCACAATTATATTTAAATTCACTAATTACTAGCTATAATTTAATGATCCAAGGCATGCAAGAATGTTTAAGCTTAATAAATTATAACAATTAATGGTGCTTTCTCATCTTTTTATTATTATTATTTAGGAAGTAAAAAAATCGTTAATTGAATAATTAACAGTACCTTGAAATTCTAATTTTATGTTAATTTCATATATATATATGTATATAATTAATTACATTGGAAGATTTTATATCCCCTTAATTTGTATTATAATAACTCAAACAAGTAATTTGGTTGGTGATCACTAAGCATACGCGGTGGTCAAAGTCATGTGCTCTTGGTAGAACAAAATTTAAATACTAATTTCATACCGCACACTACGGAATTACTATAGTATTAGCCAATTCTTTGTTGAGAAAAATCAAGTGGAACGATTTTTCTTAAGAGTAATAATTTGATTTGTGATGACAGCATTAACACATCTTGGAGACTAGATCAAAGTCGTAATTTAATTTCACATCCGTCCCTATATATATAATATTGCGTGCATCATGCATGTATATAATATGACTTTTCAAAGATGTGGGATATATTATAGCTCGTCGCATGGAAGAAGGGGATGACAAAAGCTGCAGGCTAGTAAAAGGTCAATTCGAGTTGATTTTAGCTCGAAAGAAAACAAAGAAATCACAACTTTGTAGACAAAAATCTATACAAACTTGCTCGATACGTCTGGATTGAAAAAGAAGTATTGATGGTTATATTTTTGTTTCTATGTTACCACTCACAACTTTATGTCAACTTTCATATATATTACTTAATGCCATTAATATATATATATATATATAAATATATTGACTCGGCCACGGGCCATCTGGTCTAATTGCCTCATTTGTTTTTGCAATCAGATAAATTGAGACGAGATGAGTTGAGATTAAAGTTAGTAAGTTGAATAAAATATTATTAGAATATATTTTTTTCATATTATTTTTATTTTGAGATTTGAAAAAGTTGAATTGTTTATTTTATTTTATGTGAAAATTTAAAAAAGTTGTAATGATTAATTGAGATAAACTGTGAAAATTCAACTTTTCAAATCACACACGAAATAAAATAAACAATTCAACTTTTTTAAAATCCAAAAAAAAAATATAAAAATATATATTCTAACAATATTTGATTTAACTTTCAACTTTTATATCAACTTATTTCATTTCATTTGTGAAAACAATCGAGACCTAAATTAGCTAGGCAGCCACGTACTAGTTGTTGCTTTAAATAAATAAATATATATATATATATAATTTTGACAATACAATACGTACAACTAAATTTTCTTAAGAGTAATTATTTAGTTTGTGATGAAAGCAACACATCTTGGAGACTAGATCAAAGTCGTAATTTAATTTCACATCCGTACGTCCCTATCTATTGCATGCATGATCCTAGTACCATTAATCAATCATCCATAATTGAAAACTCACATTACATATATAAGCAATTGGATGCATGCTTAATATATATATATATATAGATATATATATATATACACACACGTACATGCATGATGCATCATAGGCTTACGTCAGCCTCTAATTAGATGGTAGATCTGCATCTGGCCTATCAAAGTCGGATATGATTCAGTATTTTAATTTGGAATAGACGAATTCTACTTATCAATCACTATTCACTCTCTCACCCCCACTTACAACTTTTTTCATAAGGTGTGAGGATTTTTTTATAGAATGTAAGGTGTGGGATAGTGAATAGTGGCTGATGAGAAGAATTTTTCTTTCCAATAATTCTATTCTTTATATTAGCTATCATTTTTAATTTTTACATCTCTTTATATTTCATGTGTGTATATATATATGAATAATTTTAATTGAAATTCTTTACACCACACACTATCCACATGATATAATTTGATTATATATATATAATTACATGAGTTATTATATTATCAAACCGGTATATAGAGCATACCATTCACATAATTTAAATAAAAAGACTTAATTCATAATATTTAAAATTTAAAATCTATCTTTCAAATCAGATTATGTCATGTAATCTACACATCGGCTTGATAACAAAAATTTTCATAAATAAAAATTAGCTTACGGTTGAGCATATATATATATTGAGATCATTTGATCGTAATTAATTAATATCTTAAAATTAATATCTTATTCTTGAAATTGACGAATAATGTAAAAAAAATAAGTGACTTTCATTACAAGAAAATAGGATATTTCCAGCAATTTTAAGATAGCCGCAAAAAAAATAGCCACAATAGTTCATTATTTGCGGCGATTTCTAAGTCGCCGTCGAATTCCATCGCTAAAAGTGGGAAATGCTATGGGAGATTTATTGTTTACTTTTTGCTATGCTTTTTTTCGTCCCAAAAAATAAGGTAACTATAGCGGCTTTTTATTTTCATCGAATTTGAAAATCGCCACAATAGATGCTTTTTGCAACGAATATTATCGCCGTAAAAGTCATATTTGGCCATTAATAAAAAGGAAAAATCTATTCATAATCCTAATTTCCATCATTCTCCCATTATCCCATGATGTGGCATTAGATGATAGGTTCACAAATGAAATATAATAAATAATCTTCAATCATCTAATGCCACATCACATAATGATGGGAGTATAATAGAAGTTAGGATGATGAATAGCATTACTCGAGTATTATTAGTGGCGAATAAAAACGCCGAAAAAACTAATAAAATTTAAACTCTCGTGTTTTCCCTTCGATCCTTTAATTTCCTCCAATTGTCTCCTCCCCCCCTCCCGTCTCTCCCCAATCCTCTACTCCCCCGATCCCCACTCTTCATGCCTACACGCACACGCAGCAGCCACTGCAAGCCACCATCGACCAATTGTCACCATCCACCTCCACCGTCGCCGGCCAACACAGCCAAGCCCCTCCCTCACAGCTTCTCTCTCTTCAGCAGATTTCCCTCTCTCTTTTCCCTTGAATTCCTTTCTCCCTCGGATTCCCAGTGTCGTCATGCCCACAGCTGCCGCACCACCTCCAGCTACCGGCATAGCTACCCTCCCAATGATCCCCAACCCCTCCACTAAAGCTTTCCCTTTCTTTCACCGTCGATCTACTCTCCCTCTTAAGGATCTTGCTCAAGTACTCGAAATTAGGCGATGCCAGTGACAAAGTCCAACATGGGTATGTGGTGCAGCTCCAGTGTTGTTTTCTTATTCTTATTCTTCTAAATATATACCTAATATTGGTGTTTGATTGCGAAGCATGGTTTGAGTCAATTATTTAGAATATGGCTCAAAAAACAACAATTAAATTTTCCAATTCAAATCTAGTAAAGTTTAGGATGTCTTTGATTCAGTAACTTTGTCCCTGGTTTTTGTAAGTTATTAACAAGACTCAAGCCAAGGGACTATATTAGTACTGTTTGTTTTCTTCATAGATTAATTGGTTAATAGCATTGTGTAGAAACATCTTCTGCATTAACTTCCTGCATAGAATCTCATGTAGTTTGAGAAACCACAGTGTATAATCCAATATCTTGAGGCATGAACCCTCTAGATAATCATTGGAATCCCATGCAAACTATGGGTTGGCTTAGCAAAATATTTAAAGTCTCAGGACACAAAGATTCAGAAGAGTATTTCCATGCAAACTATGGTAGAGATTCAAATTATTGTTAGAATATGCTAGTTCAGGGGTAATTACATCTACCACTACTTGTCATTATTTTTATTGCTATCTTTGCAACGGACTTATATATATATATATATATTTTAATAAGTGAGGGGGGTTATATAGTTAATTTAATTTGTGGTTTGCATGGGTCTTTTTCTCTGATGCAAATTGTTAACCAGGGTGTCCTTAAATTTTAATATTGTGCTTTGGTTACAGGTTGTGCATGATGGTGGGAAAATAGATTTGAAGGGCCTTTATTCTGGATTGATTGGAAATATTGCAGGCGTCTTACCATAAGTACCCTACTAAAGTGCATGAATTTACTTAGTTTTAGGGTTCATAACTTCATATATCAGTTTCTTATATGAACTGAGTTTGCATCTCCTTTTTTATGTTACTTATGAACTGGGTTTACATCTCCCTTTGTAGCATAACTCGTATGAGCTAGGATTAGAACATTTGAAATCACACTTATATAATTGGGAGATCAATATCATGATACAAGGATTAAACATCTTCTTCCTTTTGTCACAAGGAATAAGAACCAATTCATTATACAAGGATTAGATTTTTATCTTGTATTCCAGTTGTTCAAGTGAGGTTGACACATTTCCTTCAATTATTACAGAACACATCGAGAACATTAAACCTCCATTTATGGAAGGTTTGGATGGTTTAGTAGTTGTAAGCAGTCTTCCTTTCTCAATTGTTATAACCTTTGCATTCTTGCCTATTTATAACAGGTTGTCCCTCTGTTTTGTGTTTTAGTTTGTAAATTTCTGAGCATTGATTGCTTTTTTTTATATATAATTACTTATCCTTGTAAAATAAGGGTGGGTGGTATGTTGTATACACCCTGCATACTTGATCTAATTGGTTATTTATGCTTTGGTGGTATTACGCTCTAGTTGTGTTTAATAAAGATGCATTCGCGTTGATGGTTCCCGAAATTTGGTATATCCATGGTGTCAATGGTTTTGTTAGCTATATTGCAGATTATCTATTCATATAGTAGACATATTTGACTCTTGCAAGTATATCCGATTAGTTATGTCAAAGCTGCATGAAAATCCTGAAGAAATCAAACAGCTACATCCCAGGTAAATTTTCTCTTGCAAAGTGTTTGGAGTGAGCTAAGATCACTCTGTTTTGCAAGAGTCTCATGCTGGCATAATGTTAGTTCACTGCTAAAATATGTAGTTGAAGTTAGATTTCCACACGTGTTCTCTTTTATTCAACTTGTCAGAAATTTTAACACAGTGCTATCTATCACCCACCACCTTTAAAATAGAACGAATGGATTAATTAACTTAGATGGTTTAGAAGTCCAGGCTCAATTGTCACACCTTATTTGAAGTAGGGTTCTTTTTCATTGAAAAGATCAGTACAATAAATTGGTGAGCTTTTGCTTTTCCTAAAGAATAAGTAATCCTCCTCTTCTATTAGAAACCATGTTTTGCCTATCAAAATCTGGCAGAATTTAGTATTCAGTAATCTGCAAACCTATGGGTCAATCTTTTTAGAAGTGACCTAGTGCGTGGCAATAGAATTAGCTGCTATTGCTAGTAAAATAGGCTGTCCAGAATTTATGTTCTAAGTTTCACTTTCCTTTTCTCACATCTTTCTTCTATATCATTGTGTATTTGAGTGGATAATCATAAGGAAGGAAAATAGGATCTGTAAATAGGATTAACACGCCTATTAGAGCTCAAAGTACATTAGGAAATTTGTAATATTTTCTATTTGTGCTTCAGCAGTTTCCCCTTCATTTTTAGCTTATATCTTCACTCTACAAGGTTGGAACTATGGCTTAAATTTCATTTGTAAGAAGACTAAGTTCAGTTTAGTTTAAAACTCCATCATTTTTCCCTCTTTGACCTCACATTTAGCACCTAAAAAAATAGCAGCAAACAATTCCAAGTTCTGAAATTTTCTGCAATAGATTCTATCATGATGTCTTCCAACCTCATCTGTCCTTACATTTTTCCCTTAATACTTTTATAGTTGGGTGTGTAACCAAGTGGAGGGAAGGAAGAAACATGCAAACCTTCGTGCAATCTACTGCTTGAAGAGGTGAGATGATTTTCTGCTTGTTTTGTTCCATGTTGTACAGTTTCTACAAAAAGGTTCTCCTATAGTTTTAACTATATTTCTTCCTCTATTTGAATCACTTTTCAATTATGTTTAGGCCTCCATTTCTTACTTCATTTTCACACTTTTTCATGATGCATTTCACTTTTTTATAAAGCGCGAACCAGCCTCTAGAAATTGTATATATCATTTTTCTCGTATAATATTCTTTTGTATAGAAAAAATTAAAAATGTTGTGGAGCTTTTCAGGGTCTTGGAGAGTGAGCCCCGCCATCTGTGCTAATATTGCTACTAAGCAATATCCTCTCATTTTCATTCTGGATTGGTGAAGGGGAGATCAGCTTTGCTTTTCTCTTATGGCCTTTGCCCGGAACTACATCCCATACTGAGCCCTTGAGTCTACACCATATATAGTGTTGTTATTTAATAGTCTACAACCACAAGCAACATGTACAATAATCCAACAACGAAAGTAGAATTGTGGCAACCTCTCTTATTGAAAAGGAATCCACATAGCCTGACCTTGTATGATCACTATTCTTCCTCATGACAATGTTGGGTAACATTCAGAAGAATCTTGACCCGTAGATATTTGCCCTAACCTATGCCAAAAGCATCAACATCAACCTGTCGGACAAGACTGATCATCGAGGCAATTTGTTCACGAACCTTCTTGTTCATGCATGCAAAAGGAATATTATGAAGTTGCACCCAAAAGGAAACCAATCTGAAATCAACATCTTGTGGAGAACATAAGCCATCAAATTCCTTTAGACTCAGTAAGAATCGATCAAAGAGCCAGAGACAACCTTGCTTTACTTTGTCTCTATCACTTTCCATTGAAAATTCTATGAGAAAGACATTGTTACCCACAATAGTGAAAGAGAATTCCCCCAAAAAGTTTCCATACTTGCTCATCGTTGTTTGCATAACAATCACTTTTCATTGCAAATCAGTGATTGTTATGCCACTTTTTTGGTCATGTATTAAGGATAAATTCCCACACAGATGAGATAGATCTCCATCCATCTTACACAAACTACAATCTTCTCATATTGAAATCCCAAAGAGAAAACATGCCTATAGCAAACACTAACTCCCATCCCTCTGTCAGAAGAGAGAGAACTTTTTGAAGTTTCGTTTAGACATTGTATCTTGAATGTGGGTAATTCCCGGGCATTAACTATCAAATACTTTAAGAAATGCCGGCCTTACCTAAACTGATTTCATTGATCTAAAGAAATCAACACAAAATGAACAAGGCACTAATAAGCACAAACATTGCAACGTGAAGAGACAACCAAATGCTACAATGGAGCCAAAAAATTGGTTTAGTCTCATTAATTCTTGATTAAAAAAATGTGCTACCATAAGAACTTGATGTGTAGCAATCAAGTGAATGGTGAGGGAGTGGCATGTTTAGGGTTACAAATGAACAAAGCAGCTCTTGAACAACTTGAGCTCGGCTAGTATATAATTGATTCTTTTTTTAATAAATGAGATATTCATAAGTACTATTATTGGTTCAAATATTAAACAAGCAAAACTCGTATAAACTTGGTTTCACTTGATTTAGGCTCATGAATAAAACTCATAAAAGCTCGACTTGAAACTCGTAATATGTGTTATTTTTATTACATGCTAGATGTATTTTATATGCTTAATTATCTATTGTTAATTTATTTATATTTTACCTTATTTAATATATTTTTATGTCCCAAATTGTGTATAGGATACTTTGTATAATTGTTTTTATAGAAGGTATTTTATATAATAAGTTATCTATATTTAGTTATGTATTTTGATTTATTACAAGTTATATGATATATCAAGCTATTTTTTCTGTTTGTAGTAAAAGTTATTTAATAAGTTTAGTTAATTGTGTATTATGTAATATAACATTAATGGTACATATCAATTTTCTCATTGTTATGTAGATTATAGCCTATTGATAGGGTTATAAATGAAGGACTGAATGTGCATTTACTTGAAACAGTAACCAAATTAACTTTAACCGATTAACTATAATTCTTATAAATAATGCATATTATAACGTAAGTTGATACTATTTCTTTCCAATTAAGGATTCATATCATAAACTTATAAACAATATGGTTTATACTAGATAAATGGTAACATATATTGTAATATATTATATGCACAATAACTTATATATTGTAACTATACACTCACTACAAGAAATAGAGCCTTTCTCGGCATTACCATTCGCCGCAAATAACCCTCAAAATCACTGCAAATAACCTTTTGCAGCAATTTATGCTGCGCCGCTATTGTTGACTTAATTAAAAGTTCAACCAGCGAAACCCAAAAATCGTTGTGAATAATTGTTTATTTGCAGCGATCTTTTTCACTGACGCCGCAAATAACATCCGGATTTTGGTGTTATATCGTTGCAAAAAAGTATTTGTATCGTTTTATATCGTCGCTAATACACAAAATATCGCCGCAAATATCTCAATATTATTTGCAGCGTGTTCAAAAATTGTCTCATTTAATATTTTTTGGGGCGGTTATCGCCGCAATGAATATTTCTGACGATTAAATTTGCCGCAATAACTTTTTATCAGCGATTTGAAGTCTGTCGCAAATGGTTCAATCACCTTAGTCCATATTTTGAGGCGAAATATATTCGCTGAGATATATAAATTGGCGAATTTGTTTCGCTACAAAAAGATTTTTTGGCATATTTGGTTTTTCGCGTCTAACTATATTCGTTGCAAAAACCAATTCTGTTTTGCAAAACTTGTTCTCGGCGAACTAGAAATCACCGCAAATAGAAATTAATGGCATATTTGGTTTTTTGCATCCAACTATATTCGCCGCAGAAAGCCAATTCTATTTTGCAATGCTTGTTCTCGGCGAATTGGAAATTGCCGCAATTGGCGAATTTGATCCAACTACCAAAGTATACAAAATGCGCCATTTCTTTAGGGTACCTAATTTCCTACTCCAACTCATTTACAATATTACCAAATAGTACTACTATACATCGTATGATAAACCAAATATTACTTTAATCCAATACTTGTAACCATAATAGCATATATGTAAATTCAATGATCCATCCAATACATCAGTACATCAGCCCCTTTAAGGATACTATACACTGGCATATGGTGCATTAATGAAAGGCAATTAAGTAACAAATGGGAGCAGCTAATGTCTCTTCAAGGCTTAAAGTGTAGAAATATCCACACCACAAATGTACCAGTTAAAACAAATATGAAAACAAATGGTGGGTGGAGTTCATCCGCAACTTCGAACATCGATCGTTGATTTGCGATGACCTAGTGATTGAGCGGCAAAGATCCAGTTGTCCAGAACAGGGCTATCAAGTATATATACACTGCCTTCTACATTTACTGGGCAAAAGAAAAATCCAAATCGAAAATCTCCAAAGTGTATTATATAAGTACTTAGATAATATATTGTAATACACTTATAAATATAACAACTAGCTACTGATCATATATATATGCTATAATATATTCTTAATTTGTATTTGATAATAATCTATGCAACCTAAACATTTTATTAGGTTTGCTCTGCATACCGACTTATAAATAGAAATATATATATTCATTGAGAACCACTTAATAACATGTAGAATGAATATGTAATAGATTAAGGTGCACCAGAGATCCTCCCAAAAAATACAAAGAAAACGATGATGTTCAATTGAAATTATCAAAACTAAAGAATGTCAAAATCAACCCACAAACCAAACTGAAATAGCTGTAATTCGAAAATATCAGAGTTTTACCAAAAATAGCAAAATTTCAATAAATACACCAAAAATAAATATGTAAATAAAGAATTAATCTGGTTAAAATTGGATTCAAAAGCACTTCCTAAATAAGAAATGAAATATTACCATAAAAGGCATAAAATATCTAAAAATGGAGATTCAAAGGGAAAAAAACTGATTTCGACCTTTAAAACGGTGCACATCTAGCATGGTTTTGAGACCAAGGCATGAGCGTTGAAAAGAGCTTTCCAAATTGGGGTCATATGCGTGATTTCAATACCCATAGCTAAAGTTATGGCCAAAATACCGACACGTGCTCAAAACTGCCCAAAATCAAGGAAAGATCATTGTTTCATGCTGTACTTGTGTTGATCTACTCTCTCAAGGTAATTGAGCGCAACCAACATGCAATCTGCTAGCTCAATATCATCTGACTCAGACCCTTCTCCATCTCATATCCTAATGAACAAACTTTGGGATTAATCTCGACTGTTTAATTTACTTGATCAATATTAGTTAATTAGTTCCAGCATATATTCTATGATGTTATTAGTTAATTTACTTGATCAAAATTAATTTGGTTTTGACTAGGACATAACTAATTGGATAGTAATTTCCTACTTTCATACCTCGAGTCCATATATAGATAATATAATATAATATATTTAATTTATTAGGAATCCAATTGCTTGTCATGTACGTAATATATGATATAAATTCTCAACTATGGATGATTGAATCCGGCCGTATCTTTGTGCTTGATATTCACATTTCGTTTCATCAGGAGAAGCTAGGAAATTCACCAGTTTGCAGGTAATGTTCCAAATCATGTGACAGAACAAACCTTTTAGTTGAGTGAACGTAGCCGTACGTAACTAGCTAGGGAGGAATCCTGCCTAATCCACGGGGCAATAACAAGGACAATTAATAAAATAGGCGGAAAAAAAGAACGATGAGAATCTGTTAGATATATCTATATATTAGATATATAGATATATATATAGATATATCTAACAAAGTAACATAGATAAAAGAAAGGGTGCGGTATTAATATATAAAATATCTAATTAATATCGATAACAAAAACATAATGAAAGATAACATCATTTAAAAAAAAAAAAAAATCTTTTTAAGGTATATCAATTGGTGATTAATTAGCCTTATTATAGAAAAGAGAAGGCAGGCATGCGGTAAGAAGACTGAGCCGTAACACATGAAAAACCAGGAGAGATATAAACATATTGGCCCAAGAAGACTGAGGCATAGCACATGATGAAGTTATACATAGTACAAGAAAAAATAGGAGAGATTATATACATATATCTGAAAGTAATAAAGTTCATCGATCAATCTGTGAAGATATATCTAACTCATCATCTGCCGTCATTTAATGGTTTCACAACTTGGTTCTTCATACTCTCAAACCCAACTGTTGTGATCGTAGAAGAAGAACCACTGTTGTTATCAATGTTGAAAGAGTGTGTAGGTGAGCCAAGCAAGTATTCAGTCTCTTCCATATAGAGATCAGCCTTTACCCACGGATGTTTTCCCATAATTCTCAATCCTTCTAGCTCCATTGCCACTTCCTTCATAGTTGGCCTATCCTCCCCTTTTACACTTAGGCACCATTTTGCAATTTTAGCAACTTCATCTATCGCATTAATATTGCCATCATTGACAATATGATTGTCAATAATTTGATGCAAGCGATCTTCTTCTATTGCAGAGTTAAAGAACATTGCCAAACTTCTATCCTTTTCGGGCCTATCAAAACAAAGGGCTTTTTGACCTGTCAATAACTCTGCCATAACAATACCAAAACTGTAGACATCACTTTTTTCTGTAAGTTGGTTACTATAAAAATATTCTGGATCTAAATATCCAAGAGTTCCCTTCACCAATGTAGATAATTCTATTTGATCAAGAGGGACCAAAATTGAAGTTCCAAAGTCAGCCACTTTTTCTGAATAGTTATCATCTAAAAGTATATTTGCAGGTTTCACATCCCTGTGTATAATTGGCACGGAGGTTGAAGAATGCAAGTATGCAAGTGCCCCTACAGTTTCTGACGCTATCTTCAAACGTTTTTCCCATGAGAGCAAGGATGATAGGGTTTTAGCATGAATGTGACTAGAAAGAGTCCCATTTGTGATGAATTCATAAACTAGTAAAGGCACTTCTGTTTCTAGACAGCAACCTAACATCTTAACCACATTTCTATGGTTAATTTGAGTAAGCACAATAACTTCATTTATGAATTGCTCAATTTGACTCTTATCACAAATCTTTGATTTTTTAATGGCAACAATTTTGTTATCTGGTAAGTCTCCTCTATAAACAGTTCCATAGCTTCCTTGCCCAATGATTCTTCTCTCATCATAATTGTTAGTAGCATTTTCAAGTTCTTCCACACTAAATATTTTGGCAGTCTCCATTGAAGTGCTATAATTTGAGAGTTTTTGTTGTAACAATAATCCACCATTTTGTTCGAAGAATTTCTCTTTTAACTTGATGAGTTTTCTTCTTTTAAGTCCACAATATATTGAAGAACCTCCCACAAACAATCCTAAGAATCCAATGCTGATAGCTGCACGTACATACTCAAACATGTTATCTTTGTTTCCACAAACCGTTCAACAAAGTTACTACTGCAAATCAAATAGATAGGTAACTAGCTGATCAGTCAAGACTTAAGTTAGAGACTCACTGAAGCTCTAGCATAGATTCTATATATGTATGCAGTCCTATGTGCAAATACAGATCATTTGGTAAATAATTATATTAGTGTTTAAAAAAAATATAAAATCAAAAGAATAATGCTACATGATCACCATCTAGAAATATTTAAAAGAAAAAGATAATGAAACAGAACATGATGGCCGGGATTGATTACTTTTTGTTCAAAGCAATAATTGAACTAGCATTAGGTTCCGTTAGGTAAAGAGAGAGTCATATTATTTATATATATATATATATATATAAGTCTATTCGATCCGCTTCTATATATTCTAGGTTCTAAAGTTTTGAGTAGGAACCTGCAAAGGGACTCTAACTCATTAATTTTTTAGTTGTGCTCTTGCTTTTATATCAAGTGATCTTAAATCTTAACGCTTAAAATTAATATATAACAAGATAAAAGATAAAATATTTAATTAATGGAGTTTTATTACCGATAGTTAATGTAGATGTAGATCTTATTCTAATCGTTGCCAACAACTAGTAATAACATACATGTAATAATTACACAAAAAAATATCAGAGACGTATAGAATATTCTTAAGACTAATTTAAAATATTAATTACTCTTGTTGTTTTCTGTACGTACTATGTAGACATATCAATGTCCAAGCAGCAGGCAATGTTGACTAAAGAGGCCAATGGCTGCTGACACAACCATGCATTGACCAAGTAGGGATCCAAATTCTTAAGAATTGGTATCAATCTATCGATCTATCTATCTCTCTCTCTCTCTATATATATATGTTTGTGTGCGAGAGAGAGATCAGATTACGGGCCCAACCACCCATGTAATTAGAGAATAGATTAATTACCAATTAGTAGAAAAATATATTTAAAAAAGAGAGAATATAATACAATTAAATATACATTATTCTGCCTACTTACCGAGTGGAATAATGATATTGATCCTTGATTGGTTGGCCCCGGCTTTAAGTCTGCAACCTGTTCCGTTTATGATCTTTCCATCTCCTTCGTATCCGTGGAGGCAAATACATGTAAAATTCCCATCAGTGTTATTGTTGCATTTTGATGTAGTAATATTGCAAGGTTTCGGATCTGCTTGGCACTCATTAATATCTGAAACACAACGTACAATAATATATACAAAATTAATTAAGATCAATGCTTAGCAAACCAAACGCACATGATCATGAATACGTATACGTTCGAACTTCGAACCCATTAAATATTAGGAAAAATATAGCTTAAAACTATCGATCCAGATTTTGCAGAAGCTCAACAAAAGTTTCATTCTACATAAAAGTTGTTTTGTATTCCTTCAGATTTTGCAGAAGCTTTTGTTCGATGCATGTGCAACTCATACGTACGTACCTTGGCAACCATGAGCTAGGGAGGTATGGGTTTCCGTCATAACCTTCTTTGCACCTGCAACGATACCCATCGACCCCGTCTGGGGGATTATCACATGAGCTGTTCCCTCCACATACGTAATCTGACTTGTTTTGAGCAGTTTCATACTTTTCATCACCGATTGCCCAATCAAGAACCATTGTATAGGTCTCTTTCTCTCGCAGGCTTTTAAGATAATCAGAGGAGAAATCGAACTCTTCTTGTCTAGTCACAAAAGCAAAGCTGCATGGATTGAATTCAGAGACATTTGTGTGATTGCGATAGCTACGAGCATCCAAAGTAAAGTTCTTCAGTCCCTTTGGGATTTCAACCTGGCAACACCCAATCCCAGTGCAAGATCCACTTTCGACATTTTGAAGACTTCGACAGATAGACATGCAGCCTATGGAGAACCGTTCATTGTTTCGGAAAGCATTGAGGTAGGCGTAAGTGTCACAGCCGATGGTGAAGAACTTGTTTTTGGTGTTGGAAACTGTGAAAGCCGGGTAGCTGAGCCAGGGATTGTTATTATACCCAAGCACACCATTCTCGTAACACTGATGGGCTATATACATCAAGATGTCAAGCTCGCCGTCCATGGAAATCTTTGTAACAGTCAAATTTATACCGGCTATTAGTTCAGGAGGATGGCCGGACGAATCATTACATCTCATGAAGAAATCCTCATTTAGGTAGCAACCTTTAGTTGTACCAAATGGGTACGGAATTTCAACGTCTCCACACCGATCCTCGCAGTTGGGCTTGGCTATTTGAAATGCTACAGCTGCGGCATCCATTCCCGACAATATCACAGCAACACATGTCACTAATTCCAAGATCAACATCTTACGCAAACCCATTGTTTTTCCAAGAAAATCTTCGATTCTAAAAGTTTTTGTTGTGGTCTTCTCTTGCAAGACTTCTTATATATAGATTCTGATCTTTTTATTGGATGGAGCCATGGAGGCATAAATTAAGGAAATTAAAACCCAAATATGGACCACATATACATATATATACTAATATTAGAACTATGGAAAAATTTTAGAATATCAATCGATATTTTTTTTTATAGGAATATCAATCAATATTATTTTGAATATTTCTATCATTTTATGTTAATTAGATGATGTGGAAGGGATATTGCCGTGTGTTGAACAGGTACGTAATTAATTAATAGATTTCTTCTAGGAGAAGACTCAGTCCGCGCGCCATGATTTTGACTTTTGGTGCTTTAAAAATTAAAACTAACTGGCTGCAGATCAAGGGGGCATGCTCGAGCCGTGATAGATGTGGACTCAAGTGAAAAATTATTATTGTTTTGAGATTTGAAAAGTTGAATTGAGATTTAAAAAAGTTGAATTGTTTATTGTATTTAATGTGAAAATTTAAAAAAATTATAATGATGAGACGAGATGAGATGAAATGAAAATTTTGAGTTTCATCCCACTTACTAAACCTGCCCACTTGAGATAAAAAAGATATAATCACTACAAGAAATAAGGCTTTTTGTGCGATTTTATGTCTGTTGGAAATAAAATCGCCGCAAAAATCCTTTAATTGCGGCGATTTTTACATCGTCGCACAATTTTTACATAAAATTTTGAAACTGGTTTTTTACGGCGATTTTTCTGTTTTTTGCGACAATCATATTCGCCGCAAATAATAAATTAGTCTTTTGCAGTGATTTTTAAATTTTTGCGACGAAAAATTGGTCGAAATATTAAAATTTTTTTTTACTACGGTTAGTTAATCGCTGCAATTGCGAAAGTTATCATTTGCAGCGATTTCTTATGTTTAAAAATCACTAAAAAAATGATTTTCATCGATTTTAAAATCGTCGCAAAAAATTCGCTGCAAATAGAGACTATTTGCAGCGATTTTGAATTTGGCCGTTGAATTTAGCACCAAGTATGGAACTGTCTATGGAATTGACTGTTAAGATTTTTTCCAGCGAGGATAGTTTCGCTGCAAATGATGTTTTAGAAAATTAAAAAAAAATGCTCAAAACAGAATAAATAAAAGAATAATGCACATCCAAATTATATTCACTATAAATTACTCGCTGGAAAATATAAAATCGTTGCTATTATATTAGTTGTGGCGAATGTAACTGCCAAAAAAAATCTTATTCACGGCGATTTTTTCACACGCTGCAAATAATATTAAGATATTTGCGGCGATATTTTATGTATTCGTGACGATACAAAACGCTGCAAATACTTTTTCACAGCGATGAAGATCAGCTAAAATATGAACGTTATTTGCGACGCAATTTACAATATTAACAACGAAAAAAATCGCTGCAAATAAATTTTTTTCACAGCAATTTTTGGGTTTCGCTGGTTAAACTTTTAAGTGAGTCAACAATTGCGACGAATGTGAAGCGCAGCAAAAATCGCTGCAAAAGGTTATTTGCAGCAATTTTGAGAGTTTATTGCGACGATTTTGAGCGCCGCAAAAGGCCTTATTTCTCGTAGTGAATTTACAGTGTTTTAAAATAACACAATTATATTTAAATTCACTAATTACTAACTATAATTTAATCCAAGGCATGAAAGAAGGTTTAAGCTTAATAAATAACTTTGGGTCAAAAAACAAAATAAGCTTAATAAATAATAATAAATAACATGCTTAGGTGCCGTTGCTATTACTTTCAACGGATACAGTACTTCGAATATCGTAAAAAAAAAAGATGTAATTTTAACAATGATAATATTATTATCGTTAATGCAAAGTTTTTCATCGCAAATGCATGTACTTGAAGTGGCAAGTTCATATATAATATAAAATTTTGATAGTACAGTACGTACGTACATGTAAATTTTCTAATTAAGAGTAATTAAATAATTTGGTTTGTGATGACAGCAACACATCTTGGAGACTACATCAAAGTCGTAATTTAATTTCACATCCGTCCCTATAAAATATATATTTATATTTATTTATATTTATATGGATGATTGAATTGGAGGCGCGCTTATGATCAGAAGTCAGCCTCCAATTAGATGGTAGAACTGCATCTGGCCTATATATGTTTCTTCCTAAGTAGATGCTAATTTTAGGCAGCAATAATGTGTTGAAACTACCAGAAAAGGATTCTCCACCGCAAGACGCGTACTGCACAGACATTTGCAGAAATGAATAAATTGGAATATTTTTCTGTTAGTTAATTACAATTGTAATGAGCTGTAAATTGTATTCCTTTTATATCCTTGTATGGAGGGCCTATAATGGTAAAAAAGCCATGCTGAATAAGTAAGCCCAAATATGAAAGGAGTCAAATATAAAAGGCCCTTAACTGAACAAAGAAGCTAGAGTATCCAAAGTCAAACATCCGCGTATAACCACTTACGGGAAAATAGGGATCTCATGCAGATACGTGACCAGTTCAGTTACGAGATTGCACCAAAATGCTCGGCTTCACGCACTAATCGATAAACTCTGCATCAGATAAATATCAGGTCAGGATTCTATATATAGTAGGTAACCCTCAATAGCAGGGGATCGATCCCTTTTTTTATTTCTCTGATTCTTGAATCATCTTGAAACTCTTGCTGACTCAAGCATTGGAGCTTTCCCAGGTGAACCACGCCGACCACACCTTGATCCTTGCATAGGTTAAAGTTGCAGATTGAAAGTGAGACACGCCCTTTACATTGGCGCCGTCTGTGGGATCTCTGTACTCTCTATACGTGGTTCTCACATGCAACTGTAACCCGTTCTGTGGCAAGCCGAGCAATGGATCCATCTGTTGAAGTGCGGCTAGCAGCAGCTGAGGAAAAATTGAAACAGGCATTGGAAGCCATGGAGGTCCTGAAGAGGGAAAACGAAGACTTACGGCAGAGGAATGCTGAATCTAGCAATACCGCCGTACCCGCCCATAGTGAACAGGGAGAAGGAGAAGAACCATCCAACATGGAGTCGAACCTGGGACGAACGGAGAAAGAAATGATACATGATGAACTGAAGGAGTTAGTAGAGAAGTATGAAGAAATGGCGAAAAAGATGGGAGGGAGTTCCTCAGTGGAATGCTTGCTCAACCAAACGAACATGCCGTATAGCAAGCGAATTATGGCTGTGCGCTTCCCGGCAAAATTAAAGGTACCCCAGGTGGACATGTATGATGTGTCCAAAGATCCAGTGGACCATCTGGAGAATTTCAAAGCCCACATTACGCTCCATGGATTTCAGGGCGAAATAGCGTGCCGGGCTTTCCCTTTAACGTTGAAGGGAACAGCAAAAGGATGGTTCGAAACCCTCCGACCAAGATCGATAGACAGTTTTGAGGAACTGGCAAAACAGTTCTTAACACAGTTCATGCCCAGTAGAAGGCGTCGACTCCCAGCCGCCTACCTGCTGACAGTTAAGTAAGGAGAAGATGAGGACCTGAAGACCTACCTTACCCGCTTCAACAAAGAGCGGTTAACAACAGACGATCAAGATGAAAAGATAACCCTTGCCACCCTCTTAAGCAGGGTATGGCCCCAAAGTCCCTTTATGGTAGAACTGGCTAGGAAGACCCCATCCACTCTCAGAGATTTCATGGACAAAGTCTATGATTTTGTCAATGCTGAAGACACACCACAAGCCTTGGTAAATCCTTGGAAGGCAAGTGGAAGGCATAAACGAAGAGGCGAGCAGATTGATAGGAAGGCCGGAGCGAGTCGGCAAGAGAAAAGGCAAGAGAAGAGGCAGAACTGCTGAATAGGTCCCTGAAATACTGAAGAATAACCTGGTCCCTTTCCTCACCCGAATGCCACACCCCTTGACCATGCTTAATCCTAACCATCTTGTTTTTCCTTTGCCGCTGAGAAGCCTTCATATGGAAATATCTAGAATTTGAATCCCCTTCTTTTAGCCATAATACTTTTGATCTCTGTTTCCACATTAATTCACCTCTTTCCAACCACTTCTGGACCTCCTCCCTAGCCCTATGATGAGCCTCTCTATCTGCCTCCAAAGGATCACTATCATGCAGAGAAGATAAATGCAATCTTGCCAACTGTAACTGTTTTTGGACATTACCAAAAGAGGCTTTATTCCAGCAATTTAATTGAGCACCACTCTCCTTGATTAACCCCATCACCTCAACCATACTACATCCAACCCCAGCCCTTCTCCAAGTGGATGTAATAATATCCTCACAAGCCTTTTCCCCCACCCACATTGACTCAAATTTAAATTGTTTTTTGGGCTTCACAAGGATCTCCTCACCATCAGTATTAACCCATAGAGGAATATGATCAGAGTATGCAGCAATACCATGAACAACAGAGGAAAATTGGAATCTGCTCACCCACTGGAAATTTGCAAATGCCCTATCCAGTCTTGCATGAATACAATGCACTCCATACCTCCGATTACTCCAAGTAAATTTCTGGCCCCTATACCCCAAATCCTTCAACTCACACTCATTAACTACCCTTCGGAAGGCATTAATCTGCCAATCAGATCTAGGGTTACCCCCACATTTCTCATGGTGATGCAGTACTTCATTAAAATCCCCTAACACTAACCAAGGCTCCCCATTAGTCACACATAATCGATTCAACAAGTCCCAAAAATGAAACCTATTAGCCACTTCAGGGTGTCCATAAACACTAGTCAAAAACCATTCATCCACCCTATCATCAGACTTGACACTAGTATGAATATGATTATGCGAGTAATTTAACACTGAGAGGGAAATATCCCTACTCCAAAACAAAGCAAGCCTCCCTTTACGACCAACACAATCCACTACTAAAAAATTAGAAAAACCCAAACGAAATTTACATACCTCAAATTCACGAGAACGTAATCTTGTTTCTTGAAGGAACAAGATATCAGGAACTTCCCTCTTTACCAAATCACAGAGGGTACGAATGCCATTTGGGTTCCCAAGCCCACGGACATTCTAGCTGAGGATCTTCATTGGTGCTGGCGGGGTTGTTCAACAGCCGCCGCCAATTCCATTTGCTCAGAGAGACCATGCCCGGTACTCTGCTTCACCACTCGCTCCTCTGAATCGAAGGCGATAGGGCGAACTTTCCTCTTTCTGGTAAGAGATGAAACTGAACCTTCAGCCTCATGATTCATATCACTCGGACCAACCAGACCCGACATCCTCCTCCATCTTCTACTAACAAGCCCATCAGGCTTTTCGCAGCCCATTAAAGCCGCTTGAGATATAGCTAGTGATTCTTCTCGTGGCCCACTAGTCAAGGTTGGCCCAGCAACATAACATCCCTCTTCAGCAGACATTTGCACTTTGTGCACAACAGACCCCACTCCCTCCCGTAACGGCTCTGCCAACTTCTCCTGAACATCCTCCACTCGTTCCACATTTTGCGCAGCAGCAACCAACTCTGGATCTGAAACTTGTGCCACATTTATCTTATCAGTTACATCATCTAGATGATCACCAGTAACAGCTTCAGCAGCCTCCTGCTCTGATGACTCACCCCCAGTTGCCTGAGTTGCCATAGCAGCCGAACTCCGCTGCCCGCGATCCCAATTTTTAGGCTCCTTGAAATTATCACAAAAGGATGAGGCTCTCAACCACGCACCATAGGGGAGAAAAGCATCCTCCATAACCTCCGACGTTCTGCGGGCACACTCCTTGTCACCATGCCCCAGACGACCACACCAATAACAAAAATTAGGTAAACGCTCGTAAGAGAAACGAACTCAAACTGGATTATCCCCTCCCATTACAAATTTGGTACCTCGCAACAGGGGCTTTGTGACATCCAGCGTTACACGGACACGCATGAACTCTCCCCACGCCAACTCCCCCTCATCCAAATCGACTTCCTCCACCCTACCCAATTTCGAACCAACCCTCTCTCCCACATATGTATTCCTCGCTCTTATCGGGAGATCATGAAGCCTAACCCAAAATTGTGCCTCAGAAATCTTGATATTTTGAACCTGTTGACTACCCTCCACCTCTTTCATCAAAACCAAATGCTTGTTAAAGGACCAGGGACCTTCACGCACCACCTTCTCTTTATCTCGGAGATTCTCAAATTTGACCAAGATTAAAAGGGAATTAAGGTCCCGAAATCGGACACTCTGGATCAGACGCCAAGCCTTCCTTATTGTTGATTTAAACGCATCCTTGTTAAAATGCTTCTCCGTGAACAACAATATTACTAAACACTTGCCACCCCGCAGATTCAACTCCTCCAATCTCTCAACTTCCACCACAACCTCATCGTTTTCATATTCCGTCAGCGACAAACGTTGTACAAGTCCTGTAAATCGCTCTCCATACTAGTAAGTAACCCCCAAAAGAATCCCTAAAACTTGCACGACAGCAAGAAACCCAGACCACCACAGTGAAAAGAATCCCTCAAACATGCACAACGGCAGTGAAAATAGACCTCCACACTCACCCTAGAAGCCAGAGAAAGAGAGAGAGGAAAACATCTTTGACATATATATATATATTTAAATATTAGTCGAGAACCACTTAATATCATGTAGAATGAATATGTAATAGATTAAGGTGCGCCATATTCGCCCTCCCAATTAACATCTTCTCACTTCTTTCAAGCTTTCTTCTCTCACTCGTAGTATATATATATCGTAGGTTCCGGCCTCCTTGAAAAAAATTCACCAGTGATAATGTAAAAACAATTTGTTGGTATATCCTAATGAATAAACTTTGGGATTAATCTTGGTGTTTTAATTTAGTTGTTCAATATTAGTTTAAGTTCCAGCATTATTCAGTATTAATTTGGAATGACCAAACGTATGATCATTGATTGAATTAACATTTAAATTCTATGACGTTATTTTCATTTAATTAATTACAATATTGGAATATTTTCCACTTTGCATAACTCAAACAATTAATTTGGTTGCGACTAGGACATAAACTTGGATAGTAATGTAAGAGTTTTATTTAAACTCTGTGTCCCACACACCCATCTTGATAGAGTTTGAAATAGCTCAAAACTTATCAGTTACAAGATGAGTTATAATGGGATAAGGAAACTCCTAAGAGATAAGATTAACTCTATATCTCTAATCCTAATCAAACACAAACTCTTAGATTTCTTGATGGCCAGAAATCTATAAATAGCACTAAGGGGTTAAAGGGTTTTCACCTACAACATTAGAGTGCCTTTAGCCATCGGGAGACACTTGTGAGGCTAAGTTGCTAGGGTGATCCTTCTCTCATAGTCAGATTAATTTGTTCATCAAACAGATGGAGAAAGGTACGTGTTCAATTATTATTGTTTTTATTATTGTGGATCATAGATAATCAAAGATCCAACTATTAATGTTCATATTAAAATATCTAACATGTGGTATCAGAGCATCAGGTTATAGATTTTTTATGATCTCAATAAAATATACAGTGTATATGTGCCTGTGTGATCTTATTATCGACTGAAAATAACACTGTCCATGGGGTCTGACAAATAAATTTACGAAAGGTATCTATTATTATTATTATTATTTTTATTTTTATTTTTTGGTAACTTTTCTGCATTAAAGAACTACGCAGTGTTGCCTGTGTTTCCGTATATAGACTTGTTCTTATTTTCTCCCCTTTGTCGTTGTATTGTGTCTGTGAGAAACAAACTGAATTGAGGAACTACCATGTATCGATGTTGGTAGTTGAGGAAGGGGGCTGCCGTGTGGGTTGGCAGCGTGCGGCGCAAGGTGGCCTTGTCACCATGCCAGTAAAGGGGCGACGCAGAGAGGCTATGTAGTCTCGAATCGGCGCTGCCCCGATTGAGAATCTCATAGGGGCTTATGGTTGTCGGCACTGGGAGGAGTCTAGGAACCTCCTCGGCTCCTTCGCGATGATTCTAGGACGGCGGTGCAGAGGGCTTTAAAAGCCCAATGGCCGCCGCGTGATGTTATTTAAATAATTAAAAAAAAAAAAAAAGGAAAAAGTGTATTAGGAGTCGACGGCGGAAGGAGAACGGAGGCCCAGTCGCCTCCTCGCCGGTGACGCTCGCGGCCGCAACAGCTCAAAGCTGTAGAAGTGGTGTGGCGCTGCAATGTTTTAAGGAGGAAGAAGAAGAAACCCTAGGGTTTCTTCTGAAGTGAAAAGGGCCGTGGGCCTTGGCCCAGCCCGAGAGAAGAGAATGGGCCACTGATGTGGCCCAACCCGGAAGAAAAAAAAAATCGAAATGGGCCTATAGGCCCTGTACAGTACTGACCGGCTCATCACTGAACCGGGTTGAGGCCCGGGTTACTGGACCGGACCGGTCCAAACCCGGACCGGTCAGATTATATATATATTTTAATATTCTTTTATTAAAAAAAAAAAAAGAAAGAAATTTTTTTTTTATTTGTATTAAATTAATTTTCTTTACATGTTATTATTGGTATATGCATGTATTAAATTAAATGTTATATACATGTTGTTATTGTTAAATGCATGTATTAAATTAATTTTCTTTACATGTTATTATTGGTATATGCATGTATTAAATTAAATTTTATGCATGTTATTATTGTTAATTACGTGTATTAAATTTTTTGTACATGCTATTATTATTAAATACATGTATGAATTGATTATTTTGACTCTTATTATTATGACATGCATATTTATTTATACAATATAGGATAAATGATTTACATTAAAATTTAAGAAAAGATTGGTTGCCCAAAGGTACAAGATTTTCTTAATTTTGATGACAAATCATTAAACCTATAGTAAGGTGGATATGATGGGGTGAACACTTTGTGTGTCAAGATCTACTCCCAAAGGAGGGTCTTGATGACACTTCTATTTCATCCATCAAAAGTAAAGTGGGAGGGAACACTTTGTATATCAGAATTTACTCCCAAAGGAGAATTCTGATGATACAACTAGTTCATCCACAGAATTTAATACTGGTGAGAACACTTTGTGTATTAAAATCTACTCCCAAAGGAGGGTTTTGATGACACTATTAGTTCATCTATAATTGTTTAAATTCTGATTATTGTTTATAAGTGTCTAACTCAAAGCATTATGTGACAAATTTCTTGCAGTAAGCGTACCTACATCACTACACTCACAGACTTCATCTGTTCCTGTTTTGAATGGCTCTAATTTTTCTGAATGGGTTGAGAGAGTCAGGTTCACCTTAGGAGTACTTGACCTGGACTCGTCACTTACGAGTCCAAAACCACCACCCATCACTGAGACTAGTAACAAAGATCAGAGAGAGTCATCTAAACAGTGGGAGAGATCCAATAGGCTGAGCTTAATGTTCATGAAAATGACCATAGCTGAAAATATAAAAAATTCACTCCCTAGTACTGAGGAAGCCCAAACTTTTTTGAAAAATGCTGAGGAGAGGTTTCGGTCTGCAGATAAATCTTTAGCAGGAACACTTATGGCTAGACTTACCACCATGAAATATGATGGTGCTAAAGGAATGCAAGAGCATATCCTTGAAATGACAAATATTGCCGCCAGATTGCAAACCCTGGGAATGAAAGTAGAGGAGTCCTTCATTGTTCAGTTTATCTTGAACTCATTGCCACCTCAGTATGGTCCATTCCAGATGCATTATAATACTATTAAAGATAAATGGAATGTGAATGAGTTGGCAAGTATGGTAGTTCAGGAAGAAGAGAGACTGAAACAACAAGGACATTACTCTGCTAATTTTGTGACCAAAGAAGCTGGAAAGAAAAAGCATCATTATGGCAAAATGAAATGAACTGGACCACCAAAAGGAAAGCAGCCTGGGAAAGTTAATCAGGTTGAGCATAATAGTAGCAAGTGCTACTTTTGTGGGAAGCACGGACACATGAAAGCTGAGTGTCCGAAACGTAAGGCTTGGTTTGTAAAGAAGGGTAAGTCACTTGCCTTTGTATGTTTTGAATCAAATCTTGCAAATGTTCCCACTAACTCTTGGTGGTTAGATTCAGGTGCTAATGTTCATGTTTCCATAACCATACAGGGATACCTTACAAGCCAAACACCAAATCCCAGTGAGCGATTCATCTTTATGGGAAATGAGAATAAGGCTGAAGTTTTAGCCATAGGAACATTTCGTTTGGTTTTGAGTACCGGTCATTATTTAGACCTTCATAACACAGTATATGTGCCTTCTGTGAGGCGTAATTTAATTTCCTTATCCAGACTAGATACTGATGGTTATTCTTTTTCGTTCCATAATGGTAGTTTCAATTTATTTAGAAATAATTTATCTATTGGTTCTGGGTTTCTTTCCGATGGTCTTTATCGATTGTGCCTCGATAATACATTTGTCAAAAATACCTATACTCAGTACCATGAAACATGTATTGGAATGAAAAGAAACATGATGAATGAAAATTCTTATGACTTGTGGCATAAAAGATTGGGGCATATCTCCAAAGAAAGGTTACAGAGATTAGTAAAAGAAGGGATTCTTCCGCATCTTGATTTTACTAATCTTGAAGTATGTGTGAATTGCATTAAAGGAAAGCAAACCAAACATACTAAGAAAGGTGCCACAAGAAGTACGGAGCTTCTTGAAATAATTCACACTGATATATGTGGACCATTCTCCACTGAATGTTTTGGTGGAGAAAAGTATTTTATCACCTTTATAGATGATTTTTCACGTTTTGGATACATTTATCTGCTACATGAGAAATCTCAAGCTGCTTCAGTACTTGAGGTATTTCTCATGGAGGTGGAAAGGCAATTAGATAAAAAAGTGAAAATCATTAGGTCGGATCGAGGTGGAGAATACTATGGAAAGTATGACGAATCGGGTCGTAATCCTGGCCCATTCGCCAAACTTCTTGAACAGCGTGGCATTGTTGCACAGTATACGATGCCCGGGACGCCACAGCAGAATGGTGTTGCTGAAAGGCGTAATCGGACCTTATTGGATATGGTTAGAAGTATGGTAAGCAATTCTACCTTACCCAAATCACTGTGGGGTGAAGCTATTAAGACGGCAATGTATATCTTAAACCGAGTTCCTAGTAAGTCAGTTCCAAAAACTCCTTTCGAGCTATGGACTGGTAGGACACCAAGTTTAAGGCACATGCATGTTTGGGGTTGCCCAGCCGAAGCAAGACTTTACAATCCACATGAAAGAAAATTGGATCCTAGAACAGTAAGTGGGTACTTTATTGGGTACCCAGAGAGATCCAAAGGGTATAGGTTTTATTGTCCTAATCACAGTCCGAGAATAGTGGAAACAGGAAATGCCAAATTCATTGAACTTGGCGAGATCAGTCGAGAATTGAACCCAAAGATATGATCATTGAGGAAGTAAGGGTAGATGTCCCTATACCTACATCCTCAGCAAAGATAATGGTTCCTCTAATTGATCATTACGATGATACATTGGAACATTTAAGTGATCATCCATCTCAGAATGATAATACCACTGACGAACCAAGTTTGGAGTCACCAAAACAGGTTGTCTTACGCAGATCTCTGAGAGATCGGAGACCTGCTATTTCAACAGACTATGTGGTGTATCTCCAGGAATCTGAATTTGACATTGGGATAAGTAAAGATCCACTAACGTTTTCCCAAGCCATAAAGGGAAGTGATTCTAGTAAATGGATCGATGCCATGAAAGAAGAATTGAAATCTATGGATCAGAATCAAGTCTGGGATCTCGTTGAATTGCCTGAAGGGAGTAAAAGAGTCGGGTGTAAATGGGTCTTTAAGACCAAACGTGACTCTAAAGGCAATATTGAACGGTATAAAGCCAGACTTGTTGCCAAAGGTTTCACTCAGAAGGAAGGCATTGATTACAAAGAAACATTTTCTCCAGTATCTAAAAAGGACTCTTTCAGGATCATTATGGCATTGGTGGCTCATTATGATTTAGAGTTACACCAGATGGATGTGAAAACAGCATTTTTAAATGGAAGTTTGGATGAAGAGGTCTACATTGAGCAGCCAGAAGGCTACTCAGAAAAGGGCAAAGATCACCTAGTCTGTAGACTTAAGAAATCGATATACGGGCTTAAGCAAGCTTCCCGACAATGGTACTTAAAGTTCAATGATACCATTACTGCCTTTGGATTTAAAGAAAACATTGTTGATCGATGTATATACCTAAAGGTCAGTGGGAGTAAGTTTATAATTTTGATCCTGTATGTTGATGATATCTTGTTAGCTAGCAGTGATCTTGGCTTACTTTATGAAACCAAGGGTTTTCTCTCTAAGAACTTTGAAATGAAAGATATGGGTGAGGCATCCTTTGTGATCGGAATCGAAATTTTTCGAGATCGAAAACAAGGACTGTTAGGATTGTCTCAGAAAAGTTACATAGAAAGAGTTCTTGAGAGATTTGGCATGAAAAGTTGTTCATCATTGGACACTCCAATATCGAAAGGTGATAAGGTTAGCCTATCACAATGTCCTAAAACTGAGTGGGAGCGTAAAGAGATGGCAAAAATCCCCTATGCTTCAGTTGTGGGGAGCTTGATATATGCACAGATTTGCACGAGGCCAGATATTAGTTTTGCAGTTGGCATGCTTGGGCGCTACCAAAGTAACCCAGGGATGTCTCATTGGAAAGCAGCAAAGAGGGTATTGCGATACCTGCAAGGAACTAAAGATTACCAGCTTACCTTCAGAAGAACTGATAGTTTGGAGGTAATTGGATACTCAGACTCTGATTTTGCTGGTTGCTCTGATAGCAGGAAATCCACTTCAGGTTATGTTTTCCTATTGTCTGGTGGAGCGATCTCATGGAGAAGTATGAAGCAAACAATCACTGCTTCATCTACAATGGAGGCTGAGTTTGTGGCGTACTTTGAGGCCACAGTACATGGTTTATGGCTGAGGAACTTTATCTCAGGACTTGGAGTTGTCGACTCTATAGCCAGGTCGCTGAGAATTTATTGTGATAATTCCTCTGTAGTATTTTTCTCCAAAAACGATAGGTATTCTAAAGGTGCCAAGCACATGGAGCTCAAATACTTAAGCGTTAAGGAGGAAGTACAGAAACAAACAGTGTCCATAGAACATATTAGCACTATGCTTATGATAGCAGTTCCATTGACAAAGGGTCTAGTAGCGAAGCATTTTAAAGAACATGTTGATAGAATGGATCTTATGATATGAACATGTTAATGAGCTTGTAGATGTTTTGATTTCTATTTGGACACTTAATGATATCTATTATGGTTATTTTGTTTCTGTTTTCTTGTCCTTCCACTTTATATGTACATTAAATGGTGTGGATGAATGATGACAAGATAATGTCTACAATAGACATGAATTGGAACCCAAGGCATTACAGTATTAGCCTTAATTATCCCAATTAAAGATCATGTTAAATTAAGTTACTGTTGTTGTGGTACATGGAAGGGAATTTGTTGATCATATAACAGAGGACCGCCATGACTCGCATTGGTAGCTAGTTTGACATTGATAGTAAAGAACTCATGAAATGTATTTTGAGCTATAAAGGTTTCAAGAAATGAATTTGCGCAGTATGGTTAATTTCCTATGATAAACCCATGAACAGAATATGTAATTTTATGGGCGTATGGGTCAAGTGGGAGAATGTAAGAGTTTTATTTAAACTCTGTGTCCCACACACCCATCTTGATAGAGTTTGAAATAGCTCAAAACTTATCAGTTACAAGATGAGTTATAATGGGATAAGGAAACTCCTAAGAGATAAGATTAACTCTATATCTCTAATCCTAATCAAACACAAACTCTTAGATTTCTTGATGGCCAGAAATCTATAAATAGCACTGAGGGGTTAAAGGGTTCTCACCTACAACATTAGAGTGCCTTTAGCCATCAGGAGACACTTGTGAGGCTAAGTTGCTAGGGTGATCCTTCTCTCATAGTCAGATTAATTTCTTCATCAAACAGATGGAGAAAGGTACGTGTTCAATTATTATCGTTTTTATTATTGTGGATCATAGATAATCAAAGATCCAATTATTAATGTTCATATTAAAATATCTAACAAGTAAGTCAAGGTCATGATCATATGGGATCATTGTTGAACAGATATTTTCATACCGCGAGTCCATATATATTAATGTAATATAAGATCGTGGCTGAATATGACCGCAACATATTGGAGACTAGATCAAAGCTGCCGCATGTATTATATCATGCTGATCGATCGGTACGTAGGTGGCTCATGACCATGTAATATCATATTTCAATTACGGCGAAGGAAATTCACCAGTTTGCAGGTAATGTTCCAAATCATCTTGCATGTGACAGAACAGTCCTTTTAGACGTTGAGTGAACTTACATGCAATATTCAATATATAATTAGGTAGGTGTTCTTAATTAGGCCACGATCAATGATATATATACTAATTAAGACATTAGGCCCACTTGTATGCTTAAAGTCCTTACTTCAATGGAGTAATGGGTACCAAGTATCGTCTCTGTTTTTCTTTCCACAAGCTTATAATTAACTAGGGAGGAAACCTGCCTAATCCATGCATGGGGCAAGATCAGGGACAATAAAATGGATGGAAAAACAACAATGCGAACCTGTTGGGTTGGTCAAAAAACTTGCCAATTAAATTAGTATGTGTATATATATACACACAACTTAAAATATATGTATATATAAATACTATAATATATAATATATGTAACAAAGTAACATCGATCCATAAAAGAAAGGGTGAGTAATATATAAAATATGTAAGTAATATTGATAACAAAAAATGAATGGAAGATAACATCATTTAAAAGATTTCTTTCAGGTATATATATATCTATTGATTATGGAGCCTTATTACAAAAACGAAAATGAAGGTGTGCGGCAAGAAAATTCAGACATTAAACACGAAAAAATAGGTGATCTAGAGATACACATATATGTACGTACAAGTAATAAATTTGATCAACTGGTGATCAAGATCATGATGTATGTATTGGCCATGGACTAGCTAGCTCATCATCCGCCGTCATGTAATGGTTTCACGACTTGGTTCCTCATACTTTCAAGCCCAACTGTTGTGATGGTAGAGGAAGAACCACTGTAGACATCAATGTTGAACGAGTGTGTAGGTGGCCCAAGCAAGGTTTCAGTCTCCTCTGCATAAAGATCAGCCTTTAGCCAAAGATGTTTTCCCATAATTCTCAATCCTTCTAGCTCCATTGCCACTTCCTTCATAGTTGGCCTATCCTCCCCTTTTACACTTAAGCACAATTTTGCAATATTAGCAACTTCATTTATTGCATTAATATTGCCATCATTAACAATTTGATTGTCAATTTGATGCAAGCGATCCTCTTTTACTATAGAGTTAAAGTACATTGCCAAATTTCTATCATTTTCGGGCCTATCAAAACAAAGTGCTTTTTCACCAGTCAATAACTCTGCCACAACAACACCAAAGCTGTAGACATCACTTTTTTCTGTAAGTTGGTTACTATAAAAGTATTCTGGATCTAAATATCCGAAAGTCCCCTTTACCAATGTAGATAATTGTGTTTGATCAATAGGCACCAAAATTGAAGTTCCAAAGTCAGCCACTTTTGTTGAATAGTTATCATCTAAAAGTATATTTGCAGTTTTCACATCCCTATGTAAAATGGGCACTGAAGTTGAAGAATGCAAGTATGCAAGTGCCCCTACAGTTTCTGATGCTATCTTCAAACGTTTTTCCCATGAGAGTGAGGATGATAGGTTTCTGTCATGAATGTGACTAGAAAGAGTCTCATTTGTGATGTATTGATAAACTAGTAATGGAACTTCTGTTTCTAGACAACAACCTAACATCTTAACCACATTTATATGTTTAATTTGTGTAAGCACAATTACCTCATTTATGAATTGTTCAATTTGTCTCTGATCACATATCTTTGATTTCTTAATGGCAACAACTTCGTTATCTGGCAGGACTCCTCGATAAGCAGTTCCATAGCCTCCTTGACTAAGGATTCTGCTATCATCGTAATTATTGGTAGCTTTTTGTAGTTCCTCAGCATTGATTTTCGCAACCTCTGTAGAAGCTCTATAATTTGAGAGTTTTTGTTGTAAGAATGTGCCTCCATTTTGTTGGAAAAATTTCTCTTTTAGCTTGATGAGTTTTCTTCTTTGGAGTCCAAAATATATTGAAGAACCTCCCGTGCACAATCCTATGAGGCTAATGCTGATAGCTGCACATACTCAAACATGTTATCTTTGTTTCCATAAATATAGTTCAACAAAGTTACTGCGAATCAAATAGGTAGGTAACTAGCTCATTCAAGACTTTAGTTCTATTTGGGCAAATGCATATTTGGTGAATCATACTAGTGTTAAAAAAACATAAAACAGAAAGAATAATGTTACATCACCATCGAGCTCAAATGCACTAGATACCTCTAGATATTTAAAAGAATCTAGTGCATTTGAGTTCATTGTAAAATTTGTAGACTATTGAGAGAGCGCGTCAAGATTGGAAGGTGTATTAATACGTACTACCTGGGTGGTTTTACACTTAAGTCTTGACAGCAGCAACTCCCTTTATTTGAAACAGATCGAGATCCATGGAATTGATTACATTTTGTTCAAAGTAGTAATATAAACTAGCATTAAGTTCCTTACTTTAGGTATAAAGAGAATCACATAAGTTATATACATGAAATATTTTAGGTCTTACCCATATATAATTAAGTCTATTCGATCCGCTTGATCTATTCTGGGTTCTAAAGTTTGAGGAGGAACCAAAGGGACTCTAATTCAATAATTTTTTTGAGTTGTGCTCTTGCTTTTATATCAAGTCTCAAGTCTTAACGCTTAAAAATAACAAGATAGAAGATAAAATATTTAATTAATAGAGTTTTATATTACTATTGATCTACTGGTAGTGTTAGTTGTATATATATTGCTCTTATTCTTATCAAGGTAAATATACATACACAAAAAATTATCAGAGTAGAATATTAATTAAGACTTTAAAATATTAATATTTACTCTTGTTGATTTCAGTATCTAGCTAGACATATCAATGTCCATGCAGCTGGCAAAGAGGCCAATGCATGGCTTGTGACAGTACAACCATTGACCAAGTAGGGTCCAAATCCTTAAGAATTGGTATATATCTACTATCTATGTGTGTGTGCGCGCGCTCGCGCACGTGTGAGAGAGAGATCATGAATGGGGGTCCAACCACCCATGTACGTAATTAGCGAATGGATTAGTTAAATACCAATTAGTAGAAAAATATTGGGTTTAAAATAGAATATAATACAATTATATATACACACACACACGTTAATAATGATATTATATTAATCTTTGATCGGTTGGCCCGCGCTTTAAGTCTGCAACTTATTGAATTGATTCGTTCCCATCGCCTTCGTAATCGTCGAGGCACGTACATGTAAAACCCCCGTCAGTAATATTGCAGGGTTTCGGATCTGCTTCGCACTGATCTTAATAATACAATATTAATTAAGATCGATGCATGATTAGCAAACCAGACGCACATGATCATGAGTACTTTCGAACTTCGAACCCATTAAATATAAGGAAAATAACCTAAGATTATCAAGCCAGCCCAAAATTTATAATTATTAGGAAACTGAAGAAATTAGCTTATAACCTTGTTTTGATTATGCGCATGCATATGACAATTTCAAACTACTCAAATCTCAAGAAAAGTTTCAAGACTCTATATAAAAGTTGTTTCCTTAAGATTTTGGAGAAGCTTTTGTTAGATGTGCAACTCATACGTACCTTGGCAACCATTAGAGAGGTATGGGTTTCCTTCATAACCTTCTTTGCACTTGCAACGATACCCATCGACCCTTTCTGGGGGATCATCACATGAGGTGTTTTCTCCACATACGTAATCTGGCTTGTTCTGAGCAGTTTCACACTTTTCAGCACGGATTGCCCAATCAAAACCCAATTGATAGGTCTCATTCCCTCGCAGGCTTTCAAGATAACTAGAGAAGAAATTGAACTTGTCATCCGCTTTAGCCACAAAAACAATGCTGCAAGGATTGAATTCATAGACATTTATGTGATTGTAATAGCTACGAGCTTCCAAAGTAAAGTTCTTCAATCCCTTTGGGATGTCAACCTGGCAACACCCCAATCCCAGTGCAAGGTCCTGTTTCGACATTTGTAAGACTTTTGGGAGAAGCTTTCATAGTTTCGGAAAGCATTGAGGTAAGCAGAAGTGTCGCAGCCGATGGTGACGAACTTGTTTTTGGTGTTGGAAATTATGAAAGCCGGGTAGTTGATCCAGGGGTTGTTAGGCTTAAGTGCCGTACCATTCTTGTAACACTGTTTGGCTATATACATCAAGATGTCAAGCTCTCCGTTCATCGAAATGTTTGTGACAATCAGATTTTCACCGGCTATTAGTTCAGGAGGATGGCCAGACGAATCGTTACATCTCATGAGAAAATCATGATCATCTAGTGAGCAATCTTCAGTTGTACCAAATGCATGGATACGGAACTGGAACATCTCCACACCGATCCTGGCAGTGAGGGCTCTTGGCAATTGGAAATGCTATAGCTGCAGCACCACGTATCACTAATTCCAAGAACATCCAACGCAAACCCATTGTTTTTTTCAAGAAAATCTTCACTTCTCAAAGTTCTTGTTTTGGTCTCTTGCAAGACTTCACATAGATGCTAGTCTTTTTATAGGCTAGGATGGAGGCATAAAGGAAAAATCCAAAGAGAGTGGACCATATATATTAACATTTAGAGTTATGGAAAAATTTTTAGAATATCAATTAATATTATTTTATGTTAGATGATGTGGAAGCAGGAGCGGAAGTACTAAGAGCATCCATAATGGATTAGCCAAAAGCTAAATCTATCACATATTTAGCTATTAGACTAGAAAATATTATCACAATGAATTAGCTAAAATCCAAATATTTAAACTTTAGCTACAGTGAATACTAATATCATTTCTAAATTTGCTAGTTACTGTAGATACATCAAATATATATTTTATCATTTATTTCTCTATCTACCTTCATGTCTACTTTCGGGGGCACGGCTTCAAGTAAATTAACTACTTTCAAGTAAATGTCTATATTTTCTAAGTAATTATTAATATACGGCTTCAGTTTACTCATTAAAAAAAAACCATTAATGCACGTCTCATCACTACAACAAATATGGTCTTTTCTCACAAAAGTTTTTCCCACGATATACATTCCTGGCAAATGCTTAGCTGATGACACAAAATCTATTCATGAGTAAAGAACTAGCCTTTTAGCAAGAGATCTTGTCAACAAGTAAAACACTGTGGGAAAATGAAATTTTGCGGCGAAACAAACTTTTTTGTGGCGACTTTTTCTTCTATGATCATCAAACCTTGCTAATACTTCCTACTCTTGACTTCTAGCTAAGGCGTTAAAATTATCTGAAAAATATTGTGAAAACAAGGGGGTGAACAAAGCTTTTCAGATGTCACAACATATCCAAATAGAGTACTGAACAAATTCAGATATTTTCACTTATTCAAAAACAATTTCAGAACATTTTCTTATCATATGCACAAATTTTCATAAGTTTCATATTCGTTCTTTTTGCATAGTTCAGAAACAAAATGCACAAAATTAGTTCATGTCTACACCAGCCATGACATAAAATATTTTCTATTATACAGCTTTCATGCATATACAGAATACATATCTGAGGTTGTGTTCATATTTCTTTTCAAAACAAACATGTGTCTTTTCAAAATCAACTTTGTTTCATTTTCTTTTTATGCAAAGTCTAATATAGGAATCCCGCTTACTTGGACTTCTTAAGTTTTCAGAAATTTTCCTCAACAATGTTGAACAAATAAGTCGTCACCTATAAAATAATCACGTAATTTCCATAAATTTTGAATCGAATTCATATCTCGGTATTTAAACCTGAAATGCTAAAAGTTGTCGTATTTTAATTTCTCAAAACCTAAAATTCTCATAACCATATAACGCCATCATTTTTCAAATCCATCAATAACCACTTAATATACTTAATCTAATTTCAACACAAACCGCATTCTATTTAAGAAATCGAGCCTAACCTACTTAAAATAATGAAAATTCGCTGTAATAAAATATTACACAGCCAAAAATAATTGAACACCCGGATCCCGAACCCACCCAAAAATATTTAACTTCAAAATAATTTAACCCAACAAACTCAAAAAGGGCACAGTAAAAAACAAGCCCATGTGACCCGACAACCCACTTTTAAAGCCCTGCTTTACAACTATTTGGGCAAAAATGTAATTTCATGAAAACCCCTTACTTACGGCAGGGCATGCAACATACCGAGAGGGAAGGAGGCGTGTGGCGGAGACATACCGAGAGGGAAGGAGGCGTGTGGCGGAGCAAGGGACTAGGCGGAGGAGGACGGTCGTGAGTTCGATGTCGGAGCACTGAGAGAGGGAGAGAGAGAGAGAGAGAGAACATAAAGGGGAAAAAGAGAGAGAATTCGAGAAAAAGGGAGGGACGGAGGTGGAATCATGGGGGAAGGCTCGTCGTTGCCTATCGAGAGAGACACGGCAAACCTCGGGTGGCACGATAGAAGTCTTTTGGGGTTCCTCTGGTGTTTCGCGTCTGCTCCGTTGTGGGCCTCGAGCCTGAACCAACTTGGCTGCAGAGTGGTTATTTTCCTCTGTTTCGGGTTTCAAAAGCAGGGGACATGTAGTGGGCTTGAACGGTGGCTTGATGGTGTAGGGCAGGGCGGTGGAGGAGTTGAGGTGGCTGCTGGGGGGGTGGTTCAAGTGACTAGGCGACAGTCTTGGTGTGTGGGTTGACGGTGGTTGAACGTGGAGGCTTGAGGGTTGTGTGGGTCGTCGGGTAACAAAGATATTAACTGCATTTAACCTAACTACCAAACTCAAGACTAGTCCATATTCCATCGTAATAAACTTTTAGGCCCGAAGCCTAATCCGAAATTCACTCGATAAAAACCAAGTGGGCCTTTCTTCCATAAGAAGAAGAAAAAAAAAAAATCGCTTGCAAGGCTTATTACCTTTTCCGACCGAGGCTATTGAAGAAAGGCCCAAGCCGGCCCAATAGTCTGACTGCATTTTAACTTTGTTACTTGAATTTAGAATAATGAAATAACATCATATGTTGGAGATACTTGTGCAAACATTCCTTACTTGGGATTTAAAGAAGAATTGGAGACTACAACTGTGTCCCTCTGTAGGGCATTAGATTGTGAAGAGAACCATTCCAAACAGCATACCTAACTCCATTTAGTATGGGTCATTGGGTGACAACTTTGTCGATTTTGGTTTGTAATTTCTCAACAATATCATTTATTTTGTTGGAGTATGAAACTCATTTAATCATGCATCTTCATGGTTTGTGGATTGTTTTCCATTATTTAGCCAGTTGAGCTTGTTCATGGTATTGCTTTATGTATTACGCAAGCATGCGAGGCTGAAGAACACATTAATTGGACATAGAAGACAGTGGCTTCAATCTTGAGAGGGAGATATAAAAAATGATCATTCTATATTATTGAAAAATATATATTTTTAAACTAACCCTGCTCTGTTTCTTTATGTCCATACATTAACTGGTTAACCAATGATCTTTTATTGACAATCAAGTGCTTATGGTATGATTTAGAGCCGTTGTCCTCTGTTTCCTTTGATGTTTTGCAGACCAATTTGCATGTAGTGAGGATGCTTTTTTGTAAGAACATTACCAAGATTGTTTTCCTCCTCATCCACCTCAGTGATCTCTCAAGGGAACAGCCTCAGTGATCTTAATTTCCAACTATTCAATGTAAGAATTCCCCTGTGCTGTTATACATTTTGTTAATGCATGTACTCCTGGTTCTGATATAAGAAGTACTTTCTTCGATAGAAACTTTCATATAGAGGAAGATATTTTTTAGCTTAATACTTCGGCTTAGCTATGTATGTACCCTAAAGATTGCAATCACGTAACTGTCGGAATGAGGGGGTCAGGGGCATGAAACCAGTATAGTTTGAACTCTTTAATTTCTGTCTTAAGAGTTAAATATAAAATAAGAACTTACATGCCAAATAATGATATAAAAGAAAAAGAAATAGAAAATTATTCGAACTGTATGGAAGAGGATATTATATGAAAATGGTAACCAAATGCTATATAGTCAATCTGCAATGGGTCTCAGTTAATTCATGCTTATTTAGTTAGTTAATATTTACTTGGACTTTTGCACTTACTCCCTCTTGTGTCTACCTCTCCTCCTCCCTCTCTGACAGTTACATGTAATCACATGCACTAAAGATTACTCATAAATCTGGCTATTGAAACATATTATTCGATGCTATCTTCGATTGTCAGATAATCCAAGGTTGAAAAAGTGGACTGCAGTTCCTGTTCTCATTTACTGCTGCCACATCCTTTTCCCCTGATCTCATGTCCTTAGTTTTTTTTGTTCTCAGCTTTGTATCCAATGGATGTGTTCTTTGATTTTTATGTTGCAGGGCTTGTGATGCATTAAGAAGTTGCCTTCCAGACATGCTAAGAGATTCTACCTTCAGTAGTTGCCTTCGTGTAAGCACTTTTTTCTCTCATTGGTTGCATTCTCAAAGTTCAGTTTTTGGCCTTGTAATTTCCCAATGGAGCTTTGTTGGTATCTATGATTTGTTATCCCGAACACAATGTGATGTTCTGAATGGGGATGGTAATTCCCAGCCTTTTCAATGAGAGAATGACATTGGATTTGTATATTATTTGTATTTGCTTCGAATAGTAAATATTGTTTGTTTAAAATAAAAAAGAATGTTTAGTGTTTCTGCATTCGGAAGAGCTGGTGATACTGAAAATATGGAGAGAATTGGCAGTATCCCTTTTTTTTTTTTTTTTTTTTTTTTTTTTTTTTTTTTTTTNTTTTTTTAATCCCCTTTGTATATAACTCGTGAAACAAGTAATTTTGGTGATGATCAATTGCAACGATTTTTCGTCGTTAGTCAGTCGTCGAAATTGTCTCGATATATCGGTGAATGGCAACCGCTGGACTTTTATTGTTGCTTTTGAATTTGTCGTCCTCGCCAATGTCTTCCGTCCTATTAATATGCTTGGCGGGTTGCTATTGGACATTAATACGTACAACTAAATTTTCTTAAGAGTAATAATTTGGTTTGTGATGACAGCATTAACACATCTTGGAGAGTAGATCAAAGTCGTAATTTAATTTCACATCCATCCCTATCTATTGCATGCATGATCCTACCATTAATCAATCATCCATAATTGAAAACTCACATTACATATATAAGCAATTGGATGCATACTTAATATATATATATATACACACATACATGCATGATGCATCATAGGCTTATGATCAGATGTAGGCGCGGCTCCAATTATATGGTAGATCTGCATCTGGCCTATGACGTACACCCTAATATTCTTACCTCTCTTCCATCTTGATTTCTAAATTGACTAATTTTCTTGTTTGTTTTCTAAATTGACTAGTTTTATGTTTTATATTAATTAAATATAATGACTTCATATATGTAAAGAAACAGAGAAAGTAGTAAAAGATATCTTTCATTGATTTTCAAGTGTATACAGCAACTATGATTTTATAGAGATCTCTTAACAACTTTGTTCCTACATATCAGCTATTCGAAAATAAAAAATAATACAGTTACAACGTAAACCAATGATCTGGTGAATCTTTGAATAATTCAAATCTAAACAGCAACGTAAACCAATTCTGGTCTGGTGGATCTTTGAACACTTCAACCTATATCTCCAATACGCCCCCTCAATCGAATAGGCAGCTGTTGAACATGAAGATTGTCACGTAAATATTGAAAACGAACCGAGGATAGCGGTTTCGTTAGTAAATCAGCAAGCTGATTTTTTGTGGAAAGGAACGAGACATGAAGTTTTTTGCCAAAACTTGATCCCGAACATAATGAAAATCTATTTCAATATGTTTTGTTCTTGCATGGAAAACTGGATTAGATGATAAGTAGGTTGCTCCAATGTTATCACACCATAATTTTGGTCTGGTTTTTAAGGGAAGTTGCAGATCATGCAAAACTGATTTGATCCAACTTAATTCTGCTGCTATGTTGGAGAGTGATTTATATTCCGATTCTGTGCTACTCGGAGCAACCATTGCTTGTTGTTTGCAGCTCCAACTGATTAGATTTGATCCATGAAAAATACAATAGGCTCCAATACTACGTCTATCATCTTTGTCAGCAGCCCAGTCTGCATCACTGAATCCTTGAAGAGAGTGATCAGAGTTAGTATGAAAATGAAGTGCATAATCAACTGTGAACTTTAGATACCTAAGAATTCTTTTGACAGCTTGCCAATGAATATCTTTAGGTTGATGCATGAATTTGCTAACTCGGTGTACTACAAAAGCAATATCCGGATGAGTAAAACCCAAGTAATGTAAAGCTCCAACAGTGCTTCTATATAGTTGAGGATCTAAGAAATCGCTGCCATCATACTTAGATAAAGCACAAGTGGTACTCATAGGCGTTGAACAAGGCTTGGCCTCATGCATGTTGGCACGTTGTAGCAGGTCGACTACATACTTACGTTGTGATAAATAAAGATCATGGCCATCGAACAATGCTTCCACACCGAGAAAATAGGAAAGCTTGCCCAAGTCTTTCACTGGAAAAGCAGAGCCTAGTTTCTGAATAAATAGATTAATTTCATGCAAGGATGATCTAGTGATGATTATATCATCAACGTAAATAAGAATGAAGATAGAAAACTTAGCCCTGTGAAGAGTGAATAAGGAGTTATCGGCCTTTGATGCAATGAACCCATTTGCTGCAATTTTTCGGTTAATCTAGAAAACCAGGCTCTTGGAGCCTGCTTGAGTCCGTATAAGCTTTTCCTTAAACGGCAAACATGATTGGGAAAATCAGGGTGAACATACCCTTGTGGTTGGTGCATATAAACCTCTTCATGTAGTATGCCATGTAGAAATGCATTGTGAATGTCAATCTGCTTAATAGGCCATTACCGTGTAACAGCTAGAGATAAGAGTAACCGTATAGTTCCTGGTTTAATCACAGGGCTAAAGGTTTCGGTGTAGTCCACTCCTGGTTGTTGATGATATCCTTTCGCCACCAGTCATGCTTTAAAACACTCAATATTCCCATTGGCATGTTTCTTAATTCGGAAGACCCATTTATTGCTAACAAGGTTTGTATCTGGTGTGGGTAGGACAAGATCCCAAGTACCATTTTTTACAAGAGCATTGAACTCAAGATCCATGGCTTCACGCCATTTATGATACTTAGAGGCCTCAGAAAAACATGTAGGTTCTGCAGGACAAGAAACACAATCAGTCATTAAACATTGAGGTAAGGGGTATCGGGCTATACCAACATATGGTGCTTTCAGCTTAAGAGAGTTTGTTTGTGATCTTGTCATCATACGGTTTTGCTGCTGGTGTATAACTGGTTCGACGGGTCTGGGAATATTTGAAGATATATTCGGGATGTTATTTCTCGTTCCAGCAACATCACTTGAATTTTGAATGGAATTCCGTTCTGGTACTGGAGCGCCATCTGAGCATAACAATGATAACTGAATATCCGAATGTTCTTGATTTGGTGGAGTGATCTGAGTATTCGGCAATGGATCAGGTGGAAGTATGATAGAACCTGCAGTGTTAGAGTTGGCACTCGGTTGACAGAGAGAGGATGGTAGGGAAAATAATTCAGGTTGGAGATTAGCGGAGATTGAAGATTCTTTTTGGTATGGGAAAAAAGACTAATAAAAAATGACATGGCACGATACATATATTTTACCTGTGGCCAAATCAAGACATTTTTAGCCCTGGTGTGATAGACTGTAACCAAGAAAAATACAAGTTTTAGAGCGGAAGTCAATTTTATGTTTGTTAAAAGCGCGCAAGTTTGGCCAACAGGCACATCCAAAAACACGCATGAACAAATAGTTGGGTTTTCGATTGTAAGCCATTTCAAAAGGGGATTTGAGATTTAAAACTTTGGAAGGAAGACGATTAATAATATAAGTGGCTGTTAAAAAAGCATCTTCCCAATATTGTTTGGGTAAATTTGAATGAGCCAGCAAAGCTAAACCCATTTCAACAATTTGACGATGCCGACGTTCAACCGAACCCATTTGTTCATGTGTGTAAGGACAAGCTAAACAATGTTGAATGCCACAAGTTTTAAAATATTGATTTAAGCGTCTATATTCACCGCCCCAATCAGTTTGAATAGCTTTGATTTTTAAATCAAAATGTCTTTCAACATATTGTTGAAATTGAAGGAAGATGGATTCGACATCTGATTTTAATTTTAAAGGAAATATCTAAATGAATTTTGTAAAGGTATCCAAAAAACAAACATAATAGCGAGATCCATAGCTAGAAATAACCGAGCTGGGCCCCCAGACATTGGAATAAATCAATTCAAGAGGTTTTGAAACAAAATGAGTTGAAGCATGAAAAGGTAAATTATGGCTTTTAGCCATCTCACACTCAGGACAAACATGTTGCCTATTATTTGAACCAACAGGTAAATTATTATTATTGAGCACATGCCGAACAGTAATATAGGAAGCGTGACCAAGATGACGATGCCAGTCTGCAACAGACACCCGTACACCAACAAAGGCAGAAGGAAGACAACGTTGAAGAGATGGAGAGAAGCAGTAAAGGCCATCCGACATGGATCCTTTATGAAGGACGTTCCCCGAGTAATCCTTAAACAGAAAAAAAGAACTGTGAAACTCAAAATAAACATGATTATCTTGAGCAAATTTTTGAACTGAGAGCAAATTTTTTTTTAATTTGTGGGACGATGAGAATTTTATCAAGAAGAAAAGTAGACGATGAATTAGAAATAGAAGCGGTTCCAATATGAGTGATTTTCAAACCTGTACCATCACCAATTTGAATTTGATCATTGCTAGAAAATTCGTCAGTTTGGATATTCAGATTACTCATGTTGTTGGTCAGATGATGCGTCGCACCAGTGTCGGGATGCCATTCTTGTTCATGAAACTGCTGTTGAGGGTGGTTGGAGGCTAAGTTGGCTTGTGGATTTGGGCGGGGTGGAGGAGTTTGGAAATGAGGATCAAACTGTTTGTAACAGCGGGAAGCTGTGTGGCCTTGCTTGTCACATAGTTGACACCACATGTTGCTGGTGGATCGACCACCTCCACGGATGTTATTGAAGTTAGCACGCCCCCTGCCTCGAGGAGGGAATGAGTGGCCACGACCCCGTCCTCCTAAGAATTTTTGTTTGGTGGCAACATTTGCCAAAGCATTTGGCAAAGATAGAGGTTGATTGTTATGTTGAATGCGGGCTTCACACGTCAGGAGCATGGAGAAGAGATCTTCCATGGTGAGGGAGTCAGCACGGTGAGAAACTAAAGACACAAGTGAATCATACTCTGGACCTAGTCCAGCAAGTAAATAAGTGATAATATCATCACTTTGCAAAGGTTGGCCAGCAATGGCTAACTCATCCGTGAGGCGTTTGATTGTCATGAAATAATCAGTGGCAAATTGATTCCCTTTCCGCAGAGTAGAAAGTTGAGAGCGAACATTAATTGCTTTGGCTCGAGATTGTGATGCAAAGGCAGAGATTAACACTGACCACACTTCAGCAGACGTGTTGCAATGAGCAACCTGGGCTAGTACTTCCTCCGAGAGGGAAGAATTAATGTAGCTAAGAATAAGATTGTCTTGGGTCTCCCAGAACTCATAAGCTGGGTTGGGGAGTGAGGAGCCATCAGAGTTAGAAATAGTTTTAGCAGGCTGTTGGTGGGTGCCATCGATATAGCCAAAAACCTTTTGGCCTTTGAGGTAGGGTAACATTGTGGCTTTCCATATTGGGTAGTTGGTACGTGTGAGTTTCGTAAGGTTGATAGAGGAAGAGGGGTTGAAGGCGGGAAGGTTGGTGTTTGGGGTGGGAGGCATTTTGGGAAGGATCAGTTTAGACCTGGGTCTTGTTGGCTCTGTGATACCATGTAAAGAAACAAAGAAAGTAGTAAAAGATATCTTTCATTGATTTTCAAGTGTATATAGTAACTATGATTTTATAGAGATCTCTTAGCAACTCTATTCCTACATATCAACTATTCGAAAATAAAAAATAATACAGTTACAACGTAAACCAATGATCTGGTGAATCTTTGAATAATTCAAATCAAAACAGCAACGTAACAGCAACGTAAACCAATTCTGGTCTGGTGGATCTTTGAACACTTCAACCTGTATCTCCAATAATATAGAAATTTCGGCAAACTAATTTTCATGTAGTTGTCCATTCAAAACGAAGTTTTTCTCATGTGAATGCTCGATCGGCAAGGACGACTCCCATAGCTCCATAGGAACTACTCCTTTTTTCTTTTCTTTTTTTTGAAAATAACGGTCTCATTCCATTAATGAAAGAGGACATACAAAGTTGATTTAAAAAAGTCAATTACAAACGTTAATAGCTCCCTAGCACACATCCGTGACTGACTTGGTCTAGTCCCGAAGGCACATCTCTATAGACCTAAGTCTAAGAGATAGCACATATCTGTCGTAGACAGAGGTAACAGTAACCACTAAAGAAAACTCCATATCCGACTAATCGGAATATGGAGGAATAAAACCCCGACATCTCCGCCTACGCGGAGGTGGGAGAAACTTCATTCGGACTAAAGTCCGAATGGCCCTACGTTTATGAGTTTTTATTTTCTTGAAAATAAAGACAAGACATAAAATAAAATTACATTGTGAAAACACTGTAAATACAGAAAAACAGTGCACAAAAAAGGCTATTGGAGGGAAAACCGACAGTCAAACATGGGAGATCCAAAGTCGCCAGTCCAGGGGCAGTCACGCGTTGCAGCGGTAGAGGCTTCCCTTGTGGCACGTGCAAGCTACGCTCCACTCCGGTTGAGGCCGCGTTTGGTGGTCGTGCACATCGGCGGCTGGGCAACCTCCTGGTGGGGCGTGTGGTTGATATTGGGTGCCGAAAAATGTCGAATGGCGATTCTCCCTTTTATTTGCCCGAAAAAACACAAAATAAACCTAACACTACACACAAGAAGAAACCAGAGAGGGGGAGAGAAGGAAACGAGGGGGGAAGGAGCCTAAGCTCCCACCCCCTCTAGCCGGTTCTGGGTTTTTGGGGAGGTTAGAGAGAGGGAAAACAGATTTGATTCTTCAAATCTGTTGAATGTTTTGCCATAGGAACTCCTTCTAAGAGCACATTAGTTACTTGTAAAATGAGGAAAATTAACTGCCAGTCATGCCCCATATGCTTCAAACACTACAGGGTCCATTATTTAAGCTTTTCATCCGTATTTACGTTATTATCTTAAGGTTAAAAGGCTTATACAATCCAAGGCTCGAAAAATCAGAATAGGGTTCGAAATTGGGTAAAGACAGATTCAATTAATCGGTAGATTCCTGATAATTTTGACTCGGTTATTTCAATGTTAATAAAAAAATATTAAAAATCGTATATAATATAGTTCAAGCATTAATATCATGTATAGAATAATATGAAGTATAAATTCATTGACTAGTTTTAATAAAAATATTATATAAATCCAAAAATTTTCAATAAACATATAATTTATGTATTTAATCTCAATTGTTAACATTTTTTTCCTCGTATGCTAAGAAGATATCAACCATTATGTTTTTTTTTTTTTTTGAAAGAACTTTCCACTTTCATTCATAGAACAATGTCTACAATACAATCTTTGTCTTTCTGTAAACAAGTTGAAATAAAAACAGGTGCCTCTTCTATCCACACCTTCTCTACGTCTAAATGTATGGTTGCTTTAGCTAGGTTATGAGCTATAGAATTTGTACTTCTACATGTATACTGCACCTTCCAATTAGGCCATGCTTGTAAAAAAACCTCCATTTCTTCGATGATGCTTCCATAGTAGGAAAGGTGTTCGTTTGGATCATTAACTGCTTTGACTATAACCTGTGCATCCCCCTCTAGTATCACTCTATTGAAATTCAAATCAGTACTACAGATTTTCATTGTGTTTCTAAGTGCAAAACTTGCAGCTATAGCTGGTTGCTCCACATTGCCTTTCTGATCACATCATGCTACCATTACCTACCCTTTCTCATCTCTCATGATAACCCATATCCCATCTTCCTTGACTTAACATCAAAGGTTGCATCCCAATTAGCCTTTAAACATTCTCTCCTGGTGGTCTCCATAGTTGCTCCACCCTATTTGTATTGTTAGATCTCTATGGTCTCTCTAAAAATTGATTAGCTAACTGAAATTCATCCAAACTTTCATTTGCTGATTTGATCACACTATAGGGGCTGTGAAACTTCTTTTTAAAAAAATGTGTTCCTTCTGATCCATAAGCTTCTTATGATTGCTGATGTTTCTTCCAATTCAGTCTTGATGAGCTTTTTTGTCAATTCTTCCCACAACTTCAGTATATCATCTTCTGCTGTCCCTCCATTTCTGGATTGGCTTTACAGCCATGGCCCATACATCATTCGCAGCAAGGCAATGTCACAATACATGCATCACTTACTCATCTTCTTGTAAACAGATGGGGCACTTTGGTTCATTAACAATCCTTTTAACAAACAAGTTTCTTCTTATAGCTAGCAGATTGTTCCCTGCCTTCCACAAGAAAATTTTCACTTGTCCAGGTATATCCAACCCCCATATATTATTCCACCTACTGTCAGTCTCAATCTCCTCGGATGTTTCCCTTTGCATTGCTTTTTCCCTTACGTCTTCCAGAAAGTAGGTACTCTTGACACTGAATAAATCCTTCTTGGAAGGACCCCATACCATTTTGTCCTCTACATTTCTTCAACATAGAGGGATACTGCATATCTGATCAGCCTCTTCCTTCCTGGATAATGATCTAATTAGACCCTCATTCCACTCCCTCTTTTCCTCATGTATAAGTTCTTTGACCTTTGCATCACCATTCAACTTCAAAATGGGGGATTGAACACAAAAGATGAAGGAGTTGATAGCCACTTTTGACCCCATATTTTAATTTTATTGCCATTCCCCACCCTCCATCTAAGACCCTCCTTTAGCAGCCCAATAGAACTCCATACACTCCTCCAAATTAGAAAATGTGCATTTCCCAGCTTTGCTTCCAACAGTGAGAAATTTTTGAAATACTTCTCTATGAAAATCATTGCAGTCATGGACAAAGGGTTCTGAATTATTCTCCAAGCCAGCTTTGCCAATAAAGCTAAGTTAAAGCTTCCTAGATCTCTGAAGCCCAAACATCCCTTCCCTTTTGACTAACCCATATTCTCCCAGCTCCTCCACTGTATACAATTTTCTTTCAATTGGTTTCCCCACCAGAACTTGGAAAGTATCGCATTAATTTCTTTTCAATGCTTCTTAGGCAACTTAAAAATACTTATAGTATAGGATGGTATAGCTTGCAGGACATCCTTGATCATAATTTTCTTCCCTGCTCTAGAGAGAACTTTTTTTTCCAATTGTTCATAATTTCCAAACAACACACAATCATCAGCAAATAGCAAGTGCTTTATCCTTAAACCCCCTCTCACCACTGATACCCCTAGTGTTTCCCCCCTTATAATCAGAATTGTTAAGTAGAGAACTCAGACCTTCAGCACACATAATGAATAAATAGGGGATAAAGGATCCCCCTGTCTTAATACCCTGGAAGGAAAAACTCTAGCCCTGGCTTACCATTTATCAAAACTGAACATGATACAGAAGTAACACACTTCATAATCAAATATGTCCATTCATTACAAAAACCTAGCTTCTTCGTGACTGCTTCCACAAATGACCATTATATTCTATCATATGCCTTTGACATATCAAGTTTAATTGCCATACTTACCTTTCTTACCCACCTTCATTGTATGCAAAACCTCATATGCAACCATAATGTTATAAGTTATTATTCTCCCTAGTATGAAAGCACTTCGGTTGACTGATATGATTCCTCTCAGCACTCCTTTGAGTCTATTTACTATCACTTTGAGTCTAAAAGCTCCATCAATCTCTTCATGGCTTTCAAACACCCTTCCTTGCCCATCCATAACCTGTTTTATGTTGTTTTTCATTCTTCTCTGATTTGCACATGCATGAAAGAACTTGGTGTTTCTATCCTCCAATGCATACCAGTTCCTTTTAGCTATTTGTTTCCACTTCACATCTTCCTTTTCAAGCATGACCCCAATATCCCTTTGCATTCTTTTGATCTCTACAGAATTATAACTACTCTCTTCATCTTGTAACTTTTTTAGAATCCTAGTCTTTTGCTTTATTTCTTTCACTGTATTCACACTAATCTGATCACTCCATATAGTGAGAGCTCCTTTGCACTTCTCCAACAAATTTTGAATGTTTTGAGCTGACTCTCCCCTTTCCACATAACTTGCCATGCCCCTTTAACTATTTCTTTACAATCCTCCTCTTTAGCCCAGCTAGCTTCATACCTAAACACTTTCCTTCCCCTCCATGCTCTCTTTCTTTCCTTACTCAAGATCAACATGATTGGCCTATGATCTGAACTTCTTCCAGTCAGTACTTCCACCCAATACACTTTGAACATTGGTGACCAACATGGGTTCGCCACTACTTTGTCCGACCTTTCTTTTGCGAAAGTCTCATCTTCATGTTTGTTACTCCATGTGTATTTCTTCTCTCTCCACCCTAAGTCTGAAAGTTTCCCCTTCTCAAGTACTGATCTGAAGCTCTCCATTTGTTTTTCCTATCTCGACTTGCAACCCACCTTCTCATCATGAGCTAGGACTTCATTAAAATCCCCTATCACACACCACCCTTGATTGCCTCTTGGCCTTAGTGATAAAGCAAATCCCAAGCTTCTGCCCTTTTGCCAGTTTCAGGCTGACCATAGAAACCTATCAGCAGCCACCTTTCATTCCCTTCTCCCTCTGTGATACAAGCACTTATGTGCCTCTGAGTGTAATTCAGAACTTCAACCTTAGTCCTACTATTCCAGAATAGTGATAATCCACCCTTTTTCCCAACTGCCTCAACCACAAAGCATCCTTCACAATTGAGCCTCTTCTTCAATCTAGTACACTTCTTAGCTCTTAACTTAGTCTCCATTAAGAAAACTAAATCAGGTTTCTTCTCCTCCACCATATGGTAGAGGTCTTGAACTATCCGAGGGTTCTTAAGCCATCAGTAGTTCCAACTCAATGTTTTCATTGTAGTTGACGGGGATGTTGAACCGCCGCCGCCAATACTTGATGTAAACCTTCCAAACTTTCATAACTGCTCAACCAACCTTTTTTATACTTCAAACTCTCTGCCTCTTCATCCTCCTCCTCAACTTTCATTCTTTTTCGAGTGATACAACCACCAGATCTGTCTGTACCCTTCCCCTTATCTCTAGCTCTTCTCTTCCATTCATCATTGACCTAAGTCCTTTTTGTTTTACTCCCCTTAACAGTTGAACTTGGTACTTCTATTAACTTCTTTATCTCAATAGGCATAATTCCCTTACTTCATGCCATTTCCCTTTCTTCTTTCCTTCCTCTCCTTAACTTTATTAATTTTCTTTTTCTTTAACAATATCTGATTGCTTACAAATCATAACTGGCTTTTCAACACTCCTGCCTCTCCCATTACTACTCTCATCCAAACCACCATCTTCAATGTCCACCCTCACCAAATCAGTAAGCACCTCTTCAATGTTTTTCTTTCTCTCACCCTTTTTATTACCCTATGTTACTACCTCAGCTTGAGATACCCACCCCCTTTTCTATATTTGTAGGGTAACTATCTACATCCCTATTTGTATTTGTAGAGCCCTCTTGTTTCTTCATTCTAGTGCCTATTTTTGAATCAGCCCTGAGCCACATCCCATACTAAACATTCAATTCCACTTTCCCTTCACATCCTTTGAAACCATGAGTTAAACAGCCATAGAAAAAACATAGCCTAGGTAGCTTCTCATACCTTAAGGAATCCAGAGCTTTTCACCTTTCACAGTAATGGTTCTGCCTTTGGCCAGTGGTTTAGTTAGATCCATATTAATAAGGACCCTTAGATATTTTCCCCATCACTACCATCCTCCTTCACATCTACCTCATCTACCATGCCTATGGTCTTCCCTATCTGCTTCCCACGTTCTTCATTCATACATTCAAGAGGCACGTTATTCACTGAACCCAAAACCACTCCTGACCAAACCTCAACTTCTGTGGTGGTGTATATTCGTCGAACAGGTTCAAAGCAATCAAGTGTGAGTCAAATAGCCATGGCATCCCACTCCATACATGTTGCTTATCAGCTTGATTAGCAAAGGTTATTGTGAAAACATTCATATCAAGTTCTACAAATTTCGTTGGCTTACTTACCCTCCATACTTTCATCATTGTGGACTCTATCACTTCCTTGGTGATACTCCTTTCCATGCAAACCTTCCCTACTAGACTACACTCACATTTATATAGGATTTCTTCCATAACTCTCTCATCGATTTCTATGTCCACACCTTCCTCCTTCATCAGGCAAGGCCTCCTCCATTTCTCTTCTATTTCATTCATCCCCTTCACTTAGCTAAGCACCTTCTTCTGCACTATCCACAAACAAATTTTCTGGTGGCAACGCTACCCACATAATGCTTATCCTCCGTGTCTGTTGCCGGATAGCTCACTCTCCAGATTTTACCCATTGTCGAGGCTATCACCTCTTTCCCAATCACCCTCTCCATGCACACCCTCCCAATTAAGCGTTTGTCACCTTTCTCTCTTGCTGCTCTTCCCATTTTCTCTTCCTCCGTTAGACATAGGTTCCCACATAACTGCTCTAGATCCTCCATTCCCTCTTCACTCCTCCCACCATCCAAGGTGTCTCAACTGCTTGTCCTTCGCGAAGGCTCAAGGGTTTTCTTCACCACCTTTGTTTTCGCGGGAAAATAGAGAGGAGACCGATATTGTGGAATCATAGTTTGGTAGAGTACTTAAAATATTTACAAGAAGCTAGCATTGAGCATGTTAACCGAATGGGTAATGGAGTTGCACACACATTAGCTAGAAATGCATAGAATGTCTTTGATGTTCAAATGTGGTGGGGAAATGTCCATGATTTTGTTGATCATGCTCTTTGGTTTGATCAAGTTACTGTGTAATTTGCTTTAGATTTTGTGAGATCCCTAATTTTGAGCCTTTATTACTATTACTATTCATTTATTATTGGGACTTTCATTTCGGTTTATTATTATTATTTTGGTTTTTATTACTTTATTTTATTAAGTGCTAAGGTTATGGTATATTTTATTTTTAATCTGTCTTTTGTTTATTTTATTTTGGTATTTCTGGACTGGGCTCTAGTGTTTGGGTGTATTTTATTTTTTGTTGGGCTGAGTTTGAGGTGTGAAAAAGGGGCCCAACCGGTGTGTGTGAGGGAGCCCAGCCCTATCCTCCTTAAACAGGGTCGTTTTGGGTTGTAGAAGAAAACTAGAGCCTTCTTCTTTCTCCCTCCTGCACGTTGCACAACACCCCCATGCAATTTCTTCTCTTGTCTGCCCAACGCTTGTAGTGTCGCCACCCATCCTCACCGCCGACCACCAATGAGCTCCCCTGTCCTCTGGCGAGCACCCCTCCAATCACGCATGCAACCCCCTCCCCCTCAACCCAAGTCTCTCCTTTGGCAGCCCAGCCCTTACCATCGTTGTAGCCCACGCCACCGGGCACCAATAGCCTCCCCTCACGCTGGTGACCAACCCACTTGACCCAGCCTACAACATTTGAAATGATTTTCCTTCTCTCACGGGTTCACTCTCCTCAGCCTAGTGCCGTCATATGCCGCCTCCCACCCATGTGTTAGTAAAATCTGTCCTGACTATTTAACTGTGCTATGTTTTGCAATGTCTTGTGACATAAAAAATGGGTTTTCATGTCTTAGTAATATTTTTGATGGGTGCGTGTGTATCATGACCCCAAGTCGAGATGGGGTATTATCTCAGTGGAGCTCCTCTCACTCAGGAGCGTAATAAACTGATGTGACATCTCCTGGATTATTGCCGGGTGACAACGAGATCAGATGAGATGGTAAAGCTCTAGTGTCGACTCTGTGGCCCCTAGCTGATGTGGGCTAGAGGATGCTTGGTCATAGTACGCGCTGGGGGCGGAGTTGGGCATCTCTCGTTATGTAGTCATACTGACGGTCGTTACCCGTGATGTAGCAAAGAAAGCCAGGATGTACAGATGATCCCTAGGGAAGACCATAGTGTACACTAAAATATATGGCTATGGTTGGCCGAAAATGGGATTTTTGGCATGTGGCCAAAATGTGTCTTTTTGGGAAAAATGGGTGGATTTGTTTCTGTATGTTTTACTGTGTGGCTGTGGACGTGTTGGTTATATTAATATGTTTTAATCTCTTGGATGTTGCTTGGTTGCTTACTTGCTGAGATTTCATAATCTCATTGTGGTGTTTCCACCTACAATTTCGTTTATAGAACCGTAGTCTTTGATGCAGAGGAAGGGTTTGAGTCAAAAGGACCGGATCCGTCGGAGTAGCGATTGTTGGAGTTTGTTTCTCCCATTTTTGTCATAGGATTTAGTACCGCTTTATGTTTTCAGTTGGATGATTGTATTAACCTCGTGGAGGATATAATTTTCAGGTTGTAAGGTTTAAAATTTTCTAGTACTTAGTATGACTGCCTCTTTCATTTATTTCGCTGCGATTATTATATTTGCACACTTATCGCATGTTGCACACACTCTGAGTACTTGTCCTTGGGGTGAGTGATCCGTGTGGGCATCATTCCAGTGTCATGACTTCCAACAAATCACACATGGGGTCAACGGCACCACAAGTTTGAATGAAATTCTGTTTATCAAAACAAAAAAAAAAAAAAAAAAAAAAAGAATTTATACCTTCTGATCATTGAGTAGGAACGTATATAATAGTATTTTATACAATTCAATAGTGATAAACTGTTAGTCTGATCCGAGATAATTAATTACTTATTAATACTTCTCATTGAGTAGGAACGTAACATTCTAGTGCTTTGTTTTCGAGATTTTTCTAGTTTCTATTCTTAACTAGCTTTTCATATATATTTAGTTTAGATTATATTAGACATATTTAATATTTGAGAAAAGAAACCCTATAAATGGACGTTTATATTAAAATAAAAAGTCTTGCGTAATTGGATAAGAATAGGACGTACGTGATCGACAGTGATCCGGATGCATGCATTGGTGGTCGAAACTTAATTAATTAGCTAGGCCAGATCATGGCCGAGTCAATATATATATATAAATATATATATATTAATGGCATTAAGTAATATGTATGAAAGTTGACGTAAGGTTGTGAGTCGTCACATAAAAACAAAACTATAACCATAGTCACTTCTTTTTCAATCCAGACGTATCGAGCAAGTTTGTATAGATTTTGTTTACAAAGTTGTGATTTCTTTGTTTTCTTTCGAGCTAAAATCAATTCGAATTGGATTTTTCAGAAGGCCTTTTACTAGTCTGAAAAATTAATTAGGCCAGATGGCCGAGTCAATATATATATTAATGGCATTAAGTAATATGAAATTAATTTGATGTAAGGTTGTGAGTCGTCACGTAAAAACAAAAATATAACCATCATCACTTCTTTTTCAATCCAGACGTATCGAGCAAGTTCGTATAGACTTTTGTTTACAAAGTTGTGATCATTTCTTTGTTTTCTTTCGAGCTAATTAAATCAAGTGGAATTGGATTTTTCTCATGACCTTTTACTAGCCTGCAGCTTTTTTCATCCCCTTCTTCCCCGTGGTTTGTATTGGCGTGGCCTTTTAGCAAGTTGCTAGGAAGCTGATATTAGCGGGGACTATAAATTCAAATAGCAACATTAATAAAACTCCTTTCAAAAATAGACTATTAGCAAGTTGCTAGGGTGCTCCATGCGACCAGCTATTCTAGTCATCATTATCTTTGTATCACACATCCATCTTCATTTTTTATTTTTTTCTTTTAGGAATTAAGTTGCTAGGGTGCTCGATCCATGCGACGAGCTATATATTCTACTCATCATCATCTTTATATTCTACTCGTTAGATCACATGCATGATCATGTGGAATCGATACGTGTTCTTTATATATATCCTAGCTATTATGATATACGTATTTTACATTTAGCGAGTTCCATTCCAACATGCAACAAATATTAATCCAAATTAAACTGATCTACTCAATCAACAGGGAGTCCAATAATATAAGAGTTAGAAATTAGATTAACATATGATGATCATTAGCATCTACTTGCCAAGATCTAGAATAAACATAATAGGCCAGAGCAGTTAATTTCTACCATCTAATTGGTGGCTGACATCTGATCATCATAAGCCTGCTCCACTTCAATCCTATTCCACAATTGAAAAGTCTGCATATTACTTTGATCTAGTCTCCAAGATGTGTTAATGCTGTCACAAACTAATTAATAAGTGATAGCAACCCTCTAAGCATATTAATAGGAAGACATTAGCGAGGACTATAAATTCAAATAGCAACAATAAAAGTCCAGCTTGCAAAAATAGACTATTAGCAAGGAACAAAAATTTCGTTGCCATTCACTGATATATCGAGACAATTTGGACGCCTGACTAACGACGAAAAATTGTTGCAATTGATTTTTATCAACAAAAATTTGGCTAATATATACTATATATAGTAATTTCATAGTGTGCGGTATGAAATTAGTATTTAAATTTTCTTCTGCCAAGAGCACATGACTTTGACTACAGCGTATGCGTAGTACTGATCATCACCAACCAAATTACTTGTTGGAGTTATTATACAAAGGGGATATAAAATCTTCCAAAGTAATTAATTATATAAATATATATGAAATTAACATAAAATTAGAATTTCAAGGTACTTCCATAAAAAAAAAAATAATTTCAAGGTACTGTTAATTATTCAATTAACGAATTTTTGAATACCTAAATAATAATAATACAAAAAGTGCGAAAGCAACATTAATTGTTATAATTTATTAAGCTTAAACATTCTTGCATGCCTTGGATCATTAAATTATAGCTAGTAATTAGTGAATTTAAATATAATTGTGCTTATTTTGAACACTGTAAGTATGCCTTTTTTATTAATTTATTGACCTTTTTTCGCTGGAGTCCACATCGATCGCGTACGGCTCGTGCAGGTCCGGCCCTTCTGTGCAGCTAGTCACGAGTTAAGATAAAATTTTAAAATTAAATAAAATATTATTATTATTTTAAAATTTAAAAAAATTTAATTTTTTATTATATTTTATATAAAAATTTTAAAAAATTATAATAATTAAATAAAATAAGATGAGATGAATTTAAAATCTTCTTATGTCCAAACTGCAACAAAAGTCATCAAGTCAATGATCATCATGCGGCGCGGACTGAATCTTCTAAAAATAATATATTTATGTATTCAAAACGCAGCAGAATCTAAAAATAATATATATTGATATCCTTTCCACACGGGCTGAATCAGAAAATCTGGTTTGGGAGTTCAAGTTAAAAAATATATAGATATTTGGGGACCAAATACTAATTTTTTATAGTCTCTCTTATAAAGAAAAAGTCTTTAAAAATTTAATTTTTATTAAATTCTGAAAATTATTTAAAATCTATTTCTTTCAGCTTTATATTTGTTATTTATTTAAAATCTAAAAGAGTACTTGGTGTGATATGGATATTTATTAGTCAAATTACTTACTAAATCAGACCTAGCTAATTGCTTGAGTTCATCTATTCCTATTACTCGTTAGATCAGATGATGTGGGATCGATACGTGTTCTTTGTATCCTAGCTATATATTATGATATACGTATTTTATATTTAGCGAGTTTAATTCCAACAACAAATAATCCAAATTAAACTCTACTCAATCAACAGGAAGTCCAATAATAGATCACTTAGAAAGATTAACATATCATGAAAATAAATCATAGCTGGTAATCATTTTAAATATAATTGCGTCTTGGGGGGCTTCAGCCTCCATGAAAAAAATAAAAAAAAATCTAAAAGTGAAGTTTTCTGAGATTCCTTTTCTAGAATACACTTTTATAAAAATTAGTTTGTCCCCCTACCCCCACCCCCAAATTAATTAGAAATTCTAGTTCCACCCCTAGCCTGCAGCCTCCATCCTTTTAAAAGACTAGCATGTACAAGAAGTCTTACAAGAGACAAAACAACTCGAGTCCCTTAATTCTCTGAACAGAGGGCCGGAGCAATGGCTTTCCGTAGGATGCTCTTGTACGTGGCATGTGTTGTTGTGATGTTATCGAAAATGGCAGCAGCAGCAGCTTCATTAGCCAAGCCAAACTGCCAGCACCGGTGTGGAGATGTTGAGATCCCTTATCCATTTGGCACAAAGGAAAATTGCTACCTTAATCGTAACTATTCTATCAAATGTAACAATTCCCAACTACTGTGGGGAAATATTGTAGTCACCAGCATTTCTATCCAAGGCGAGCTTGATATCTTGATGTTTAGAGCCAATGAATGTTACCAAAACTCGAGTGATGTGCCAGTGTTTAACAACAAGCCCTATCTCACTTCCCCCACTTTCACAATTTCCAACACCAAAAACAAGTTCGTCGCTGTCGGCTGTGACACTTACGCCTACCTCAATGCTTACCGGAAAAATGAACCCTTCTCCATTGGCTGCACGTCTCTGTGTCAAAGTCTTATAAATGTCGTCGATGGATCTTGCTCTGGGATTGGGTGTTGCCAGGTTGACATACCAACAGGATTGAAGAATTATACTTTGGAAGCTCATAGCTATTACAAGCACAAAAATGTCTCTGGATTCAATCCATGCAGCTTTGCTTTTGTGGCTAAATTAGGTGAGTTCAAATTCTCCTCTCACAATCTTACAAAAATGCCAGCTAACATAAATGAGACTTCTCCAATGGTTCTTGATTGGGCAATCGGTAATGAAAAATGTAAAACTGCTCGGAGCAAGCCGGATTACGTTTGTGGACAGAACACCGAATGTGATAATCCCCCAGAAGGGGTTGATGGGTATCGTTGCAAGTGCAAAGAAGGTCATGAAGGAAACCCATACCTCCATGATGGTTGCCAAGGTACGTACGTACGAGTTTCTTACAGAAGCTTCTCATAAATTTTGAGAGAAGTTTCATACAATATAGAATAAAAAAAATATAGAAACTTTGTCGAATTTCGAACAAGAACTTGATCAGGAGACCTCAATCTTAGTCGAATAATGTATTAATATAAAATAATTGTTTATTGAAAAATAATATAGAATGATATAAGAGTTAAATAGTGGAAAAACCAAAGAAACAAGTAATAAAATGTATAATTTCATGTATAAAGCTTTTAAAAATTCATGTATAATTTCAAATTATCGAGTATGTTAATTATTTCGGTAACAGTGGCAATAAAATCGTGTAAGGTCTTTTTAAATATGTGAATTGTAGGGATATATAGTTTAACGAGACAAATAAACTAGGAAGCAATCCAATAATATTAGAATAGAAATTAGAAATGCTTCAGAAATTATATACGGGTAATATTTAGATATACTGAAATAATAATTCAAGTCAATTGTGTTTAATTTATTTGTTCGGCATGAATTCATACTGCATGTGTTTCAGATATTGATGAGTGCCAAGTTCTGAAACCAGCTTGCAATGCTACTGCGAAATGCATCAACACTGAAGGGAGTTTCACATGTACTTGTCCCGACGGATACGAAGGCGATGGAAATATTACCGGAACAGGTTGCAGTCCTAAAGCCAGCGGCAGCCATGCGAAGATCATTATTATTGCACTAATTGGTACGTATCAATTTATAACAGTAATATAAATATTTTATTTTTTTAGCTTGGTAATCTGTTCACTCACATGAGTTGATTGAATAAAACTAACAGAAATGTTTTGGACTTTTCATAAATAGATAATCTTACAAACTGATTTGTCTTGATATAAAACGTTAGATTGTAAAATTCTTTTTATTATAAAATAAATATAACATATCATATTTAATTACATCAGTTTACAAATTTATTGTTATAAGATATATTTACACACCTTTTAACTCTTACATGAACAGAGAGAATCGTGACCGGCCTGTAGTACGTCCCTGCCATGGTTTATCCATGAATTTATATTGCTGTCAATTTTGGAATATTCTCTATATATACCTTCGCAAAGCGTTTTGCTATTTATCACACACCACTGCATGCACTTATTTTTATTTATTTAATTTTTAATTTTTTTTTGTTTTACTATTCATAAACTAATTGAGTTATTTTACTCATACTCTATACACTGCATATTTGATAAGATAAAAAAAATTATGTGTAGTGTGTAATATGAAGATGAGTAAAATTTTTCTTTCATCTCTATTATTTTCAATTCAACAAATATCTCGGCGGGATGGATGGAGAAATTATTGTAAAAAAAAGAGTGTACAAGTCTCATACACTCTTTTTAAAGAAGAGAGACAAATTTAAGACCCACATGAGAAAAATATTTTTTAATCGTAGGGCAAGCTCATTTTCAAAGAGAGGACGCGATATTTGCACACTCTAGGAATGTATCTGGTATTATTATTTTAATAGCGAGCCTTATTTTTTTCAAACAGAATATGCAGGATTAACATTCTCGATAATTATATCTAGCATTACTCCATTATAAAATATGATCCCTAAACTAGTTGGTATGCAAGGATATGATCATAAAGAGCAATATACAACTAAGACATCTCGGAGAACAAATGTAAAACTCCAACTATTTTTTTTTCTTGATATGATTCTAGTATTTAATATCTTTTATCCTGATATTAAAAGCTAACGAATTAGGATTTTAATTTTGGAGTTCTTGTGCGAACTCTAAGATCTACAATAAAAGTGAAATGGACTCATTTATAAGTAGGTTGTAGGCCCAACACTTGCATGTGATTAGTTTGATCAACAATATTAAATGTTTAATATATAATGATGTAGAATCTACTTTGTATACCTACCTTTTTCCCTTATCAAAGTTTTAGAGAACCTTTTGCTTAATTTGCTGATCGATGCAGGAAAGGACGCAAAAACAGTGTACGTATTTCTACTTAGAAATAAAAATAATAATAAAACTCCATTTGAAATGTTATGGTTTTAAGAAATGAAAAGTCTCAAAGTAACCATTTCCATTTTATGTTACTTGTTTTTTTAACAAAGTATCAACCATATTTGCAATTGCCAAATGTGTGTGTATAAATATCATGTGTGTATGCATATAGATATATATATATATATATATTGCTCTGTGTGTAAGTACATATAAATTCTATATATGCTGCTACTATGATAGACATTAACTATGCTTTAACTCTTAAATCTTGAATGAGCTAGTCTTCTTCAAATAAAACATATATATATATATATGGTACTTGCTATATTGATTCGTAAATTTGTCGTGGAAACAAAAACAGCATTTTGATAACAATGCATGTTTGAACATGTCAGCTATCAGCATTGGCCTCTCAGCATTGTTTGTGGTAGGTTCTTCGGTATATTGTGGACTAAAGAGAAAAAGACTTTTCAAGCTAAAAGAGAAATTCTTCCAACAAAATGGTGGCTTGTTGTTGCAACAAAAACTCTCGAAGGATAGAACTTCCATGGAGATGGCCAAAATCTTTAGTGCGGAAGAACTTGAAAAAGCTACAAACAATTATGATAAGAGTAGAGTACTTGGTCAAGGAAGCTATGGAACTGTTTATAGAGGAGTTTTACCAGATAATAAACTGGTCGCCATTAAAAAATCAAAACTTTGTGATCAGAGCCAAATTGAACAATTCATAAATGAGGTTATTGTGCTTACCCAAATTAACCATAGAAATGTGGTTAAGCTATTAGGTTGTTGTCTAGAAACAGAAGTGCCATTACTAGTTTATGAATTCATCACAAATGGAACTCTTTCAGCCCACATTCATGATAAAGTCCTCTCATCCTCACTATCATGGAGAAAGCGTTTGAAGATAGCAGCAGATACTGCAGGAGCACTTGCATACTTGCATTTTTCGACTTCCATGCCAATTATACACAGGGATGTAAAACCTGCAAATATACTTTTGGATGATAACTATTCAGCAAAGGTATCTGACTTTGGAACTTCAAGATTGGTTCCGCTTGATCAAACACAATTAACTACTTTGGTGAAGGGAACTTTGGGATACTTAGACCCAGAATACTTCCATAGCAGTCAACTTACAGAAAAAAGTGATGTCTACAGCTTTGGGGTTGTTGTGGCAGAGTTATTGACAGGTAAAAAAGCACTTTCTTTAGATAGGCCTGAAAACGATAGAAGTTTGGCAGTAATCTTTAGTTCTGCAGTAAAAGAGGATCGCTTACATCAAATTCTTGAAGACCATATTGTAAGCGATGGTAATATTAATGAGATAAACGAAGTCGCTAAGCTTGTAAAGCAATGCTTAAGTGTAAGAGGAGAGGATAGGCCAAATATGAAGGAAGTGGCAATGGAGCTAGAGGGGTTGAGATGTACTATGGATCAAAAGCATCAATGGGGAAAGGTTGATCTCTATACAGAAGAGGTTGAATGCTGCATCACTCCACCTGTACAGTACTCTTTCAGCATCAATGGTGTCAATAATGGTTGCTCTTCGACCAGCACAACAATGGGGTTTGAAAGTATGAGAAACCAAGACTTGAAACCATTAATATTGAATGATGGTAGATGATCTTGAAACCAAGTCAGTTGCTTTTATATATATATATATATACACACACGCTCTCTTTCATTTTCATGTCTAATATCATGTATAATGTCTTCTTTCTAGCTTCCATTTTCTGTCATAAAGCATCATTGCTATTAGATCATGTACCTCGCAATTAAATGTTTTAATGATGTTGTAGTGTTGTCATCTTTCATTCTATTTTTGTGATCTATAATAATTAAGAACGCCTTCTTGACTGATTACGTTCACTCAAATAAAAGGATTTCTCTCACTTTTTTTATTTTATTTTTATCTTCCTTAACGTAAGCTAGAGATGTGATATGCATACGTCACTTGTATATAACTTTATCGTTAACAGGAAAGGCTTTTGCTTGCATTAATATAAGGGCATGTTTGGATTCTTCTACTATCTCATAATTTTGTGAATAATAGTGAAATAGTTTAAGTGAATATATTTTACTATGTTTTGAGGAAGAAGAGAGAAAATTGTTTGAATATAATTTTTAGTATTATATTTTTTTAAGTAAAGTTGTATTGATTTGTGTGTTTTGTATTGAAGTTGTAAAAATTGTATTAATTTTTATGTTTGAATAATGATTAAGTAATGCTTAAATGAAAATATTAAAATTTAAAATTGAGAAGGTTTTTTTTTTCTAGGTGATGTTTGGGAATAAAATTATGATAAGTTTTAAAACTTTTAAGAATTTTGAGAATTCTCATAGTGTCTACACATATATACCGAGTCACTGACCTAGACCAAATAGTTAAAATTAATGTTTATCCAACTTTTTTTTTAAAAAAGAAAGGGAATTCCCTTGTTTTATTTAAAAGCATATCTCGAATATGTTGCCACTCTAAATTACCCGCCATCGCACCATATTTAGCTAACCAATCGGTTTATGCATTTCCTTCCCGGAGTATATATGAAATTGTGTAATCCATAGCAGTAATGATCCCTTGTAGCTCCTCCCAGAAATCCTCCAAGTACCATATTCCACAGCGCCCTCTCTTCAGCCAAGAAATGACAACTTTCGAATCCAGCTCAATATCAACAGAGGTAAACTATCGCTGCTTGCATTGTTTGACTCCCTCCAATAAGGCTCGATTACTCAAGCCATGTCCAAGATTAACGAATACGCATGAAGTACGTTACCCTACATGTCTTGAATGACACCACATGTCCCCAATAAGCTAGGATTCTCAAGACTACTGCCATCTAAATTGAGTTTAACCCGACCCTGTCTTGGTTTGGACCATGAAATCAATTGAGTTTGTTGTTGTTGTACTGGGATGATTCAAATATCTAAACTGTTGAGAATGTAAGAGTTGGTCTAAGTAAACTTCTTTATCGTTTTTTATATCTTGACTGATCACACCTATCCAGTGTTTGACAGAATACCACACAGCTAGCTTGTGTCGACTCTATTTTGCCTTCCAAGCGTGCAGAACATCTTCGAGCCCATAATCTCCATGTAATAATTGAAGGCAACAAACCCATGACAACCCCTTTTTTAGAGGAATTAGAGGCTCTCTGAAACCAACATAGAACTGTTTCTCTCCATGTTCTTCCAATTGGCAATCCCAAAAGATTACCACATTTCTTCCGAACCTCTACCTCCCCATAAAAAAGAATATGGTTTTGGTCTTCATACATACCTTGCCTACAACAATCACAATTTGAGGCTAGAGTAATCCCAATACTTCTCATTCGATCATCCACAACTAGCGCCAAGTTACATGCCTTCCACATTAATGATAACATTCAAAGTTTGAATGACAAGTCAAGATCTCATCAAAAGTAGTGCTGATTTTTTGTCTCCCTCGTTGATATGTATAGCTCAACATAATGTATACAAGTTTAATATATAAATATATATAATATGACTCCCACGTTTACGGTGTGGTGAGATTTCTTTTCCATCGAGTTCTTATTTTCTTCTTGGTATCAGAGCGTCCAAAACTATGAGGAGCTTTTCTTTTTCTGCAAATATGTCTTCTGCTTCGTTAAATCTTGGCAACTTTGTCACATTAAGACTCAAGTCTGAGCATTATCCTCTCTGGCATGAGCAAGTTCTTGCTTTAGCCAAGAGTCAAGAGCTTGTTGCCTATCTTAGAGGTGATGCTACTATCCATGCTGTTGTACTTCCAGCTCTAGAGGGTTCAACTGCTCAACCTGTGCCTAACCTAGAGTTCAAGAAATGGAAAACAACCTATCGTTTGCTTAGAAGCTGGATCATTGGGACTTTATCTGAAGAAGGTCTTGGAATTGTCATTGGGTTAGATACCTCGGCACAGGTATGGAATGCTCTCATGGAAGCTTATGCTCAATCCTCTCAAGAGCGTCAGTTTCAACTCACCTAGCAACTTACCTACATGAAGAAAGACCCTGACATGTCCTTGAATGATTATCTCCGTAAATTCAAGGGTGTATGTGATAGCTTATCTGCCATTGGTTACCCTATTACTGATAAAACCAAGGTGTTCTCTCTACTTAATGGCTTACATGCGCGGTATGAGCCTTTCACAACTTCAATGCTCAAACCTCCCATGCTGAGCTATGCCAAAGTTGTTCCCTTGTTGCAAAGCTACGAGACACGTATCAACTTGCACTCTCCTGAATCAACAGCTTATACTGCATTTTATGGTGAAAAAAAAAATTCCAGATTCAACAATAGGGGGCCTCAGCAATCAGTGGTTTTTCATCAAAAGGTAAAGGGTTTTCTATTGCTAGTCAAGCTACTATGAAGTCAAATACTCAAGGTTCTATAGCTGTGCCTACTAACAATTCTCGTGAGTCCAACCGTGATTTTCATTGTCAAATTTGTGACAAACGTGGGCATACTGCAATTCGTTGTTGACAATGGTATAATCACTCCATTCAACCTGACAACCTCCCAAAAGCATTTGCAGCTCTCAACCTTGATTCAGAGGCCAATAATGATGAATGGACCTCAGATACATGATATTCTACCCACATGACATCTCATGAAGGTATCTTGCACAACTCACGTCCTTATGTTGGATTTGATCATGTTCTAATAGGTAATGGTGAATTTTTACACATTACACATTTTGGTGATGCAACCATTGGTTTGGGTTCTTGAAAAATTGTTTTGCATGATGTCCTTTTAGTTTTGGATTTAGAGAGAAATCTTCTATCCATTGGTCAATGAAAAACTGATTATCCAGTAAACTGTGATTTTTTTTTATGACAATTTTGTGATAAAGGACCGGGTGACACAGAGGGTTCTAATGAAGGGCATCAAGTAGGGTAATCACTATACCATTTGGGCTTCACCAGCTGCCTTCTTTACAACTAGATTTCTCGCAGTGACAGAGGAAGTGTGGCATCAAAGCCTCGGGCATCCTCAAGCAATTGTTGTAGCCAATCACTGAAGTACTAGCCTAATTAAAGTTTTATCCAATAAGTTAGACACTACTATTTGTGGAAGTTGTTAGTTAGGGAAGATGTCTAAACTTCCTTTCTCAGCCTCATCTTCTACTACTTTTGCCCCCTTTGATAAGCTCCACATTGACTTATAGGGACCTGCTCTTGTTTCTTCAATAAATCATTTTCGTTATTTTGTTGCTATTGTGGATGACTTTACAAAATTTATTTGGCTTATTTCCTTAAAGCAAAAGTCACAATTTTCTGCTCAATATTTGTTGTTTGAGAAGTATGTGTCATGGCAACTTGGCAAAACTATTAAAGTGGTGTAAACGGATGGAGGGGGAGAGTTTATAAATCATGCTTTTCTTACTTATTTCCAACATTTTGGTATAACACATCAAGTGTCATGTCCTTATACACCAGACAGAATGGGGCTGTTGAGAGGCAGCACCGAAATATTAAAGAGTTTGGGCTTACCATGATGATTCGTGCCAATATTCCTAAGTGTTTTTGGGTTGAAGCATTCACTATGGCTATGTTTTTAATTAACAGACTTCCTACTGTTACACTTCAATGGGAGTCACCATACTAAATACTTTACCACAAAAAACAGATTATGGATAATTACGTGTACTAGGTTCACGATGTTATCCTTATGTGTGGGATCAAAAAACAAGCAAGTTTGATTCTAAATCACTCCCTTGTGTATTTTTGGGATATAGTGATCGCCATAAGGGATATCGGTGTTACTATCCACCTACACAACAAACCTTCATTTCACTACATGTAGTATTTGATGAAAGAGTCCTTCCATTTAAATCATCGATCCAGACTCACAAACCACAGCCAGAACTCATGGTGACCACGTTTCAGGAGTGGGGTTCAACGAATTCTTCTCTAAGTCCACAACATTCTGCACCAATCAGTCAACAACAAGAGAATCCAACTCCAAATGCTCCATTAACCAAATCAATTATTTTATCTAGTTTGTTTTCTAGTGCAAAAATTTGGACCTAACTCCCACGCATGATTTGCTGACTGAAACTCCAAGTATTCCTGCTGATTTTGAGGAACTTTCCAAGTCCACGCAAACTCAAGATCCTGTTGCCTTTCACGCCATGCAGACCCTTGCAAAATCAAGAATACACAAGCCTAATCCTAAGTATGCTCTGCTACATGATTATGCTGCTATCCCAAAGGAACCTCGGACAATCAAATCAGCTCTTAACATCCAGGGTGGAATAAAGCTATGGAAGAGGAACTAGAGGCCTTGCAGCAAAATAATACTTGGTCTCTTGTTCCCAGAGAATCTACGAAGAATGTGGTTGGCTCATGATGGGTGCTCATGCCTAAACTTAATCCTGATGGTTCCTTGCAGCGTTTAAAAGCAAGGTTGGTCGCTAAAGATTATCGCCAAGTGGGTGGGATCAACTTCACAAAGACATACTCTCCTGTTGTTAAGCCAACAACAATTTGAATTATCCTCTCACTTGCAGTAGTCCGAAATTGGAGTATTAGGTAGCTTGATGTCAAAAACGCATTTCTTCAAGGTCTCTTGTCAGAAAAGATTTTCATGGAGTATCCTCTTGGGTTTGTGAACATTGATACCCCAGATCATGTGTACTTACTTCATATGGCCATTTACGGATTAAAGCAAGCACCACGAGCACGGTTTGATAGGTTTAGTTCCTTTCTACTTGAGAGTGAGTTATTTTGCAGTACAACAGATCCAAGTCTCTTCATCAATCATTCAGCTAATGGTACCTTAGTTCTACTTCTCTATGTGGATGATATAATCTTTACAGGTTCATCAGATGAGTTAATTGATCTGTTCATTGTTGTCCTACACACTGAGTTTGCAATGAAGGATCTCGATAGACTACACTATTTTTTGGGCATTGAAGTCTCTCATGTTTCAGATGGTATTATTCTACACCAGTCCCAATATGCCATTGATCTGTTGGAACGTGCCTTGATGGCTGAATGCAAACCACTTCATACTCCAATGAATCAGAAATTCAAGACAGTCTAGGATTCTACTACATATCGGGATCCTCATTGTTACCATTCTTTAGTTGGTGCATTACAATATTTAACACTAATGTGACCTGACATTTCCTTTAGTGTTAATTATGTCTCACAATTTATGCATGCACCAACACAAGATCATTTCACCATGGTACGAAGGATTTTACACTGTGTCAAAAGGACTGTCAATCATGGCTTACGTATCCAAAAATCCAGCACGATGGATTTGTATGCCTTCTCAAATGCTGATTGGGCTGGATGTCCACAAACAAGGCGTTCCACAAGTAGTTTTTGCACCTATCTTGGCAGTAACATTATTTCTTGGAGTGCAAAAAAAGAACCCACTGTCTCACGCTCAAGCTTCAAAGCTAAATACAAGGCCATGGCACAAATTGCTACGGAGCTCACATGGATAACATTTGTTCTTCGTGATCTTAATGTTCCTTTACTAACACCGCCACTTCTATTTTGTGATAATCTAAGTTCCTTGTTCATGACTGTAAATCCTGTGTTTCATGCTCACAACAAACACATTGAACTAGACTATCACTATATCAGGGAACCTTACTATAGAACAAAGCAAGGGATTGAGCTTTAGAAAGTCGTTGCAGCAAGAAAACGGATGTGCATTGCTAACGCGCAATGGCTTTCGCGCCGTTGCTTGTTGTGTAGACTGAAAAGATCTATTTATGGGCTCAAACAGTCACCCAGGGCGTGGTTTGACAAATTGAGTGCAGTGGTGTTGTCATATGGCTTTAGGCGGGCGTACTCGGATCACTCTGTTTTAGTTCGTCAGCAGACTTCAGGTGTGGGAAGCCGAGCTTGATCTAAGAAAGACAGGCCCATCTCAACAACATGACAATGTTTTCTCTCTGCAACTCCATTTTGTTGGGGTGTATGTAGACAAGAGAGAGGGTGAAAGATACCATTCAATTCTAAGAGATAAGCAAATGGTTTGCTAGTGAATTCGCCACCACCATCTGTTTTCAAGCATTTTATACGAGAATTTAATGCACTTTCAACCATACTCTTAAAATGTTTAAAACAAGATACGAAAACAATTCCTCCCCCTAAAAAGAGCGATTGAGAGTGGATTTTCGGTTCAATGGTGTCGAGAAGGTATTAGCCACTGGTAACCGTACTTTCGTAAAAGCACCATTGGGCGGTGGTTCCTCTCTTTTCTCTTGAACCTCGAACAAAAAATCGATCTCACCATCAGCTCGACTAAGAGTTCCGAATCGAAAAAGTAAACGGAACTTGACTTAAGACGAAGGAACAGAGTGCCAAAAAAAAACCGATTTCTTTCGTTTGTAATTGTGAATGAAATATTTATTCAATGAATAAAGTGAATATTGAATGAATAAATAGATTCAATCAAGAAAAAAAACTAAAAATTGGAATGGTTTTGAAAAAAGAAAGAAATGGAAGAAAAAAAGTCATATGGATTCACAAAAATTATGTGAATAGAAACTAAAAAAGAAATATGGAAGTAGTTCTAATGATTCATAATATTATTACTTCAATTCAGAGTTCTTAGTTCCTTCGACTGTATAGATCTTAGCGATGGAATAAATGTTTCTCTTGGGTTGTTGGTTACTCGTCATGTGTCAACCTCTTCTCAGATTGCAGATGTATTCACCATGCCCCAGACTAGAATTGATTTAGAACAATTCAAACACAAACTCTGCCTTGCTACCACGCACAGTTTGAGGGGATGATAACATTCAAAGTTTGAATGACAAGAAGTCAAGATCTCATCATGAAAAGTAGTGCTAATCTTTTGTCTCCAATGTTTGATATATTGTCTCCCACGTTGATATGTATAGCTAAACTTAATTTACACAAGTTTAATATATATATATATATATAATGACTCCCACGTTTACGGTGTGGTGAGATTTCTTTTCTATCGAGTTCTTATTTTCTTCTATTAATACAGAGAATTTCTTTGGTAGCATAGTATTCCAAATCCACTTATGCCCCTCCATGACTAGTCCTCTAACCCGAATACATTCCTAAATGGGGACTACTGCTCATGCAGCTCACTATTTCTCTTATATATTGGCAATACTTCTTTTTTCACTTGAGTCCACATCGATCGATCATGATTCGTGCAAGCCCCCTTCTGCAGCCAAACAAGTTTTAATGCAACAAAAGTATCAATGATTATTGGGGGACTAGGACTTTTTCTAGAAATAAGAAATTTACGTATTCAACCTTGCCTGAGGTCCTTGAGAATACTAAAGTGTTGGTACGAGGAGGCAATGCTTTTTTCTGGTATGATAGGTGGCTTGCTTCGGGTCCTTTATCTGTGAGGGTAGAGGATATTACAAATACACAGCTTCGAATTAAGGATTGTTGGGTAGACCAGAATTGGGATTTTGGTCTGTTGACTGAACTTGTGGGCGCAGAGGCCACTTCGGAAATTTTACAGGACGTGCGAGTTGGTAAAGTAGGTCCAGATGTTTATATCTGGGCTCCTTCACGAGATGGCAGGTTCTCGACAGCAAGTGTGTGGGATGTGAATAGATCCAGAGGTGAATTACTGCAATGGAATGATTGGTTTTGGCATAGGCTATTGGAGAATGAATCCGAGCCACATACGAATAAAGGCACAGAAGCTGATATCACATAACATGCACTACGTTACCTTCACGTTTTGTTATTCTGTTATTCTATTATTTCTTTTCTTCTGCTGAGTTGTATATAGAGGGCACTGATGTCTTTTCATAACGAGAGTTAGTTAGATTATTCTTTTTCCTTTTGTGTATATATGCATATACTGTTCCATTACAAGGTAATATACGAGAAACAGAGTATAATTCATTCTGCAGCTCTTCTTTTTCTTCTGTGCTCTTTTCCTTCATTTCCTTTTCTTACATGGTATCAAGAGCCACAACGATCTGATGGCGAATGTAGAAAAAGAAAACAATCCAAAATCTGACAACAGATACCTCAATTTTTCAGACCCTTTCAATCCATTCCGAATCGAGAATGGTGATAATCCTGCTGCATCTCTAGTTTCTGATCTTCTCACTGCTGATAACTATGTCAGCTGGTCACGCACCATTAGTCGTGCTCTTCGTGCCAAGAATAAACTAGGGTTTATCAATGGCACATTGCTTAAACCCTCTGCTACTTCAGATCCCCTTTTCGAAGCTTGGGAGAGATGCAACGACTTAGTTGTATCATGGTTGCAAAATTCTGTAAGTCCTTCTCTGAAATCCAGCTTGGCTTTAGTAGATGATTCTCGAACTTTATGGTTGGAACTTCAAGATCGTTTTACTCAACAAAACGGTTCTCGAATTTTTCAACTCAAAAGAGATTTAGCCAGTCTAGCACAAAATCAAGATTCTGTCAACATCTATTTTGGTAACCTTAAGGGATTATGGGATGAACTTGCTATTTATGATCCTATTCCTAACTGTGAATGTGGCAAATTAAAAACCCTTCATGACAGATATGATCGTGACTGTGTCATTCAATTTCTTATGGGATTGGGTGATACTTACTCTCACACCAGAGACCAGATCATGTTACTTGATCCCCTACCCCCTCTTAACCGAGTTTTCTCAATGGTACAGCAACAAGAACGCCAACATCAAATCAGTTCCTCCCCCAATCTTTCTGATTCCATGGCAATGCAAGCTAAATCCTTCAAACCTCATGCCAAATTCAGCACCCAGAAAACCAACCGCCCTTATTGCTCCCACTGTAAAATCCCTGGCCATTCCTTTGATACTTGCTTCAAAGCAGGTAATGCCGAGCCACCACAATGCACACATTGCCACATGAATGGTCATAGCATAGAAAAATGCTATAAACTGAATGGTTACCCCCCTGGCCATAAGCTTCATGGCAAAACTAAACATGTTGCAGCAGCTGCCACTCATTCTCGACCACACTCAGACAGTGATCCTGATGAAGACTCCACTGAGTCCATGGCTCTCACCAAGGGCCAGTACCAACAACTCATTGCCCTTCTGCATTCCAAGGACACCAGCTCAGCCATTGCTTCACTCACAGTTGCTCAACCTTCTGCCTCATCTTCAAATAACCAAGTCAGCTCCTCACGAGTTTCTGGTATGCCTACCTGTCTTTCTACTCACACACAGCATCCTTCACAACCACACACTTCATCTTGGATACTTGACACAGGTGCAACAGATCACATGATCTGCTGCACCTCCCTCTTCACTTCCATTACAGCCACCACTTGTTACCAAGTCAAATTACCCAATGGAGAAGCTGTTCCTGTTACACATATTGGTGTAGTAAGACTCTCTGATCATTTAATCCTCAATAACGTCCTTTGTGTTCCTTCATTTCATTTCAACTTGTTGTCTGCCAAGAAACTTGCTCAAGATAATGGTTGTTGCCTAATTTTTCTTTCCACATCTTGCTTCCTACAGGACTTAGCATCTTGGACAACGATTGGGATGGGTGAAGTTAGAGGCAGTCTTTATCATCTCCTCAGGTCCCCAGTGTCACCTTCAGCTCTAGTTGATGCTTTGCCCCATTTCATTCAACAATATCCATCCACTTCTGCTACTCATACAAATTTCATTTCTGACTTATGGCATTATCGACTTGGCCATACTTCTTTTTCAAGATTAGCTTTAATTACTGATCCTATTGTAAGAAACAACTTGAAATTCAATGAGCATACATCTTGTTCTGTTTGTCCCTTAGCAAAACAACACCGTTTACCTTTTTCTCAATCACAGCATTCCTCTTTAAATGCTTTTGATATTATCCACTGTGATATATGGGGTCCCAACTCCACTATTGCAAATGATGGATCTCAATATTTCCTCACCATCCTTGATGATTATTCTCGGACAACTTGGGTGTATATGCTTAAAAACAAATCAGACACCAGATCTTGCATTATCTCTTTTTGCAATTTAATTGAAACTCAATTCCAGACTAAAGTAAAGATCCTTAGAAGTGACAATGGAAATGAATTCCAAATGAGAGAATACTTCAAAAACAGAGGCATTATACATCAAACCAGTTGTGTAGAGACCCCCCAACAAAATGGAAGAGTGGAAAGAAAACACCAACACATCATGAATGTTGCTCGAGCATTGAAATTCCAATCCAACATCCCTCTTCACTTCTGGACTGATTGTGTTCTCACAGCAGTTTATCTTATCAATCGAACACCCACCCCTCTTTTGCACAATAAAACCCCTTATGAGACCTTACTCAATCATCCACCAAAATACAGCCATTTGAAAGTATTTGGATGCCTTGCTTATGCCTCTACACTTTCTCATGGGAGGAAAAAGTTTGATCCTCGAGGCAGAGCATGTGTATTCTTAGGTTATCCATTCGGTGTCAAGGCATACAAATTGCTTGATCTCCAAACTGGGCATTTTTTTTTGTCCCGAGATGTTCATTTTCATGAAACCATTTTTCCCTTCCATGTCACTCATCCTCCTTCCTCTCATATTCCCTTTTCTTCTCCACCTCCTATTCTTTCCAACCTTCCGCATTCTATACCAGCTTCCACACCTACATTTCAGCAAACACCAATCACTTCTACTCCAGACAGTCCTCCACATTCCATTGTTTCCCCTTCCCCTTCCTCATCCTCCATTCCCAACCCACCACCTCTTCCTACCTTCTCTCCCATTCCTCCTCGAAGGTCAACTAGGACTCGAAGTGCCCCTCAATACTTGCAGGATTTTCATTGTCAAAAGACTGCACTAACTGCACCCATTCCAGAGTTGAACAAGCAGCTACTGTCCTCTTCAGGTAAGCCTTTCTCACTGCACAACACCATTTCATATCACGCTTTCTCACCATCTCATCATGCTTTCTCCACCACCATCTCCTCACACATTGAACCTAAGACCTATAAACAAGCTCTTAGGGACCCTGGCTGGTGCAAAGCAATGGACCTTGAGTTGGCTGCCTTGGAAGCTAACCACACTTGGCAACTCACTGATTTACCCGATGGGAAAATTCCAATTGATTGCAAGTTCATTTATAAGATAAAATACAATTCAGATGGGAGTGTGGAAAGATTGAAGGCACGGCTAGTAGCTAAAGGCTACACTCAGCTTGAAGGGGTAGACTACCAAGAGACCTTCTCTCCTGTTGCAAAATTAGTCACTGTGAGAGTTTTTCTTGCAATTGCATCAATCAAAGGTTGGCATTTACACCAATTTGATGTAAATAACGCCTTCTTACATGGGGATCTCCATGAAGACATTTACATGAATCAACCTCCTGGTTACACCAAAGGATCTCCTCAACAAGTTTGCAAGTTACTCAAGAGTTTATATGGCCTCAAGCAAGCATCGAGGCAGTGGTATTCCAAGTTCTCCACTGTTTTAATTGAATCTGGTTTTTCTCAGTCCAAGGCTGATTACAGCCTTTTCACCCGAGAAACACATGGGATTTTTGTTGCCATCCTTGTGTATGTTGATGACATACTCGTGGCAAGCAATGACATCAATTCTATTCACACATTGAAGCTGCTTTTACACAGCAACTTCAAGATTAAGGACCTCGGCAAACTAAGGTACTTTCTTGGCATTGAGATTGCAAGATCCTCCAAAGGAATTTATCTATGCCAACGAAAGTACACACTGGATATCCTCGCAGACTCAGGTAATCTCGGCAGCAACACAGCTAAAGTCCCAATGGAACAAAACCTTAAATTAGCTCAGTCTACTGGGATACCACTCTCTGATCCAAGCATTTACAGACGCATGATTGGTCGTCTCCTATATCTCACCATCTCTCGGCCTGATATCAGCTTTAGTGTTCAAACTCTAAGTCAATTCATGGCCTCCCCCACTGATGTCCATCTACTGGCAGCACAAAAAGTACTTCGATACCTCAAGGCTGCACCTGGTCAGGGACTCTTTCTCCCTAGTTCCTCCTCCTTTCAGCTTGAGGCATACTGCGACTCTGACTGGGCTTCCTGCCCCGATACACGAAAGTCAGTAAGTGGATATTGTGTGTTCCTTGGCACTTCTTTAGTCTCTTGGAAGTCCAAGAAGCAAGCTGTTGTTTCTCGATCCTCGGCAGAAGCAGAATACCGCTCCATGGCAGCTACTTGTTCAGAACTAACATGGCTCAGGTTCATTTTGGCTGCACTTCAAGTCCACCATCCACAAGCTGCTCTGCTCCATTGTGATAACCAAGCTGCCATACACATTGCTGCGAATCCCATCTTCCATGAGCGTACTAAACATATCGAGCTCGACTGCCATTTAATTAGAGACAAAATTCAAGATGGCAGCATCTGCACTCGTTATGTCCCCAGCTCTGCTCAGCTTGCTGACACTCTGACTAAAGCTCTATCATCTAAAGTCCTCCAGTCTCACTTATCCAAGATGGGAGTCGTAAATCTTTACGCTCCATCTTGCGGGGGGGTATTGGAGAATGAATCCGAGCCACATACGAATAAAGGCACAGAAGCTGATATCACATAACATGCACTACGTTACCTTCACGTTTTGTTATTCTGTTATTTCTTTTCTTCTGCTGAGTTGTATATAGAGGGCACTGATGTCTTTTCATAACGAGAGTTAGTTAGATTATTCTTTTTCCTTTTGTGTATATATGCATATACTGTTCCATTACAAGGTAATATACGAGAAACAGAGTATAATTCATTCTGCAGCTCTTCTTCTTCTTCTGTGCTCTTTTCCTTCATTTCCTTTTCTTACATAGGCTGTTACCCAAACGTGTGTCCATTTGTCTATGGAAAGCGTGGTTTAACTCTCTGGCAGTTGATGAGAGGGTGCAGACGAGAGGTGTTTCTTTAGCTTCAGGATGTAACTGCTGTATACGGAGTTTTACGGAAACAATTGACCATGTCCTCTGCTCGGGCGAACTGGCTTCAATGGTTTGGGATCGTGCAAGTATTGCTTTAGGCGTTCCCTGTATAAGACACACGACTTGGAAGGCACGAGTCTCGGCGTGGTTTTTATGTGCAAAAAAGTCTTCCATAACAGGTACAATAACGGGTTTAATCCCGTGTATAATCACTTGGGGCCTTTGGAAGAGAAGGTGCAAGGTGAGAATGGAAGGGGTCCAAGAAAGTGTTGATCAAGTATGGTTGTCAGTGAAGTATTGGATTCGTTGGTTAGCTGGAGGGATTAAATCAGCTCGCCTGCTAGCTTTGAGTGATCTGCAGATTTTGGCTGAGCTCCAAATTGAGTGTCCGAGTGATGTTGTCCGCCAGAAGAAGTTAGTAGCCTGGAAGAAACCTCCAGTGGGTTGGGTGAAACTGAATTGTGATGGGAGCTGTCGAGGTAATCCGGGAAGCTCGGGGGGAGGGGGTGTGATAAGAGAGGCGGCTGGTAATGTGAAGGGGGCTTTTTCCACCCATTTTGGTGTCGGCACTAACAATGGAGCTGAACTAAGAGCTATTTCAGAGGGGCTTAATTTGTGCAGAAGGTTGAATTGTTTTAATGTGATTATTGAAAGTGATTCTAGTTTGGTAGTGGATTGGCTTCTTAAAGGAAGATGCACCTTGTGGTATTTATGGGATTTTTGGGAAGATCTAATGGTTGCTCTTGAGGGGATTTCCTATGTGGTGACCCACCAATATCGCGAAGGAAACCAAGCAGCGGATTTCCTAGCACGTCAAGGTGAGATGAGGAGGAATTTTAGATATGAAGGCCCCGATAATTTACCACGGCTTTTGAAAGGCATTATCAGACTTGATAAAGTGGGGCTTCCAACTATAAGGGATTAATTTTTTATATAGTTTTGTTTGTCTTGTTGGTTTCCAGTTTTTGTTTGGTTTGTTATGGGATATTTATTTGTAGTTTTATTTGTCTGTTTCAACGGTATTCCTCCGCTATAAGTGAGGTTTTTTAATAAATTTGGGACGGAGCTGCTATGTGGGTGACTACTAGCTCTTTTCAAAAACAAAATATATATATATATTCAACAATATACAACATGATCCCTTCCACACAAGGGCGGAACCAGAAAATCTGGTTTGGGGGGCCAAGTCAAATCTAATTTTTATGTAATCTATCTTATAAAAGAATTAGTATTTCAAAATTTAAGAGTTATTATATTCTGAATTTTATATATATGGTCTAGTTCCTTATAAAAAAAGTCTTTCAAAATTTAATTTTTATCAAAACTTTAAAAACTTTTGGGGGGCCTTAGTACTTCGATCTGCTCCTGCTTCCACATCATGTAATTAACATAAAATAATATTAATTGATATTCTAAAATTTTTTCCATAACTCTAAATATTAATATATATGGTCCACTCTATTTGAATTTTTCCTTTATGCCTCCATCCTAGCCAATTAAAAGACCTGCATCTATGTGAAGTCTTGTAAGAGACCAAAACAAAAACTTTGAGAAGCGAGGATTTTCTTGAAAAAACAATGGGTTTGCGTAGGATGTTCTTGGAAATAGTGATATGTGTTGCTGTGATATTGTCGTAAATGGGTGCTGCAGCTGTAGCATTTCCAATAGCCAAGAGCCCTCACTGCCAGGATCAGTGTGGAGATGTTCCAGTTCCATATCCATTTGGTACAAGTGAAGATTGCTCCCTAGATGATGCTTTTCTCATGAAATGTAACGATTCGTCTGGCCATCCTCCTAAACTAATAGCCGGTAAAAATCTGGTTGTCACAAACATGATTTCCATCGATGGAGAGCTTGACATCTTGATGTATATATTCCATGAATGTCTTGAGAGTGGTAAGCCTTTTTTTTTTTTTTTTTTTTTTTGTTGATAAAATAAGAGAAAGGATCTCCGTAGTTTATTGCAAGAAAACCCCCTTTATGGTAGGAGAATACCGTTACAACAACCACTGGCTTAAGCCAGCAACATCGTTCCAGGTCTACACCAAGGCCATCCCAAACAAAAGCCAACCAAGGCCAACCCAAACGAAAGCCCTACCCAGTACAAAGATTAGTTCATATAGAGAAACCCCTAAGACATTAGCCATAACAGATATATGGAAGACCCATCTTATATATTTTTAAAAGACCCCGAAGCCTCCAAGGTACGTAGGTCTACGTAAACATTCCAAGAAGCCTTGCAGCCCTCTGAAGCCAGCCTTGCCAACATATCCGCTTCTGCATTTTTTCCTCTAAATACGTGGGATATGCGAATAGTCATACTGGATAATCATTTTCAACTCCTCCCAGTAATCTTCAATGTACTAGAGGCCAATCTCTGATTTTCTCAACCAATTTACAACAATAGCAGAGTCAAGTCCAAGATCAATAAGAGTCAAATCCATACCTTTTGCTATTTTTAGTCCATGAAATGCAGCCATAAACTCAGCAAATGAACTATTTCCATGTCCCAGAAAAATCAAAAAAGCTGTCACCAGATTCCCCTTAGAGTCTCGAATCAATCCTCCCGCCCCCGCTGCTCCCCTTTTGCCTCTACTACTGCCATCCGAATTAATTTTATATCTACTAGCCGGTGGACGACGCCATCGAACAATCTACGACTGCTTCCGATTACCAGCTTGAGAAGGAATACCCAGTTCGTTAAGAATCATTTCATCTCTTCAAGTCAATATATTTCCAGCCTTCAGCTTTTCACCAATCTTTGCCACCCAGTATTTTATACTTCTCCACACATTTTCCACTGATTCTTCAATCCCATCCATTCGTGCCTTACATCTCCTCGTCCACAATCTCCAAGTAATAATAGAAGGTAATAAGCCCATCACATTCCCCATTTGGTCGATTTTTTTGCTCTATTTAACCAGCCTGCAAAGATTTCACGCCATGACCCTCCTTCTCTCATCGACATGCCAATCTGTGAAGCACATTTCCTCCATATAAGTCTCACAAATTCCCCTTCAACAAGGGCATGACTCAGATCCTCATAAGCACCTTGTACACAACAATTGCATCTTGAGACAATAGGAAGCCCAACCTTTATAATTCGATCATCCACACTCAAGGCATTATTAAGACCCTTCCACATAGTAACTGCCATAAATTTAGGAAGACAAGAATGCCATACCCATTCAGCCCACAGAATTCTAGGCATTTTTATACGAACCACATCCCAAGCACTCTTAGTAGTGAATTTTCCATTTGGGTTAGGTAGCCAAATGAGAACATCTACTCCAACTTTGTTGCCCCTCAAAGACCTCATGATCACCCCCAAACAATTCGGTCCAACCAGCCGACCAATACGGTCAAAATCCCAACTATCCTCAATCAAAAACTCTTTCAATCTTAAATTAGAGTTACTCACTGTATTGTATTGTTCAAAGAGAGGGCCTTCCTCCAACCATTTGTGATGCCGAAAAAAGACTTCTCTCGATTTTATTTTCCATTTTGTATGTTTGAAAATGTTCGGGTTACACCCAATGACCATCCTCCAAAAACTTGTCCCTTTGGAAGGATTGACTAGAGAAATAGGAGAATTCTTCACATATTTGGCTCTGAAATACTGTGACCATAAGGAGTCTTCAGTCAGGAGTTTCCAAGCGAATTTCATATGCAAAGACTTTTGGATATCTTCTAAGTTACGCAGCACAATTCCACCTTCTTTTTCAGGTTGACAAATCGCCTCCAATGCTTCTTCGGTTTCCCTTCATGAAAACCCCAAAACAAATTACTAAACAAGCTATTCAATTTAGCTATTACTAATTTTGGAACCTGCAATATAGAAAAAAGATGGATGGGCATACTTCCAAGAACATGCTTCAAAAGTAGCACCCTAGCCCCAGTGGATAACAAATTTTCCTTCCAACCTCCAATTCTATCTCTAATGTTGGACAAAGTCTCATAAAAATGGATGGCCTTAAGCTTCCCAGAAAACATTGGTACCCCCAAATATTTAAAAGGCAAAACTCCTTCAGAAAAACCCATTAGACTGAGACATACTCTTCGTCTTGCAGGGGTGAACTGTTTTGAAAACATGATTGATGACTTCTATTTACTAACGGATTGGCCAGACCATTTCTCATAAGTCTATAATGTTTCCGAGATACACTTGAAAGTTGACTTACTTCCATTTGCAAAAATGACATTGTCATCCGCATATAATAGTGGGAAATAAGGGGGGTGCCATGAGAATGATAAAAAGAGCCGGTATTACCTTGGTCGATATTACGCTTCAGTAGTCTAGACAATATTTCTTCCACAACTATAAAAAGATATTGAGAAAGCGGATCTCCCTATCTCAAACCCCGTCCCGCCTTAAAGAAACCCTTAGAAACCCCATTCATACTAACTGAGAACCAAGGGAAGGAGATACAGTTTTTGATCAAATCACAAACCATATTTGAGAACCCACAAGCCTTCAAAACATGAATTAAGAAATCACATTCAATACTGTCATAGGCCTTGGCCATATCTATTTTAAGAATGACATTACCTCCCCGAATAGGCTTATGCAAATTGTGTGCCATCTCTTGTGTCAGACTAATATTATCAAATATGCTCCACCCAGGAATGAAGGTTCCTTCTTCCTTGTTCCTTGTGACAGCAGTGGGGAAAATCGACGCACCATAATTTTACTACAAATTTTGTAGAACACCGAGCACAAACTTATCAGGCGGAACTTATCGAAACTCTTGGAATTATCAATCTTCGAAATAAGTACAAGAGAAGTAGTTGAGAACACTCTTGGTATAGGGGACCCTCAGAAAAAATCATGAACTGCCTCCACTACTTCCACTGAAATAATATCCCGACAACATTTATAAAAACTACCTCCAAATCCATCAGGAGCCGGGCTACTGTCCGAGGGAATGAAGAAAATTGCCTCTTTAATATCTTGGATCAAAGGGAGCCCACTGAGTTTTTGGTTATCGCTATCATTAATAACCTGCAAAGAGAAACTAGAATGATCTGGCAATCAATTAACATTCTTGGACATCGCCAATTCTGAAAAATAGTCTACTGCCCCATTGTGCACCTCCTCTGGACTCTTCAAACACCGCTCGTCATTCAGATTCATCTCCCTCACTACTCTATATTGCTTGGAGAGTAAAGCCCTTCAAGAAAGAAGCATTAGCCTCACCAGATTGAAGCCATTGTTGTTTGGCTTGTTGAAGAAGCCGAATATCCTCCATGTTCGTACTCCAGGTATCCAATTCCACTTTTATTACTAAGAGATCTAGTTCTGACTCCTCATTGGAATCATTTTGCAACTGTTCTTCCAAACGCATCACTCGCTCCTCAAGCCTTTTAATATTTTCAGTCGTAATACCAAAAACTTTTTTATTCCATTCGTTAAGTCTTTGTTTCAACACCTTTAATTTCCCAGCTAAGCCGAGCATACCTACACCTCCGCTTTGTGAGCCCCATGAGTCCGTAACACACTTCCGGAAGTCCGAATGGGTCTCCCCCATCTACTGGTATTTGAAGGTTGGGAACCCATATTTGGTATTATCTCCAATGTTTTCAATCTCGTATCGTACCGTACCAGCTGATACTATTGGTATCTTCCATACCGGTCAATATTTTGGCCTGTACCGGCCTATATACCGGTCTGTACCGGTCAATATTTCAGCCTTTAATTTTTTATTTTTTATTTTATTTTTTCAAACTACAAGCTCATTTTTTGACCCCCAATTCAGACTAATCTATTTATAATTTAAATATCTATGTATTTATATATATTTTATTCATATATAGACTATTATTTTGAAATATAATTTATATATATAATTTATTCATATATCGACTATCTCGAAACGGTACACGAAACGGTAACGGTACCGAAATATTTCATTCCAGTGCCTTCACCGGTACAGCATCCAGTACGGTATTCAAAACATTAATTATCCCACTCCATCTACCCAACCATATGGGAATGGTCTGAGGATGCCCGCGATAAATATTTCATGGAAGCCTTTGAGCAATGCAGTAAAAAGGAGGACTTGATCATCACTCTATCCAAGCGAACCCAACTTCTTGAAAGACCATGCTGCCCATTACACCAAGAAAACATTTTACCTAATTCATAATTCATCTCCACTAAGCCAAAGTCCTCAATCAGAGAATTAAATTCTGCCATAGCCACGGCAGATCTTGGCCTTCCACCTCTACGTTCTCCATTCACTCAAATTATGTTGAAATCCCCAAGAACCATCCAAGGAACGTTTCCTGGGTGAATATTACGAAGATTATCCCATAAATCTCTTCTTTCCAGTTGTCGGCACTTTGCATAAATAAAGGAGATAATATACTAACAATTGCTTTCCTCTAGTCTGACCGTCAAGGATTGGGCAAAATAGTTCAACACTTGAACCTTGACTCCAGCCTCCCATAGTAACTAAATCTTGCCTCCACTATCCTCATTAGAGACACTATCCACCATATGAAGCTTGGCTTGTAACCGATTCAAGTGACTATCGTTCAAAAAGTACGGTTCCGCCAGTGCAATTATCTTTGGTTTATACATATGAACTAACTTTACTAACCTCCTCTTCGAGGTCCCAAGACCCCTAAGGTTCCAAAATAGTATGGGCTTTATCATAGGTTCATTCGGGATGGCTTGCTCTTAGCCCTTTTGGAACTCCTTAGTGAACACTCCCCATCCTTGCCTGACTGACGGTTCAAGCTTTCTTTGACAGATGAAAAATCTGTATCCTTTTGAAGATGACCCTCCTCCAATTCATCTTCACCTTCTGGAAGTGACGATACAGGACATGATTAACACTCAACATACCAGGCCCGTCAGCCACATCTTTCTGAGCCAATGGGAAATTCGGTAAAGTATGAACTTCACACATCACAGGCCCCCCCCATCAACCCTTTCTATCACTGAGTTGCCTTCTTCCAACACAGCCATATTCTCAACCTTTTCCAAGTTATCCAACGCCGATGCCCCATCCTACAGAATGTCCGGTAATAATTATGCTCCCAGCACCTGTTCTTCCGACTCCTCTTCGATCACAATCAACATCTCTATGTTTAATGGGACATCATCTTTGTTAGAAAAATCCAACACTTCTTTCGGCTGTAGCATCTTACCATCATTCTTGTCTCTGTTCTCTACTTCCATCATTTTTGAGTTTTCCAAATCCCCTTCTAGACATTTCTCTCCTACTTCGTGATTCATCTTTCCCTCCATATTTGTATCATGTGTAATGGGAACCCATTTTCTTAACACCTTGCTTCCTTCTAGTTTTTTCTGATCCCCATTCTTTATTGCCTCAATCTTCTTTTTACACGTTTTTAAGTTATGCCCCTGTATATGACAAACAGAGCAAAAAGCCGGTAAATTCTCGTAAGTAATTTCCTGGTACCTGGACGATGTCTGCCTAGGATCTCTAATCCAAAATCCAGGAATCGGATCTACTGCCGCATCCATCTCCACACAAACTCTTGATCCATCAGTTCTCGTTGCACATCTCGTGGCGTTGTCCCTACAAACATACTTGCCGAACGGTAACACCAAGCTTCGCAGAAAGGATTCATGGTATAGATTTGGAGGCAGCCCAGGCAGGTTAATCCAAATCGGAACCATTGAAGGCTCAGCATCCTCCGAGAAGTCAAGGTCCCATGTAAAAATCCTGTAATGCTTTCTATCTACATCACAGTTCTCTCTAGAAAAAGCCTTGGTGGAATCCCCGTCATTTGAGAAACGAAGTAAAACATTACGGGGTCGTCTCATACTCGACAAAATTGGTTACCTATCCAGACTCCAATGATTTTTAATAAATGGAAGGATCTCATCCAGCGACGGCCTTTGATGGAGGGACTTCATCACTAACGAAAACCGAAAGCATTGAGCAGATTTTTCAATCTCCTCTCTCGTGAAAATCACACACGGTGCTCCATCAATGAACTTTGGCGCTCGAATCGGCACATCCACTTCAGGCTGAGGAGCTGGAGAATGGGAGACCATTTCTACGAAGGAACGTGGCTTACCATGGACGCCGACGAGCCCAGTGGGGGCCAGGTGGCAGCCATGGGTCGAGGCTTCTAAAGTGCCCTAGCAGAGAGCTGAAAATTGCTGAGCCTATCAACAATCCCTAGATCAACTACCAGACTTTCACAATTTCAAACACCAAAAAGAAGTTCGTCACCATCGGCTGCGACACTTATGCTTACCTCAATGCTTTCCGAAACAATGAAAGATTCTCCATAGGCTGCATGTCTATATGCAAAAGTCCTAAAAATGTTGAAAATGGACCTTGCTCTGGGATTGGGTGTTGCCAGGTTGACATCCCAAAGGGATTGAAGAACTTTACTTTGGATGCTCGTAGCTATGACAGTGACATAAATGTCTCTCATTTCAATCTATGCAGCTTTGCTTTTGTGGCTAAAGAAGATGACAAGTTCAATTTCTTCTCTAGTTATCTTGAAAGCCTGCGAGGGAATGAGACCTATCCAATGGTTCTTGACTGGGCAATCAGTAATGAAATGTGTGAAACTGCTCCGAACAAGCGAGATTATGTATGTGGGGGAACACTTTATGTGATGTTGTTCCCCCAGATAAGGGGCCGATGGGTATCATTGCGAGTGCAAAGAAGTTTATAAAGGAAACCCATACCTCCCTGATGGTTGCCAAGGTACGTACGTATGAGTTGCACATCTAACAAAAGCTTCTCCAAAATCTTAAGGAAACACCTTTTATATAGAATCATGAAACTTTTCTTGAGATTTTGAGTTTCAAATTATTATATATGCATGCTCTTGGTAATTTTGATTATGGTATGACGTATGAGCTAATTAATTTCTTCAGTTTCCTAATTATAAATTGGGGCCGGCTTGGTATATCTTAGGTTATTTTCCTTATATTTAATGGGTTCGAAGTTCGAATTAAGTACTCATGATCATGTGCATCTGGTTTGCTAATTATGCATAAATCTTAATTAATCTTGTATGGGTGTCGCTACTCTGCCGCCCCAATTTTACGGCTGGGCAAAAAATTTTTATTTTTTTTTCACATTTTTTAACATATTTAAATACATTTAAAAAATAAAATAAAAATACATCAATACATTTAAAATCACTTTCTTAATATCTGAAACAGTAGTATTTGAGGTATCAAATGAAGTGGACAAAGTAGATTAATCCATCTTGTATTATTGCTGTACTGTTTCAGATAGTAATGAGTCATGCGAAGAAGATCCGAAACCCTGCAATACTACTACATCAACATGCAACAACAATATTAACGAAGGGAGTTTTACACGTACGTGCCGCGTCGGATACGAAGGCGATGGGAAGATCATAAACGGATCAAGTTGCAGACTCGAAGCGTGGGCCAACCAATCAAAGATTAATATCATTATCCCACTCGTTAAGTAGGTAGAATATTAATGTGTGTCTATATATATGATATGGAAAATTCTATACACCACACCACTATCCCATTTTCATCCTATTATATAATATATGACACATTTTTCACCATTAGATGATCATTTGTAATTGTGATAAATATTTCACATTTTATATAGTGGGATGAAAATGAGATGGTGGTATGGTGTATAGTATTACTATATATATATAATTGTATTATATTATTTTTTGAAACCAATATTTTTCTACTAATCTATTACTATATATAAAAGCCAAGTTTTAACATCTGACTTGGCGTTTAGACCATATTAATCGGTAGTTCCCCCACTCCCAAACGTCAACTGCAATGATATGGCACGGAAATCGCATACAAATAACCGCCATCGACAATTTTAAATTTTAAAATCGGTTGTTTTTGAACCGCTGTTGCTACCTCTTCAAAACTGCTGCTTCTATAACAGAGCCTGGACAACAAAATGGGCTCATACTCTGTGCTGTATCCTCTACTTGGCTGCCGTACCCTCATAATCATGTCTTGGGAGATGAACACCATAGATCTCAGGTTTAGACTGATTGCAACCCTTTCATCACTCTTTTTTTTTTCCTCAGCCTTTTAATCTTCTATTCAATCCTCACTCTTTATGTGCGCATCCCAAAAAAAAGTTCTCTAGTCAGGAAATGTTCCAGAATCTGTTCTCGGTATGCAATCTTTCTTATTTTCATTTTACTTAGCATTTGGCTAATACGTTTCAATCTAGTATGGGTACAGAATTCGTGTAGTTTACTCTGTTGGTTTCTTATTTTTTGCTTCATATATTTCTCACTGTTGTAGCCCAGCCTTGAGCCCGCGTGGAGTCATCGCTGGCCATCACCGAGAGGCCTCTGTTTTAACTCCACGAAACAGAGCATCCATCTCTCCTTTTGCCAACCACTGCAACCACCACACCAAGAGCCCCATTAATATCACCAGGTGATAGTACATGGTCCAGTAATTGGTTTTTGGGAGGATTCCACATATTATTCCAGCATATCTGCTGATCTATAGCAGCATTACTCAATGCAGATCCATGGTCAAATTCTAACATCTCAGGCAATGCATCAAGTCTCCCTCTTTGCCCTTGCATTTGGGCCGATAACAATTTTGTAATAAGTAAAAATCTTGAAGAAATTTCCAACATAAATCGTAAGCCGGGTACGCTTTTGTTTCAACTTCTTTTACAATTATTGTATAACTCTATTTTAGGTGGAAAGTAATAATATAGAATTAGATTTATTTTGTTGGCCTGACCACTCTTTGTTATATTCAAAAAAACCATGAAATTAAAAGAAAATGTTATATATATAGAGAGAGAGAACCTCGGGTGAGAAAAGAATTTTGTATTTGGATATATTTTACAATCACTTTTTTATTTTATGACAATCCTCACATTGCATGCGCGGGTTACAGACTCGTTGGTAATTAATTAACTAATGTCACAAGCCATGAATTGGCCTCTTTGGTCAACATGATTGCCAGCTGTATGGACATTAATATGTCTAGATACTCATGAAAACAACAAGAGTAATTAATATTTTAAAGCCTTAATATTCTACTCTGATAATTTTTTTTTAATGTATATTTACCTTTAAACTAGTTGATGACAATGATAAGAATAAGAGCAACATATTCAACTAAAACACTAATAAAACTCTATTAATTAAATAGTTTATCTTTTATATTGTTATTTTTAAGCGTTAAGACTCAAGATCACTTGTTAGAATATGAGATAAAAGTTAAAAGTTGAATAAAATATTGTTAGAATATAATTATTATTTTGAAATTTGAAAAAGTTGAATTGTTTATTATATTTTGTGTGGTGATTTGAAAAGGCTGTAATGATTATAATCTCATCTAATTGGCAACCAAACAATGCCTTAAGATCACTTGATATAAAAGATACAACTCAAAAAATTAATGAATTAGATAAGTCCGTTTGGTTCCTCCTCAAACTTAAGAACCTAGAATATATAGAAGCGGATCGAATTAGACTTAATTATATATGGGTAAGCCCTAAATTAATATTAATTCATGTACACTTGTGTGACTCTCTTTACCTAAAGGAACTTAATTAATGCTAGTTTAATCACTACTTTGACCAAAAAGTAATCAATCCCATGTTCTGTTTCATTTTTGGTTTTTGTTTTATTTTTGAAATATGCATGGTGTCATATACACTACAAGAGATATGGTTTTTTGAGACAAAAAATTGTCTCAAAAAACCTCAATTTCGTCCCACAAAAGATTTTGAGACAAAAAAATTTCATCTCTATTTTGTCTCTAAAAGACCGTCTCGAAAGGTTTTTAGAGATAAAATTCAAATTTTGCCCCAAAAAATCACTTTTAAAGACGAAACCAGTCGAAACTGTTCAAACGGGAATTTTTTTTTTAAACGAACCAATTTCATCTCAACAAATTGTTCAAACGGGATATTTGTCAGTTCGAACCGACCCGTCTATTCGAACAAAATAAAATTTTGATTCAAACAAATAACTATATTTGATCCTATTCGAACGAACGGAGTGTTCGAACCAATAAATTTAGTTCGAATGACTTATGTTGGAATATAAATTATGTTCATTCAAACTGTATTTCTCATTTATCGTTCGAATTGGTTATTTTTTGTTCAAATAGGTCTGTTTTTATTTGAATGGATTTATAAATGGTAATTTATCATTCGAACGGTATTAATCATACAGAACAAAATTTAATTAATTAAAAATACCATACTAGTATTACACATTGTAATTCAAACATCAATTCTTCAAATGTTTTGGAACATAATAATAAAAAGACAATGAAAGAAAAAATAAATTTTTACAATTGTGGTGGTGGTATAGAGTTTTGTCACATAATTGACTGCAACTGTTCAAGCATAGCTTTTTGTACCTCCATCCCCAGTCTCCTCTGCATGTTATCTTCTAATCTCGCCTCAAAATCCGCTGCTTGATCTTATCGGGTCAACAACTCTTTTTCCTTGGACCTCAATCGTTCTATCTCAAGTGTTACTTCCTCCAATTCTTTAGTCTTGTCATCATTCGATCTAGCTCGAGAAGAGGATGATGATGTTGAGGATGGCTTGACGCAATGTTGACGCAACATCCTAAGCCCCTCAAATATCCAAAACATGATCCAAGAACTTGAGAAAGGATCGGAGCATCGTTGACAGATGATGCATCAGATGGATCCACAGCAGTTTTCTTAAGAGATATCATCTTGTCCTACAAAAACAAAAACATACTAGTTAGTATAAGTAACAAAAATATTATGTCACAATTGAATTAAAGAAACTTAAACTTACATAATTTGCTTCGGGATTGGTCCAAACACCATCACGATTTTTATGTGATTTACCATTCAATTGGGTCAGATCATAGTCAGCAGAACTTTCTTCTTTCTGCAAAAAGAAAATCTATATTAGAACTTAAATACAAAAAGTGTGTTATATCTTAATATTTAACAGGGCTAGAATAACTTACTATCTTGTTAAATAAACAATGAAAAGATTGAGAACCAGCATGATGGTGTGTCGTTAAATTTGATCTATTTGCTTTGTTCACAGTACTCTATTGCTAAAAAAACATATTATGTCTATATGTTTAATACATCTATCATATACTATTAAAAAGAAGATAGCAACGAAATTACCTGATAAGCAGGATCTTCAAATATATCACAAACATTCTCTCATTCGTTTGGTGGTATTGCTTAGAATGAATTTTGGCGCACCTCTATTGTAGTACTGAACTTGTTATAGTGTGCATGGCATCGACCTTTGTACCTCCGGAATACATTCGACATCAATTCCTCAACTGTTAATCAATTCTCTCGTCGACCAAAATTAAACTCAAACTCATCCTTTCAAAAATTATAAACAATTAGTATAAATACAAAGTAACTTGTTATATACTTAGTTGCTAGAGATGTAGCTTATTACCGAGCAATTATTTTTTATGTGGTCTTTTACATCTTGGAAAACTTTAGACCAAGAGGATGTAGCAATCGGTGCATACATGCAAGTAAACGTACCAACAAAAGAATCAAGTCACGCTACCGAATCTCTGGAACCATCGGTGTGATCATCAGGAATATCAACTTTAATTTTACCCACTTTCTTTACTTTCTCTATGCAGACACCCCTCGTAGTGTCTCTACCTCGGCGCTGGCTTACAACAACTATATATACAGTAATTAAAGCATAAAATGTGTTAAATAGATATATTATTTAAATTAATAGATATATTACTTAAATTAAGCATAAAATGTGTTATTTAATTTGATAAAATATTTTGTTCTGGGTCTGGTGATATTGGCTCATTATTCATGGCAGGTGAACCACATGGAGAGTCAATAATGGATGGGGATGGCACACGTGTTCTTTGTGTTTAGGAGGCATGTCTATTTGAAATGAAAACAAATTATTATTCAAACAAACGTTACGGATATTTATAAGAATAATACTTACAAAAATTCATGTTTGAAATTCATTCACTATCCATTTTACTAGACCAGTTGCTCTCATCCTCACTAGACACTTCAGTTGATTTATCTTCTTCCGATATTTCACTCTCAATTACTTTTGGTTGAACATCTTCTCTATGCAATAAGACCATATCATATTGGCTTAGATCAACAAATAGATTGATGCCTACTTCGTTTTCTTGATATGCTTCTTCATTTGCTGGACTATCAACTTCTTCATGTGGTTCGCCTGCCTCTAGAATGTAATCAAATACATTTCTTGGTGCAACCTTCTCCACTACCCGTCATGGGTTTCCGTACTGTGGATTATCTAAATAAAAAACTTGATTCGCTTGGCAAGTGAGAACGAAGGGATCGTCCTCATACCATGTGCGAGATGTTATAACACTCACAAAATAATCATCGTTACGCACTCTCAACCTAGGATTTGAGACATACTACCAATTACATTTAAACAACTAGACCATACATCCTCCCACATACTTTAACACTATGATATCTTCCACAATTCCGTAGAAGTTAATGTTATCATCCCCATGGCTTCCTTCGACTACGACCCCACAATTCTAAACTTTCTTATATCGTTCTCTATCAGTTGTGTGAAATCTATATCCATGCACCAAACATACTAAGAACTGGATGGCCTGCCTGGACGGACCACATGCCAGAGTATACAGTTTTGGTGAGATTTCTTCTGAATTTTCATCATATTCCAATACAACCTACATCAATAAATATTATTATATAGAAAAAAAGTGGAGTTTAGTGGTTTGAAATTCGTATTGTAAAATGGAGCTTTACAGTAATATCGTATGTTCAAACCATGAGGCAAATTCCTATTCGTGCATCTTTTCTATGTCATTTACACCATTCGTGGGAAGTAGTTGTATATATTCGCTGGGCATGTTCATGTGAATTGTTAATTTGTATCAAGTTATACTATATTATTATACATAGACTTAAAGACAATATTGATTTAAAGGATCATCACTAACCTCAAGTAGTAGTCATTCTCTGCACAATTATTTAAGACACACCATTGAGCTCTTTCAAACTCTTGCCCACATAAGTCGTAGCCCCTTTGTGCGCCTATGGGACGTATGATTTGGGAAAACATGGTAAATGTCGATGAGACTCCCATCTCTTGTCCACATTCATAACTTCAGTCTGGTCTTGTAAATCTAGTATCAACCCCACGGAAATACATTGAATAAAAGGTATGCCACTCATTATCAATATATGACTCTGCAATCGAACCTTCTGAACGAGTTTTATTCCCCACAGATCGCTTAAGTTTTTCCAAAAACCATTCAATAGGATACATCCATCTATACTGAACCAGGCCAGCGACTAAAGTCTCACGAGGTAGGTGCACAGCCAAATGAACCATTACATCAAAGAATGAAGGCGGGTACAAACTCTCCAATTTGTGTAATATTACTGCAATGTTAGCTTCCATTTTTAACAATGCATTAACTTTCAATGTTCTACTACAAATGTTTCTGAAAAATCTCCTAATTCTGTGAAAGCTATAGGACTATCTCGAGTAAGCTTTCTACGCTGCAGAAATACATGACAGTCGTGACTTTTAAGACTAGATATCTTCCAATCATGTGTTCGAACACATTTTGGCATGTTTGAAGCATAGCCATCGGGTGATTTGATTGTTATGAACTAATCATAAAATTTCTTTCTCTCATCATTTGAAAGTGTATATCATCCGATAGGCATATAAGCTGACGACCCATTATCTTGGAAATGCAACTCCGGTTTTATTCCCAACTCTTTCAAGTCTTTATGAGAGTTAGCTGTATCTTTTGTCTTCCCTTCTATTAACATCATAGTGACCAATATATTCTCACATATATTTTTTCAATGTGCATAACATCTAGATTGTGGCGCAATGTCAATGTAGACTAGTATGGTAACTCAAAGAAAATATTTTTTGTTATCCAATTCAACTCCACTGCTTGTCGTTTTCTTTTTCAAACTCTTGTATATTTCCCAAATCTGTTTTCTGAAACATCCCCAACTGCGTAATAATATCATTCCTAGACAACTCTGCCGGTGATGACCTGCGCTTGACCCTTCCATCAAACATGGCTCTATTTGAATGCCATCTATGATCATGTGGTAAATAACGATGGTGTTCCATAAAACATAATTTCCTACCATGACTCAACCACTGAGACTGTGTATCTTTATTGCAAACAAAACAAGCCATTTTACCTTATGTGCTCCACCCAGACAACGGAACCACAAAAACTTGACTCGTTCGGAAATGAGCAGCACAAAGGCTATCCCAAGTATAGGAGCGTGTCGCGTAGTAATTAGGAACGAATTCCTAGATCGTCTCCACAGGGAAAGTGCTAAAAATAAACTCGTGAAAAGTGGTGGAAATATTTACGATGGAAAAATAAAAATAAAAAGTGATGATATTTAAAATGGATGGAAGAGTGCAGTGAAAAAAAAAAAGATTTACTGGTCGCAAACCAGATTCATTTTGTTTGATTTGGTTGTTTGGAGATTGCAGTGAAAATTAAAGAAATTAAAACGCAAGACTGTGAATTTAAATTGCTGAAAATTTAAAAGACTGGAATTTAAATGAGCTGAAAAATTAAATTGCATCAAAATAAATTGCAGAAAATAAATAACAGAAAATTACATGACATTAAAATAAAGGTGCTGGAAATTAAAATGCAGAAAAGTAAATTGCAGAAAATAAAAGACAGTAAAATAAAAGACTGTGAAATAAAAGTGCAGTGAAATAAAAGTGCTGAAAAATAAATGACATTAAAATAAAAATGCAGAAAAATAAATAACATAAATTTAAATAAAAAAAAATGGAGACTGCAGATAAAGGAGAACAATTTGATAACACAGTTGGTCCATTAGGCTCTCAACTGCATCACCAAACTCCCTCACTTCATCTGCGTTTTCTCCTAAAAAATTCTGCACTACTCCTACACTACTCTCTACTGGGCGTCTAACCTCAGCCTCCCCACTTCGTCTATCTACAAGTCCTTATATAGGCTTGAGAAAGCCACTGCATTTGCGATATGCCGCATTGTCTTCTTGATCTGTCATGCAGCATCTTTCTTCTTTCCTCTTCTTTCTTTTTATTTTCTTCTCCTTTCTTCTTCATCCCACGTTCGGCTGTCTGCCCTCTTCTTCTTCTTTTTCTTTTTTTTTCTTTTCTTTTTCATCCCACATTCGGCTGTCTGCCCTCTTCTTCTTCTTTTTCTTTTTTTTCTTCATTTCTTTTTCCGCAGCCTTCGTTCTCGGCCAGCTTTTCTCTTCTCTTTTATTTTTTTCTTTTCTTTTCTTTTTTCTCCCGCGTCGCCCAGCTTCGGCATCTCCTTCATTTCTTTTCTTTCTTTTTTTTCATTTCTGTTTCTCTTCGTCCAGCATCGCACGTTCATCGGCCTCTGCTTTTCTTTTCTTACCTTTTTCATTTCCGTTCGGTGCTTCCTCTTTCTTTCTCTTCTTTCTTTTTTTTTTCTTTTCTTTTTCTGTCGCATGCTTGCTGCGTTGCCAGCCCATCTCTCTCCTTTCTCTTCTTTCTTTTCTTTCTTTTTTTTCTTTGCTTCCCCGTGCGTCCGGTCGGCCCGTCTCTTTTTCCTTTCTGTTGCAGCATGTCTGGGTTGCTGCTGTGCTCGTGGTGATGCAGAGGAGTGGTGCTCGGCTGGAGAGAGTACGTGCAGCTGCATGGAGGAGGTTGGTGGTGCTGCGTAACGCTGTACGTGCATGCCGAAGGTTGAAGATGACACGATCGTGGAGTTGCTGGCCGTGAGGCTTCTGGACAAGGCGAGGCGGTTCATGGCCGTGTTCATGGTGGAGACGACGTGCACTGGAGTGGAGGATGGAGGTCGTGTGTCGTGGCTCACGGTGGCTGCTGTGGCTGCGCTGAAATATGCTGGGCTCGGTTCTGGTTGGTTGAGACGGTACTAGGCGGTGGAAGTGCACTGGGCAGCGTCGTGGAGGTTGGTGCAGAGCCAAGGAGATCAGAAGGTTCAGCCGTGGCGCCGGGCGGTTCTTGGCCGTGCATGGGGCGGAGGAGTGATCGCCGGCGTCGTCTGAGGTTGCTGGTGACTTCAGGTGGGCGGAGGACGACCCACGATGGCGCTCGAGGCTGCTGTGCACGGCTGCTAGACCCTTGGGCTTTGAAGACGACGTGAAACGACGTCGTTTGCGTCTGTAGACAAAACGGCGTCGTTAAGCTCAAACGGTAGGAAACCAAGTTAGTGCAAAACAACATGTCGTTTTGGTTTTAGACAAAATGGCACGTCGTTTAGCTAAGATGACAGAAATCAATTTAGTTCAAAACGACATGTCGTTTTGGTCTGCTGACCAAACGACATGTCGTTTAGCCAGCGCAGAAAATAAAATAAAAAAAATAAAATAAAAATAAAATAAAATAAAATAAGATAAAATAAAACAAAATAAAATGAAATAAAATAAAAATTAGACAAGCAAAAATAAATAATAATAAAAAATAAAACTTAGACAAATAAAATAAAATAAAATAAAGAAACTAAAATAAATAAAATTAAACAAATAAAATAAAATATTAAAAGTGTGTTGTGCATGAGAAATTATTGTCCAAATAAATCACAAGTTATAAAATCAAGCATAAACTATGCTTTTAATCAATTTAATTCACAACTTGGATTTATGCCTCTTAATCAATTTATCCATCTAAAACCAATGATAAAATAATAAAACAATTAAAAATTATTGGTTTTAAATAGATAAAATATGCAATTATGCAGCTCAATCACAACCCCCAACTAACTTTTTGCTAGTCTCTGAGCAAAATAGTGAAAATTAATTGAGATGAATATTGCATAAAGCTCGAAATCCAAACAAAAGCAATCAAACATAATAATGAATTCTCACACAGCGACACGTAACTATCAACTCCCAGGGGCTATATTCACCAAGACTGTCTCAACAATCTTTCATTAAGAATTTGGGAATATGTCTCAAAACTTAGATGTGTGTGTGTAGCTAAACAACTGTGTGTTCTTCATTACTACTCGGGATTTATCTCAGGATTTTTCAACCTTAAGATTAATCATTTATGATTCTAACTACCTCAAAGCCCAAGGGTCTAGCAGTTTTCACGCCAACTCTGTTTAAAGGTTGATCACTCAACCCCCAAAGTTTGGGTAACTGTTTCTAGCCCTTTAATAAGGAAAGCGCACCGCTTAATCCTTTATTTATTTTTATTACTTTTTTTTTTTTCAAGTGGATTCGAACAGTGGGGAATCAAACCGAGGACCATGCGCCTAATCCACACAATCCCAAGTTCGCCCTTACCACTGAGACAGATCCATTTTTTTTTTTTTTTCAAAAGGCTCGGTAGTCCTGCAGTTTACTTCTCCTGTGTAAAATCCATGAACAGTAATGAAGAACACTATGAGTGTAAGCGTGTGCAAAATATTGTTTGAGATTTTCCCTTCATTATATATAAATCATGCCAAGTCTATCTCAATAAATATAGCATCCCGGTGTTTCAAGTCATACATCAAGCAGAATATGATGCATCAGGAATTATGTTCTATGCTCAGGGTTGAAAATAAATCTTCATAAAATAATCCCGCTCAACTACACCACCAAGATGCTCAAATCGATAGAAATGGAGTGTGTGTTAATCAAGTTCATAACAGTGCATATCGCATTAAGGCAAAATATCGTTTAACCAGTGCACACACACTAATATAGAAAAGATGAGCAATAAAAGAAAAGCTACCACAGAAAATAAAGAAAGAAAAACAATCAACAAACAACAACATAAAAGAACAATCATGAAATCCATTATACACACGCAAAAAGTAAACAAATTATGATACAAAAAGTAAACAAAGAAAGGCAATAAAAGAAACAACACAAAATAAACAAAATAATTGCAATTGCAGAAACAGTGTTTAAGTAAGTATGCGAGAGTTAGAGAAAAACTTCCTGGCCCAGAGAGAAATGCTTGGGGTGAAAAATTTTCATGTGTCTCTTTCCAGCTAAGTGTTGAGTGTTCTCGACACTAGAACCCTCAAGCTGGATTAAATTTGAAGATGATCTGCCAGCTGAGCAAGAGTTAAGCATCCACTTGCCATAAATCCTGGGTGTCGTAAATCCCGAAATTCGACAATTGCCGTAAATCATGGAGTCCTGGGTCCGGATTATGTGCAAGTGGACAAATGCTTTATGGCCTTGATCTCTGCTTTGGTCCCGACTGGTTTGATCATTGCTGAGCCTGTGAATGCTTCGGACCTCTATATAAGAGACCATTTCCACCCTCTCGTAACACAGAGCTATCTCTGCATTTCTCATATTCGCTTTCTCTTTCGCAATTCTCTCAACTTCTCTCAATCTCTCCTCTTCTCAAATGGCCAGCCAGCATTCTGCTAGCAACATTCCTGATCTGAATCAGGAAATACCTACCCCTCAGCCAGTCTATCTTTGTCCTGAGGCCGTTAATGCCATGGTTGGGGCAGAGTTATATTTCTCTATCCGATCCGATTCTGAGGTGGTCGCAGGCACAAGAATGTTGGGTTCACAATATGCTGCTGCCGTAAATACTATGTCCAGGAGATTTCTTGCTCGAGAGGGTGAGGTTGTCGAACTTAAACTTCAGGTTCTTGAATTGCAAGAAAAACTTGCAAGTAAACGACAAAAAATTGAAGATTTAAAAAAAGAAAATGAGGAGTTGTGGAGATGTGTGGAACAGTATGCTCGAAGACTTCAACCACACATAGACGAGATGGAACGAAAAACGGAACAATTACAAAAAGATCAGCAGCGTTTAACAGCAGAGTTTCAACGGTTACAAGAAATGGGGGGTCCATCTGCTGTTTAGTCTGCTGTTTTTATAATAAAGCTTGTTTGTTCATTTTCTTTCCAACTCAATAAAATTAGTCTTCGAGTATTACAGTTACACAAATCTCCTTTTCTTATTTATTTATTTATGTTTTTTTTTTATTTCACACAGAACACTAAATAAACAAATGCAAAGAAAAAAAAATGATTTTTTTTTTAAAAATATAACACGCAGAACATTAAATAAAAATATGCATAAAAAAAAACACTCAAACGCAAATAATAAAAAAAAAAACACACAAAATAGACAATACGATGTAATAACAGAAACAATTTCAAATATATACGAGAGATTTTAAAGAAGAACTCCCTGGAAAGGCGAGAAATGCTTGGGGATGAAGAAAATCTTTCATCCAGCGGTCGAAAATCAAGGAATCCGGGATCTGACAACTAGCATAAATCTGGGGTCTGGAGTCTGACAGAATCTTGGTTTCCAGATTCAAGCCGTAAGGCTAAACCGCTAGCGTTTCAGAGCCTCGAGCCGTAAGGCTAGACTGACATTGTTTCAGTCTAGATGGCATTGAGCTCCGAGTTAGTTTCCACAGAGCGTTGAGCGCTCGGGGTCTCTATAAAAGGGACTACCTTCATCATTTTGAAACGTAGAACCAGTCCTCTGCATTTCTCACATTTCTTCAATTTCTCTCAAATGGCCGAGCAACTTCTTTCATTCTCTCAATTGGCCGAGCAACTCTCTGTCAACAATGTTCCTGATTTGAATCAGGAACCGGTTACACCACAACCTTTTGTCTTCTGTCCTGATGCCTTCAATGCCATGAAGGGAACAGAGATACATTTTTCCACTCGGTCTGATGCTGAGGTGGTTGCAGGATCCAGAATGCTCGGTGCCCAATATGCTGCTTCTGTTACTACCTTGTCCCGTAGATTGCTGCAACGGGTGAAAGAGGTAGATGAACTTAAAATTCAAATTTCCAATTTGCAGCAAAGGTTGGCTGATAAAAGTAAAAAAAATAAAATATTAAAACAAGAAAATAAGGAGTTAAAAAAATGTGTGGATTTGTATGCTCAAAACCTGCAACCACGACTAACGGAGCTGGAATAAGAGAAAGAACAAATACTGAACAACTATCAGCAATTAACAGCAGAGGTCCAACGCTTACGAGAAACATAAGGGCGGTCTGCAGTTAATTTATTTATGTGTTTTTGTGTTTTTTTTTTTTTAATGTATTTGTTCTGTTCTTAATTCCAGTTTTATAAAATTAGTCTTGAGTATTCAAGTCCGAACAACTCTCCATTTTATTTATTTATTTTTTTTTTTTTTGTATATATAAATATAACACACAAAACACAAAATAAATAAATGCAAAGAAAAAAAAAATGATATATATATATTTTTTTATAGATAAACATAACACGCATAATAGCAAAATAAAAAATATGCAAGGAAAAAAAATATATATAAATATAATACGCAGAATCACTAAATAAAAATATACAAAGAAAAAAAATTGATTTTTTTTTTTTATAACATGCAGAACATTAAAAAAAAATATACATAATAAATATGCAGACTACAAAATTAAAAATATGCAAAAAAAAATTTTTTTTTTTTTAAATGCAGTGAATTTTAATGAAGTAATTAATACAAACACAAAAAAAAAGAAATGACTCATACAAAAGCGGGTTTTCTAAGACTCAATATCCCTAAAGAAATACCGCAAAACAAATGGGATAACCGGCAAGATAACTACTCTGCCAAAGCGGACACTTGCGATCATTGTGCAATCGCGTGTCGGTATCACTTCATCATGCCAGGAATTCCTGGACGTTGACATGGTATTTTTTTAATTTTTAATTTTTTAATTTTTTAAATAAAGATAAAAACCACGAGTTTAAATTTAAACAACTTTCCCCGGCAACGGCGCCAAAAACTTGACTCGTTCGGAAATGAGCAGCACAAAGGCTATCCCAAGTATAGGAGCGTGTCGCGTAGTAATTAGGAACGAATTCCTAGATCGTCTCCACAGGGAAAGTGCTAAAAATAAACTCGTGAAAAATGGTGGAAATATTTACGATGGAAAAATAAAAATAAAAAGTGATGATATTTACAATGGATGGAAGAGTGCAGTGAAAAAAAAAAGATTTACTGGTCGCAAACCAGATTCATTTTGTTTGATTTGGTTGTTTGGAGATTGCAGTGAAAATTAAAGAAATTAAAACGCAAGACTGTGAATTTAAATTGCTGAAAATTTAAAAGACTGGAATTTAAATGAGCTGGAAAATTAAATTGCATCAAAATAAATTGCAGAAAATAAATAACAGAAAATTACATGACATTAAAATAAAGGTGCTGGAAATTAAAATGCAGAAAAGTAAATTGCAGAAAATAAAAGACAGTAAAATAAAAGACTGTGAAATAAAAGTGCAGTAAAATAAAAGTGCTGAAAAATAAATGACATTAAAATAAAAGTGCAGAAAAATAAATAACATAAATTTAAATAAAAATAAATAAAAAAAAATGGAGACTGCAGATAAAGGAGAACAGTTTGATAACACAGTTGGTCCATTAGGCTCTCAACTGCATCACCAAACTCCCTCACTTCATCTGCATTTTCTCCTAAAAAATTCTGCACTACTCCTACACTACTCTCTACTGGGCGTCTAACCTCAGCCTCCCCACTTCGTCTATCTACAAGTCCTTATATAGGCTTGAGAAAGCCACTGCATTTGCGATATGCCGCACTGTCTTCTTGATCTGTCATGCAACATCTTTCTTCTTTCCTCTTCTTTCTTTTTATTTTCTTCTCCTTTCTTCTTCATCCCACGTTCGGCTGTCTGCCCTCTTCTTCTTCTTTTTCTTTTTTTTTTCTTTTCTTTTTCATCCCACGTTCGGCTGTCTGCCCTCTTCTTCTTCTTTTTCTTTTTTTTCTTCATTTCTTTTTCCGCAGCCTTCGTTCTCGGCCAGCTTTTCTCTTCTCTTTTATTTTTTTCTTTTCTTTTCTTTTTTCTCCCGCGTCGCCCAGCTTCGGCATCTCCTTCATTTCTTTTCTTTCTTTTTTTTCATTTCTGTTTCTCTTCGTCCAGCATCGCACGTTCATCGGCCTCTGCTTTTCTTTTCTTACCTTTTTCATTTCCGTTCGGTGCTTCCTCTTTCTTTCTCTTCTTTCTTTTTTTTTTCTTTTCTTTTTCTGTCGCATGCTTGCTGCGTTGCCGGCCCATCTCTCTCCTTGCTCTTCTTTCTTTTCTTTCTTTTTTTTCTTTGCTTCCCCGTGCGTCCAGTCGGCCCGTCTCTTTTTCCTTTCTGTTGCAGCATGTCTGGGTTGCTGCTGTGCTCGTGGTGATGCAGAGGAGTGGTGCTCGGCTGGAGAGAGTACGTGCAGCTGCATGGAGGAGGTTGGTGGTGCTGCGTAACGCTGCACGTGCATGCCGAAGGTTGAAGATGACACGATCGTGGAGTTGCTGGCCGTGAGGCTTCTGGACAAGGCGAGGCGGTTCATGGCCGTGTTCATGGTGGAGACGACGTGCACTGGAGTGGAGGATGGAGGTCGTGTGTCGTGGCTCACGGTGGCTGCTGTGGCTGCGCTGAAATATGCTGGGCTCGGTTCTGGTTGGTTGAGACGGTACTAGGCGGTGGAAGTGCACTGGGCAGCATCGTGGAGGTTGGTGCAGAGCCAAGGAGATCAGAAGGTTCAGCCGTGGCGCCGGGCGGTTCTTAGCCGTGCATGGGGCGGAGGAGTGATCGCCGGCGTCGTTTGAGGTTGCTGGTGACTTCAGGTGGGCGGAGGACGGCCCACGGTGGCGCTCGAGGCTGGTGTGCACGGCTGCACTGTAGCCCGAGACGCAGCAGCTGGAGGTTGAAGACGACGTGAAACGACGTCGTTTGCGTCTGTAGACAAAACGGCGTCGTTAAGCTCAAACGGTAGGAAACCAAGTTACTGCAAAACGACATGTCGTTTTGGTTTTAGACAAAATGGCACGTCGTTTAGCTAAAACGACAGAAATCAATTTAGTTCAAAACGACATGTCGTTTTGGTCTGCTGACCAAACAACATGTCGTTTAGCCAGCGCAGAAAATAAAATAAAAAAATAAAAGAAAAATAAAATAAAATAAAATAAAAATAAAATAAAATAAGATAAAATAAAACAAAATAAAATAAAATAAATTAAAATTAGACAAGCAAAAATAAATAATAATAAAAAATAAAACTTAGACAAATAAAATAAAATAAAATAAAGAAACTAAAATAAATAAAATTAAACAAATAAAATAAAATATTAAAAGTGTGTTGTGCATGAGAAATTATTGTCCAAATAAATCACAAGTTATAAAATCAAGCATAAACTATGCTTTTAATCAATTTAATTCACAACTTGGATTTGTGCCTCTTAATCAATTTATCCATCTAAAACCAATGATAAAATAATAAAACAATTAAAAATTATTGGTTTTAAATAGATAAAATATGCAATTATGCAGCTCAATCAGTAGGTGCACAGCCAAATGAACCATTACATCAAAGAATAAAGGCGGGTACAAACTCTTCAATTTGTGTAATATTACTGCAATGTTAGCTTCCATTTTTAACAATGCATTAACTTTCAATGTTCTACTACAAATGTTTCTGAAAAATCCCCTAATTCTGTGAAAGCTATAGGACTATCTCGAGTAAGCTTTCTACGCTGCAGAAATACATGACAGTCGTGACTTTTAAGACTAGATATCTTCCAATCATGTGTTCGAACACATTTTGGCATGTTTGAAGCATAGCCATCGGGTGATTTGATTGTCATGAACTAATCATAAAATTTCTTTCTCTCATCATTTGAAAGTGTATATCATCCGATAGGCATATAAGCTGACGACCCATTATCTTGGAAATGCAACTTCGGTTTTATTCCCAACTCTTTCAAGTCTTTATGAGAGTTAGCTATATCTTTTGTCTTCCCTTCTATTAACATCATAGTGACCAATATATTCTCACATATATTTTTTCAATGTGCATAACATCTAGATTGTGGTGCAATGTCAATGTAGACTAGTATGGTAACTCAAAGAAAATATTTTTTGTTGTCCAATTCAACTCCACTGCTTGTCATTTTCTTTTTCAAACTCTTGTATATTTCCCAAATCTGTTTTCTGAAACATCCCCAACTGCGTAATAATATCATTCCTAGACAACTCTGCCGGTGATGACCTGCGCTTAACCCTTCCATCAAACATGGCTCTATTTGAATGCCATCTATGATCATGTGGTAAATAACGATGGTGTTCCATAAAACATAATTTCCTACCATGACTCAACCACTGAGACTGTGTATCTTTATTGCAAACAAAACAAGTCATTTTACCTTATGTGCTCCACCCAGACAAATTTTCATATACTGAAAAATCACTTATTGTCCATATCACTGCCGCATGCATCTTGAACTCCCGCGCCGAGGCCGTATCATATGTACTGACACCCTGATCCAATAACTCTTTCAACTCTGCAATCAGTGGTTACAAATATACATCTAATTCGTTTCCTGTGACCTTGGCCCTAGTATCAGTAGAGTCATCATAAAATATGAATCCTTCATATACTTCCTAGGTGGCAAGTTATAGGGCATTAATATGATAGTCCAAGTACTATGAGAAGTGCTCATATTGCCAAATGGATTAAAATCATTCATTGCTAAACCAAGACGTACATTGCGAGGTTCTTTAGCAAATCATGGATACTCAATGTCAAATTTCTTCCATTGTAAGGAATCTGCAAGATGCGAGAGGAAGTTTTCATTTTAGACTCTTTCTATGTGATGCCAAGATATATCTTTCGCAGTCAACTGGGATATAAACAATCTTTGAAGTCGAGAAATCAATGAAAAATATCTTAAAACTTTGTGGGGTACATTACGTTTATCGGATGCCCATCTTGACTCATGACACACTAGGCATGAATCAAATTCTGCATATTGCTGCCATTAGAGAACACAATCACTTTTACAAGCGTGGATGATATTATAATCAAATCCTAGCTCTCGCTTTAATTGCTTCGCTTCATAAAAATTACGGGGTACTATGTTATCCTGAGGAAGAGCCTCTTCAAATAATTCTAGCAACATGTCGATGGCCTTGGCAAAAATACAACGAATAGACTTAATATGGAACAACATCACCGTGAAAGACAACTTGCTATGACTAGTACACCCCTTATACAACTCTCTTTGTGCATCCTCCCACAGTCTTCCAAAGTTTCCATTTCTCTCAAATAATTGTGCAGATATTCCTTCTCCATCCCTCATCCCAAATATTCCTGCACCCAGATTGCCTAACATCTCAGTCATATCCTCTTCATTATCATCACTGTCATCAGGATCATCCACATTAGTGTCATCCATGTCGATGTTGTTACCCTCCTCCATTTGATTGGTCTGACTTCTTAATCTAACTCCTTTGGAAAATGGTTCGTCATGTAAGACCCAAGGTGTGTATTTAAAATCGATTCTATTTACAAATAAATGATCCTGCACTACCACCAAATTATAAGAACTAAGATTTTTGCACTTCTTGCACGGAGATTTTATAAATCCTCGACTGTCAACACTCATGCAAGAAAATTCTAGAAAAAAACTTCACCCCTTGTGCATACTCCTAAAAGTCTCACCCAAGTCTATCTCCCAACAGCATCCAACTTTTATCCATTGCTATGTTCCGTTACTTCTCGAATGTCTATCAAAAAAATCCAATTCATGGGATAAACATTATCAAGAGTATATTCATACTTGTTTACCCCTAATTTTATAAGGTAGTTGATTCTATCCCATACGAGAGACTATCATCTATATCGCATATATATTCAGTCAAAAACTCTAATATTAGTAAAAATTTCCAGCATTTCCCTACAGTTCTTCAAGTATGTTAGTCACAATAAGTTGTCGACCCTATTCATGGGCCGAGAAACTTACAAACCACATACCCAAAGAATGTAAGGAAACATTGAACCAAATTTTAATTAACTAACACAAGAGTTTAAACTAAATATATTTGCCATATAGATGATAGAATCCCAAATGGCCCACTTTGGACAATTCAAGAGTTGTACCCAAACATTCTTTAAGAGAATATTTGGCCACAACTCTCAAACTGGTCTAAGGTTTAAGTACATATAAAAATAACCCTAAAATCCAAAACTATCCAACTCCTACAATTATACTATAAATTTGAAAGCAAATCACATTCCAAATCACAAATACATTGCAAAATTACATTACAAATCACCAATATTATAAATATTTTATAAGTATTAAACATTAATTTAAGTATTAATAATTGCTATGTTATATTATATTTTTAAGTTAAGGAGGCTAGCGACCATTTAAATGGTTGATTTTTGATGAACGGTTTTTTTCCTCTCCTAGGGCTTCCTTGTGTAGAGGCTCTTTTCTTGTCTTAGTACAGGTGCTCAGTTTTCCTGTTTCATTATGGTGACGTCTGTTGGGTGGGTTGGAAAGGGCTCGATGGAGGTAAATCTGGAGGAAATGTACAGAAACTCTCTGTCACGAAAACAGAGAGTAAAGAGATTCTAGTCGATGTGGGGAGGTTGCAAGATGTTGTTCTTTGTGGTGGCAAATGCTTGTTAGTCAAACTTTTTACTGAACGCCACTATAATCGGGAGGCTTTCAAATCTAGCATAAGGAGAGCATGGAGGCCAGTCAGGGATACCAAGTTCAGAGATCGGAATTCGGTTATCATGTTAATCGAGTTTGATGACAAACGTGATATAATATAAGCATGACTTTACTAGATTTGATCTATATATTAGCTTGATAATAGAATTTTTCATAAGGGGACTATTAGGTCCACCAAAAGGTGGTACCAAGATTTTCTATTGAGAAGTGTAAAATGCATTTTTTTTTATTTTGTGTTTTTTTTCAAGCATATTTTAAATCCCTTTAAAGAATTTTAAAAAAATAAAAATTTATTAAAAAATACTTCCTACCGTTAAGTAAAAAAAAACCACCACTGTTAACATTTCTCGATGGCTTTTCTATGTGGGATAAGCATTTCCCTTTTCATAATTCAATTCAAATTGTTTCATCAACAAATAAAGAACAATAAGAAAGCCAAATATCAAATGGAAAACTTTTGTGAACAATTTAGCCTTCCTCCTATTGCTCCTTCTAGACAGAAGTACAAATACTCTAATAAATTTTGTAAACCTCACTTCAAGAAAAGAAGTAGTAACCATGATGATTTTTATAAAAAGCCTTATAATTTTTACAAGAAAAAATCTTTTAGTACGAAAAAGAGTTTTCAAAATCCTTCAAAAGTAAAATGTTTTAATTGTGGCAAGTTTGGACATTTTGCTAATAAATGTACCAAAAATCCCAATAAGTTCAAAAACAAACTTATTCAGTCAAACATTAATGATAATGATCAAGAGGATCTAGTAATTCGTCTCTTACAAACAAAATCCTCAGTATATCTAACATTAATGAATTCTGAAAAAGCAGTGGTTCTACCAACACAACACCTAGAGGAGGGTGAATAGGTGTAGTTCAATTTTTCTAGTCTAATAAAAATATTGATAAGCAAGCATTCAAACAATCAAATAAATCACACAGATAATCAACACAGAGATTTGATCACGAAGTGGAAATTCATTTGAAGAACTCTTCAAAATCTAAAACCACTCCGGGTGTAAGACATCAGCTCAAATCTACTATAGAGAATTTAATTGCTACAACCAATTTAGCGCCATTTACAAAACCTTTGAAATTCCTAAACTTGATCTGCAACACCACGAGTGACCCACTCGATCTCTACACGCATGTAGTGCCGGAACTCCGACCTTTCTATAGCTTCACACAAGAACCTCTCGATCTCTGCATCAACAGTAGCTCCGAAAACCTTCCGGCCAATGAACACGTCCACTACAATGGACTTATCTGAGGTTTGATCTTGTGTGTGATGTGGTTGATATATGTTTGTCCAAGAGAGATTCACAAGGTAAGGAAAATGTTCTCTCAATGGCTCTTGGAAACACTTGGGGTTTTTGCTCTGTTTTTCCACACCAAAGAACATAAACAAGATGTTCTATTTATAGCCCCTATTGATCACGGCGCTTAAAACCCTGAATTTCAAGGTTCTTGAACATTGGCTCGAGCGAAGTGTCGAGCGCGAGTTGAACGCAAGTTAACTTTCAGAACTTCGCTCGAGCGATACGTCGAGTGCACATCGAGCGATACGTCGAGTGCACATCGAGCGAACCTCTCTGCTTGAGTTCGCTCGAGCACTAAGTCGAACGACCATCGAGCGGACCTCTTTGTCTGAACGTAGCTCAAGTGCTGAGTCGAGCGACTATCGAGTGGACCTCTTTGTCTGAGTTCGCTCGAGCACTGAGTCTAGTGCACATCGAGCGAACTTCTCTGGCTAGAGCAAAGTTTTAAGCCGTGTCAAGCCAACTTCCTGCAAACTTCCTGTATGTGTTATGTTTGAGTTAGTTGAGCTCACTTGACCTCCTTTTCACTAAGACACACTTCAACACTTGTTACAACATAATTTTACAAAGGTTTTCACAAGAATATGCCAATCAACTAATTTTTCCCTCAACAATCTCCCCCTTTGGAATTTTTGTGACAAAACCTCTAACCTATTACATAGGACCTAATCCTGACACACTCTACTCAGGATCCCCAAATACAGGTATAGTCATGACCATGTGATATTTCTGCACACTTAACAAACAGGTAAGCGTACCAAAATAAAAGTGCACGAAATATTCTCACATGTGTAATCAATATAGTTAAAAGAAAAAATTGATCTTATACACATGACAAGCCTAATAGTAGATCAAAAATTATGTTTCAGAAAACAAATATTCTAACACCTATGCTCCCCCTACATATGAGCTCCCCCTAACACATCCCATCACTCCCCCTACATAACACTCCCCCTTTTTGTCACTAAATGCAAGGGGCTCAATCACCACCATCTATAGACAGGGCTCGATCGATGAGGCCATGCTTGGAGATGCCAAGGCGGATGCTCATGGTAATGTGAGCACAACAAAGTATAATGGATGCATGTGCATGCTAATGTGTATGACTAATGAGCATGCTAATGTGACCCTTCCTACACTGACCCATTCCATGCCTAGGTTGGGTAAATGCAATGACATTTACCATGATAAAACTTAACACAATGCAATGCAAGCCTAACTCACACATGGCTTCAAGTGCAACTTAAGCCAAGGTTGGGTTTTAAACCCAATGGAGGTCCCATGACCCTCCCACAAGCAAACCATCTTCAAACACTATCCCAACATTAGGATAGACATAAAAAAGAGCATGGGATCAAAGATATGTCAATGCATGATGAAAAAGTGAAGCCAAAGACCATTGAGGCATTTCACCGAGCACTTTGAGTGCATCCAAGCAAAAATCAAGTTCCAAACTCCTTGGGAATTCCATGAACCTCCTAAATACAAGGGTGAGAATCATTTTCTACACCCATTACACAAACCAACAAACAACCCCAACATTTCGAAATCCAAAAACAAAATCCCCAAATCCAAATGCAACAAACCCAAAAGAGAGATGCTTACTATGAAAATGCAATGGGATTTGAAAATAAGGAAAATAAATACAAAATGGAGATGCTTACCGTGATTAGGATGAGATTTCTTGAGAGAAATTAAGTGAAAAACATACAGAGAAGAAACCGCACGGAGAAGGGGAGAGGAAACGGCACACGGGTTTGAGGGGAAAAACACACGAGTCTGAGGGGAAAAACGCATGGCCAGATTTTTAAACCATTTTCGCTCGAGCGGTATTTAAGTTTCGCTCGAGCGAATACCCAGATTTTTCCAAAATCATGCATCTGTTTTCATGAAGTGACTCAAGTATTAATGAAATCAATTTTGAAGCCTAAAAATCACATCAAATGTGAAAGAGCATCATATTATCATATGTTACGCAAATAGTAAAAAACAGAGTATCTCAAGTAAGAGAACATGCGTGTTTTGTGAATTCTAGCTCAACCAAGAAGTTTCAACCAAAAAATTTTGAGTGGAGTTAGGCTGAAACATGAAACCATAGGTGCGTGGGAAGCCTGTCCACGATACAGAAAGTAAAACCTAATGCTGCTAGGACCTAAATACTTCTGTTTGAATTCCTGTATCAGTATTGGCCTATTGAGAAATATGACCTCTTTTTCTTCTTCCATTTCCTTTTCTTTTCCTTTTTCTTCCTTCTTCCCCCCCCCCCCCCCTTTTTTTTTTTTTTTTTTTTCTTTTTCCCCCCCCCCCCCCTTTTTATTTATTTATGGAAGGAGAATTTTCACAAGAGGAATTTTGATATATAATCATGAGGTCATTTAGCCCGTGGTCAATTATGTATACACGTAAAGCTGACTTACACTTTTGATTGCCTCCCCAAGAACTCACAAGTGACAAAACAACAATTGATTGAGCTGGAAGTGTAGTGTGTGATGCAGGTCACAATTACAAATAGTACATATGTTTTACACCTTTGTAGCTTATAAAAATACATAATACAATTTTCAAAAGATATATGTACCAGAAATTTTCAGAATTGACAACACTAAGTCTCTTCATCACACATTCACGTGCAAGATATTATGCATGATTTTTGAGGAACACAGACAACACTACACAAGGACAAAATTATGCATGAACTGAACACACATAATATGCTTAAAAAAATAAAGAAAAACTATACAAGACCTAAACATGTATAAAATGCATGTATGCATGACCATTAATCTATACCATAAATACCATGTCTGGTCTGCTCCTCCCTCTTTCTCATCCATACTTGTTTCACTTTTGGATGATTCACCTTCTCATTCTTCTGGCTGGTAGTCAATTGGTCTAACTTCATATTGATCATGTCATTTTGTTTGGTCAAGACCATGACTTGGATCCACAAGTTCTGATGCCTTTTTCTTAAGTAGGGCTTTTCAATTCTCTTGAGATGACCCCTAAGCTCAAAACAGTTTAGTAGAATGTGACCAATCTTACCACAATTGTGACAAACATGGTTTGCCTTGTGAGCTTTTTGTCTCATGGAGGGTGAGATGTACCTAGGAGCATTCATGAAATTCTTACCCTTTTTAAAAGGATAAGCAATCATACTTTTAGAGAACGCATGAGTATGAATAAATTGACCTTTTAACTTAAAGCAATCTGGTCTTACATGACCAACCTTCCCACAGTGATGACATATAGGGCTCGTGTTGTGAGCACCTTGTCTCTTGGGAAGTGAGACAAACTTTTGCACATGAAGGGTTTTCTTACCCTTTTCAGATGGTTGAGATTTGTTATTCTCATTCAATGCAGGAACAAATACAATTTTTTTTCACATTTTTACAAGAGGTTTTTGAAGTTGATGCCATGTCAGATTTCCTTTCCACATATCCTATACCTCTCTTGTCACCAGAGGACTTTCCTAAGGTTAGGATTTTATCAAACTTTTGCTTTCCAGTAGAAAAGTTTTTCAGTTTGTCGTTTAACAAAATCAGCTTACTTTCCTGTATTTTTACTTTATCCTCGAATGATGCATTTATCTTTTACAACTGGTCGGTTGGACAAATTGCTTCATTCAATTGACCTTGAAGATCCTCCTTTTCTCTTTCGCAAATATCTATATTCTCAATATGTGCTTTATTGAGTTTCCTCAATTTTACACAATCCTTGTTTAACTTCTCAAAGATTTCCTGCAACTCATCTTCATCCTCGAATTCACTTCCGGATATATTCTCATCTTCAGACATTGATTCACTTCTATGACTTTGGCCACCAATAGAAGAAGTGAATGCCATGTAGTTGAGATTTTTCTTTGAAGGAGGACTCTCTGAAGAGTCACTTGTCTCTGAACCATTATCACTCAAGGAAGCATCATTTGCTTTCCCTTTGCCCTTTTTGTAATTTGCACACTCAAAGCGAATGTGCCCAAAGCCATGACATTCATGACACTGTATCTTGTCCTTGATAGCTCTAACGTATTTCTTAGAGCTCCTTTCCTTGTTTCCTGAACTGAAATTTTCGTTGACTCTCTCAAATTTTTTTCTTCTTGTGTCCCCAGTTCTTTTTATTTCTAGACACAAACATCTTCCTGAATTTTTTAGCATAAAAAGCTACTTCTCTGTCAGTCATAGCCAACCCATCGAATGACTCCCTAATAGTGTTGAGGGCTATGGACTTATTTTTCTTATCAACAGGAAGAGTATGTTCATAATTTTGTAGAGAGCCCACCAACTCTTCAATCCTCATATTTTCTAGATCTTTACTTTCTTCAATAGCAGTGACTTTGGGATGGAATCTCTCAGGAAGAGATCTGAGAACTTTTCTCACAATTCTATTTTCTGGAAGCTTGTCTCCTAAATTAAAACTAAAGTTGACAATGTCATTTAGTTTCGCATAAAAGAGATAAAAAATTTCATCATCCCTCATTCTAAGTTCTTCAAAGCTGGTAGTCAACATTTGAAGTTTAGAGTTCTTCATAGCCTTGGTACCTTCATGAGTAATTTCAATAATATCCCATGCCTCTTTGCAAGTTTCACACATGGAGATTCGCTTAAACTCCTCTTGGGACACGGCCATGAAAATCGCATTAAATCACTACAACAGGATCACACTCAGGAACTAAATCCAATCAGAGTGAACCCTCTCTGATACCAATTGAAAAAGCAGTGGTTCTACCAACACAACACCTAGAGGGGGTGAATAGGTGTAGTTTGATTTTTCTGGTCTAATAAAAATATTGATAAGCAAGCATTCAAACAATCAAATAAATCACACAGATAATCAACACAAAGATTTGATCACGAAGTGGAAACTCATTTGAAGAACTCTTCAAAATCTAAAATCACTCGTGGTGTAAGACACCACCTCAAATCCACTATAGAAAATTTAATTGCTACAACCAATTTAGTGACACTTACAAAACCTTTGAAGTTCCTAAACTGATCTACAACATCACGAGTGACCCACTCGATCTCCACACACATGTAGTGCCAGAACTCTGACCTTTCTATAGCTTCACACGAGAACCTCTCGATCTCTGCATCAACAGCAGCTCCGGAAACCTTCCGGCCAATGAACACGTCCACTACAATGGACTTGTATGAGGTTTGATCTTGTGTGTGGTGTGGTGGATATATGTTTGTCCAGGAGAGATTCACAAGGTAAGGAAAATGTTCTCTCAATGGCTCTTGAAAACACTTGGAGTTTTTGCTCTGTTTTTCCACACCAAAGAACATAAACAAGATGTTCTATTTATAGCCCCTATTGATCACAGAGCTTAAAACCCTGAATTTCAAGTTTCTTGAACATTGGCTCGAGCGAAGTGTCGGGCGAGAGTCGAGCGAAGTGTCGAGCGAGAGTCGAGTGCAGGTTAACTTTGCTCGAGCGACACGTCGAGTGCACATCGAGTGCACATCGAGTGGACCTCTCTGCCTGAGTTCGCTCGAGTGCTGAGTCGAGCGACAGGGCCTCTCTGTCTGAATGTAGCTCGAGCGCTGAGTCGAGCGACCATCGAGTGGACCTCTCTGTCTGAGTTCGCTCGAACGCTGAGTCTAGTGCACGTTAAGCGAACTTCTCTGGCTCGAGCGAAGTGTCGAGCCGTGTCAAGTCAACTTCCTGCAAACTTCATGTATGTGTTATTTTTGAGCCAGTTGAGGTCACTTGACCTCTTTTTCACTAAGACACACTTTAACACTTGTTACAACATAATTTTACAAAGGTTTTCACAAGAATATGCCAATCAACTAATTTTTCCCTCAACAAATTCAGTTCAAGTAATTCCAAGTATCACTTAGAAACTGGCTCATCTGATTCTCCCAATATTTACTTTTGGCCTTCGCACTTGTTGTCTCCACTGGGTTTCTCCTAAGAAATCACATCAGGAGCGGCCATTGCTGGTGGTATTCGGAGCCTGGTGCTCTCTCTATTTTGTATAGGATTGTATTCAGGTACCATCGCTCCCATTCCTTTTTGATGAAGTCAATAAGAGTGCTTTCAGGTTTTGGGTTTTGGCCTAGGAACGAGGGGCTGGTGTAATGGCTCTTTGTTAGGAAGATTTGGGTTGATCACAAGAAAGTCCAATACAGCTAGAACCGAATCCAACAAAAATGTGTTTTCTCTTTCCTTATCCATTTCTATTTTGAGGAGAGAGAGCGATGGGCTGAGCAGAGAGAGACTAGCTGGAGGAGCAAGAGAGAGATTGAGATGGCAATTAATTTTTATTTGGGTTGTTGAAAACTAATCACAGGGTAGTAATTGGAGAAGGTGGCTTTGGGAGGAGTCTTGACTGCAGGGTGATCGGTTTCGACCGATACTAGGTGTAATAAACCCGATATTGCTTTGACCCGTTGAACCCGACTTTAGTCGGGTGGGCCCATGTCGGATATTTTCCACTTTGCATAACTCAAATAATTAATTTGGTTAATTGCGACTAGGACATAAACTTGGATAGTAAGTCAAGGTCATCATGATCATATCATGGGGTCATTGTTGAACAGATATTTTCATACCGCGAGGCCATATATAATGTAATATAAGATCGTGGCTGAATATGACCGCAACATATTGGAGACTAGATCAAAGCTGCCGGATGTATTATATCATGCTGATCGATCGGTACGTAGGTGGCTCATGACCATGTAATATTATTTATTTCAATTTCCCATCTCTTGTCATGTGCATGTGTGTAATATTTTATTCAGGATCCGATTGCTTGTTTACGTACGTAATATCATATTTCAAATATTACGATTTACGGATGATTGAATCCGGCCGTATCACACCAGGAGAAGGAAATTCACCAGTTTGCAGGTAATGTTCCAAATTAATCATCATGCATGTGTTCTTAATTAGGACATGATCAATGATATATATATATATAGCAATTAATACATTGGGCCCACTTGTATGCTTAAATTAAGTCCTTACTTCAATGGAGTAATGGGTACCAAGTATCGTCTCTTTTTTTCTTTTCACAAACTTTATAACTATAAATAGCTTACTGCATCTAGAATGGATCTTCTATTTCAAATCTTCAAGTATTATATATGCATGAAAGCGATTCAAACCTCAAAAGCAAGTATGTAACTAGGGAGGAAACCTGCCTAATCCATGCATGGGGCAAGATCAGGGACAATAAATGCATGGATGGAAAAACAACAATGCGAACCTGTTGGCTAATTGGTAAGAAAACTTGCCAATTAAATTAGTATGTGTATATATATACACACAACTTAAAATATATGTATATGTAAATATAACATATAATATATGTATCAAAGTAACGTCCATAAAAGAAAGGGTACGTAATATATAAAATATGTAAGTAATATTGATAACAAAAAAAGGAATGAAAAATAACATGATCATTTAAAAGATTTCTTTAAGGTATATATATCTATTGATAATGGAGCCTTATTACAAAAAGGAAAATGAAGGTGTGCGGCAAGAAAATTGAGACATTAAACACGAAAAAGTAGGAGAGATACACATATTATATGTGCGTACAAGTAAGAAATTTGATCAACTGGTGAAGATCATGATGTATCTATTGGCCATGAACTAGCTAGCTAGCTCATCATCTGCCGTCATCTAATGGTTTCATGACTTGGTTCCTCATACTTTCAAGCCCAACCGTTGTGATGGTAGAGGAAGAACCATTGTAGACATCAATGTTGAACGAGTGTGTAGGTGGCCCAAGCAAGCTTTCAATCTCCTCTGCATAAAGATCAGCCTTTACCCAAGGATGTTTTCCCATAATTCTCAATCCTTCTAGTTCCATTGCCACTTCCTTCATAGTTGGCCTATCCTCCCCTTTTACACTTAAGCACAATTTGGCAATACTAGCAACTTCATTTATCGCATTAATATTGCCATCATTAACAATTTGATTGTCAAGAATTTGATGCAAGCGATCCTCTTTTACTGCAGAGTTAAAGTACATTGCCAAATTTCTATCCTTTTCCGGCCTATCAAAACAAAGTACTTTTTCACTTGTCAATAACTCTGCCACAACAACGCCAAAGCTGTAGACATCACTTTTTTCTGTAAGTTGGTTACTATAAAAGTATTCTGGGTCTAAATATCCAAAAGTCCCCTTCACCAATGTAGATAATTGTGTTTGATCAACAGGAACCAAAATTGAAGTTCCAAAGTCAGCCACTTTTGCTGAATAGTTATCATCTAAAAGTATATTTACAGTTTTCACATCTCTGTGTAAAATGGGCACCGAAGTTGAAGAGTGCAAGTATGCAAGTGCCCCTACAGTTTCTGATGCTATCTTCAAACGTTTTTCCCATGAGAGTGAGGATGATAGGTTTCTATCATGAATGTGACTAGAAAGAGTCCCATTTGTGATGTATTGATAAACTAGTAATGGAACTTCTGTTTCTAGACAACAACCTAACATCTTAACCACATTTCTATGGTTAATTTGTGTAACCACAATTACCTCATTTATGAATTGCTCAATTTGGCTCTGATCACAAATCTTTGATTTCTTAATGGCAACAACTTGGTTATCTGGTAGGACTCCTCGATAAACAGTTCCATAGCCTCCTTGACCAAGGATTCTGCTCTCATCGTAATTATTGGTCGCCTTTTCCAGTTCCTCCGCACTGAAGATTTTCACAACCTCTGTAGAAGCTCTATAATTTGAGAGTTTTTGTTGTAACAATGAGCCTCCATTTTGTTGGAAAAATTTCTCTTTTAGCTTGATGAGTTTTCTTCTTTGGAGTCCAAAATATATTGAAGAACCTCCCATGAACAATCCTATGAGGCCAATGCTGATAGCTGCACATACTCAAACATGTTATCTTTGTTTCCATAAATATACTTCAACAAATTAAGTTATTGCGAATCAAATAGGTAGGTAACTAGCGCATTCAAGACTTTAGTTCTATTTGGGCAAATGCATATTTGGTGAATCATACTAGATACCTATAGATAATGCATAAAACAGAAAGAATAATGTTACATCACCATCGAGCTCAAATGCACTAGATACCTATAGATACTTAAAAGAATCTAGTGCATTTGAGCTCATTGTAAAATTTGTAGACCATTGAGAGAGCGCGTCAAGATTGGAAGGTGTAATACCTGGGTGGTTTTACAGTTAAGTCTTGACAGCAGCAACTCGATCCCTTTATTTGAAACAGATCCATGGGATTGATTACATTTTGTTCAAAGTAGTAATAATTAAACTAGCATTAAGTTCCTTAATTTAGGTAAAGAGAATCACATAAGTATACATGAAATATTTTAGGTCTTACCCATATATAATTAAGTACTCTATTCGATCCGCTTCTATTCGATCTGGGTTCTAAAGTTTGAGGAGGAACCAAAGGGACTCTAATTCAATAATTCAATATTAAGACTTTAAAGTATTAATTACTCTTTACTTTAAATGTTTGTGTGTTCTGTGGAGCCGAACGGGAAGATGTACTGCATGCTTTATGTACTTGCCCATCACTCAAGGATCTCTGGCTTAACCATTTTCCCAAGTTGATACATACTAGTCATCATGAAATGTTCCTTGATGTTGCCCTCCGAATTATGCAGGAAAGTACCCAAGAAACACTTGAGTTATTTTTTCTGATATGCGGGAGTTGCTGGTATAGAAGAAATATGAAGATATTTGAAGACAAAAACATAAATACAGAGAATGCACTCGAGAACAGTATGGCAATGCAGAAATCCTTTAAAGAACTGAAACATAAACCTATAATTGATGTAAGGCATCACTGCAGATGGGAAGCTCCCCCTCCTGGTACTTTTAAGCTCAATGTCGATGGAGCTTTTTCTGCCAAGGGAGATGTAGCTGGAGTGGGGGTCATTTTAAGAGATTCTAAGGGGACAGTCCTCATGTCTGCAGCAAAGAAGGAACAGTTTGTTTTAACAGCGGTTGAGATAGAAGGTTTGGCTATTCTGAGAGGTCTTCAGCTCAGTTTTCACCTTGGTATCCAACATCTTGTGATAGAGAGTGATTCTCAGTTGATTATCTCTGAATTCGAGAAACCAGGAAGCTCAATGGCCGTAATTGGAAACATCATACATGAAGCCAAGAAACTTATGGCACATTTCAATTCCTGTGCAATCCAGTATGTCAATAGAAGCTGCAATGTAGCAGCACATTCACTAGCTAAGTTTAGCCTAAGTGTCAAGGAGATTAGTTTATGGTGGGGTTCATACCCAGATGTAATAACTAATATCCTTTGGATTGATTCTCTGTTGTAAGGCTGTGTTGTGTTAAGATGAAATAAAAGTCAGTTTGTTTTTTCCTATCAAAAAAAAAAAAAAGTATTAATTACTCTTGTTGTTTTCATGAGTACCTAGACATATCAATGTCCATACAGCTGGCAATCATGTTGACCAAAGAGGCCAATGCCTGGCTTGTGACAGTACAACCATTGACCACGTAGGGATCCAAATCCTTAAGAATTGGTATCTATCTATCTATATCATGTACGCGGTGTATGTGCGCACGTGTGAGAGAGAGATCAACCACCCATGTAATTAGTGAATGGATTAGTTAATAACGTACCAATTGCCAATTAGTAGAAAAATATTGGTTTTAAAAAAGAATATAATACAATTATATATATATATATACACACACATTAATATTCTACCTACTTACCAAGTGGAATAATGATATTAATCTTTGATTGGTTGGCCCACGCTCCAAGTCTGCAACTTGTTGATCCGTTTATGATCTTTCCATCGCCTTCGTATCCGACGCGGCACGTACATGTAAAACTCCCGTTAGTGTTGTTACATGTTGATGTAGTAATATTGCAAGGTTTCGGATCTTCTTCGCACTCATTAATATCTGAAACAGAGCAATAATACAATATTAATTAAGTTCGCTCGATGCTTCATTAGCAAACCAAACGCACATGATCATGAGTACTTACGAACTTCAAACTACTCAAATCTCAAGAAAAGTTTCATGATGTGCAACTCATACGTACCTTGGCAACCATCAGAGAGGTATGGGTTTCCTTTATAACCTTCTTTGCACTTGCAACGATACCCATCGACCCCTTCTGGGGGATCATCACATGAGGTGTTTTCTCCACATACGTAATCTGGCTTGTTCTGCGCAGTTTCACACTTTTCATCACCGACTGCCCAATCAAAAACCATTGGATAGGTCTCATTCCCTTGCAGGCTTTGAAGATAACTAGAGGAGAAATTGAACATGTCATCCTCTTTAGCCACAAAAGCAAAGCTGCATTGATTGAATTCAGAGACATTTATGTGATTGTAATAGCTAAGAGCTTCCAAAGTAAAGTTCTTCAATCCCTTTGGGATGTCAACCTGGCAACACCCAATCCCAGTGCAAGATCCATTTTCGACATTTGTAAGACTTTTGCATATAGACATGCAGCCTATGGAGAAGTCTTCATCGTTTCGGAAAGCATCGAGGTAAGCGTAAGTGTCGCAGCCGATGGTGACGAACTTGTTTTTGGTGTTGGAAATTGTGAAAGCCGGGTAGTTGATCGAGGGGTTGTTACGCTCAACTGGCTCACCACTCTCGTAACACTGTTTGGCTATATACATCAAGATGTCAAGCTCTCCATCGATGGAAATGTTTGTGACAACCAGATTTTTTCCGGCTATTAGTTCAGGAGGATGGCCAGACGAATCGTTACATCTCATGAGAAAAGCATTATCTAGGGAGCAATTTTCAGTTGTACCAAATGGATATGGAACTGGAACATCTCCACACCGATCCTGGCAGTGAGGGCTCTTGGCTATTGGAAATGCTACAGCTGCAGCCCCCATTTCTGACAATATCACAGCAACACATATCACTAATTCCAAGAACATCCTACGCAAATCCATTGTTTTTTTCAAGAAAATCTTCGCTTCTCAAAGTTTTTGTTTTGGTCTCTTGCAAGACTTCTCATAGATGCTGGTCTTTTTATAGGGCTAGGATGGAGGCATAAAAGAAAAATCCAAAGAGAGTGGACCATATATATTAATATTTAGAGTTATGGAAAACAGTTAGTTATAGGATTGTTTTTTTTTTTTTTTTGGTTTTTTCATACCCGTATTTTTTAATACTTTTAATTATTTAAAAAAATAAAAATATATATATATAATATTATTAAAAAATACTTCTTTAATTACTAAATAAAAAAAATTAAAAAATCAAAACGGTAGAATAGAACCGTAGAATAAAACACCGAGAGTAATCATATATTATTTCTATAAGAAGACCAAGTCCGCGCCCCAATTATCATTGATACTTTTGTTGCATTAAAACTTATTGGCCGCAGAAGGAGGCCTCCACGAGCCGTGACTGATGTGGACTTAAGTGAAAAAAGTATGGTCAATATTCTGTCGATGAAAACTATTTTAGCCAAAGTAAAGTTATAAACGATATTTTTTATATTACGTTAAATTATAAAATTATTTTTATTATAAAATAAATTTTATAAATTTTATAAATCTACATGATATTATAAGTTTACTTTATATAATTTCTTTATATTTATAGCAGTTCTCGTATAAGAATATTTAAGCTTAATAAATTATAACAATTAATGGTGCTTTCTCACTTTTTTTTATTATTATTTAGGTACTCAAAAATTCGTTAATTGAATAATTAACGGTATTTTGAAATTCTCATTTTATTTTAATTTCATATATATATATATGAGTGGTGCTACAGTCACTGAAAAATTGTCTCGAAAAATGTCTCGAATGGTGCATTTCATTTTTTCTTTTTTCTTTTCTTTCTTTTCATGTACTTTTTTAATCATCAAAACATTTAAAAAAATAAAAAATTCACAATATCATTAAAAAATATTTCTTTAATCATTAACTAAAAAAAATTAAAAAAAAAGGTTTCGGGAGAAATGTTCGGACCCATTTTCGGGATCCCAAGCATTTTTCATATATATATATATATAATTACATTGGAAGATTTTATATCCCCTTTGTATAATAACTCCAACAAGTAATTTGGTTGGTGATCACTACGCATACGCTGTGTCAAAGTCATGTGCTCTTGGTAGAAGAAAATTTAAATACTAATTTCTTACCGCACACTATGAAGTTACACTATAATATTAGCCAATTTTTTGTTGAGAAAAATCAATTGCAACGATTTTTCGTCGTTAGTTAGTCGTCGAAATTGTCTCGATCGGTGAATGGCAACCAAATACTTTTTCCTCGCTAATAGTCTATTTTTGCAAGCTGGACTTTTATTGTTGCTATTTGAATTTATCGTGATCCTCGCCAATGTCTTCCTATTAATATGCTTGGAGGGTTGCTATTACTTACTTTATTTTCAGCATATAAATTCTCATAATATCGCTAAAGACCGTATTTGTAGTGGCAAGTTCATATATAATATATATGTATATATATTTATATATAATTTTGACAATGCAATACGTACAACTAAATTTTCTTAAGAGTAATAATTTAGTTTGTGATGAAAGCAACACATATTCTTGGAGACTAGATCAACGTAGGCCTGCAACCCGCTTGAAATAATTGGGTTTAAGCCCGACCCGACTTGTCCGAAATCAATTAAGGCGCCAACCCGATCCGATCCGACCCTGATGAAATTGAATCTGGTCAAACCCATATGACCCGACATTTAGCAAATAAAGCCCACAGTTCCCATCCCAGCCTTCAGCAGACACTGCAACAAAAGCCCACAAACTTAGCCCAGTTGCTTGCTCCACTTGATCATCTTCAACTTTGAGTCTTCTGTTCCCAAATCTAGGGTTCCAACATCGATCTCCATAGTTTCACTCGAGTCTTCTGTTCCAACATTGGTCAGCTATATTTTGCTTTGCCGTTGAGTAGGCTGAAGCAACCACACTAGCCCGAGGAAATGGCTTGCATTGGCAGTGAGAAAGTTGCTGCATTGATGGTTGTAGTGAAAAGAAAATTTTCCAGCTAAAATGGCCCTGAAGTGCAACATCTGACCCTGTAAATCCTTCAAGATCATACAGAAAACAGTGGGGGAAAACATAAATTCTTTGTAAACCCTAACGAGCTAGTCCCAAACAAAAAACGACGAGTAATTGTTTTTAGAGAGACCGACCAAAACACCCACCACGTTCTCTCCCTTCATCCTGCAACAGACCCAAAGTCCCAAACACATTCCCAGCCCCACCACTTCGTCTTCGACCCACGGGCCCATCCAAGAGCAAAAATCTAAATCTTACCGAGAGAGAGAGAGAGAGAAAGAATGCACGTCCGCAATGATAGAAGACATGGCGAACGGCGAGGCGAGTCTTCGTTTTCAATTCTGTGAGATGTTTTCATTTTCGAGTCTGAGAGATTGGGTTTTTCTTTTAGATTCGACGGATTATTGAGCTCGACCTAGGTGCGATGACCAGGGTTTTCGCAGTGGAGAGAAGGTGTTTTCATTTAAGGGTGTGTTTTTCGGTTTCAACGGATTCTACGGGTTGGTTTGTAAAACACCCGTATCAGACATTTGACCCGATGAACCCATCTTTCACTGGTTGGGGAAGTCGGGTCTTTCGGACGGATCGGGCTTACGGCCCATTATGCACAGCCCTAGATCAAAGTACGTAGTAATTTAATTTCACATCCGTACGTCCCTATTTATTGCATGCATGATCCTACCATTAATCAACCATCCATATTTGAAAAGTCACATTATATATATAAGCAATAGGATGCATGCTTAATATATATATATATACACATACACACACACACCGTGCATGATGCATCATAGGCTTATGATCAGACGTCAGCCTCCAATTAGATGGTAGATCTGAATCATAGGCTTATGATTCAGATGTCGGATATGAATCAGTATTTTAATTTTTAATAGAGGAATTATACTCATCAATCACTGTTTACTTTCACGCCCCATACCTACAACTTTCTTTTTCATAGGGCATGAGAGTGTTTGTCATAAAATGTGGAGTGAGGGATAGTTATGAATAGTGACTGATGAAAAGAATTTTTTCTTTCAAATAATTCTATTCTTTATATTAGCTATCATTTTTAATTTTTACATCTCTTTATATTTCATTTGTGTGTATATATATATATATGAATAATTTTAATTGAAATTCTTTACACCACATACCATGCACATAATATAATTTGCTTATATACATAATAATTAAATGAGTTATTCTATTCTCAAGCCGGTATATAGAGCACACCATTCACATAATTTAAATGGTAAGATTTATTTCGTAATATTTAAGTTTTAAAATCTATTTTTTAAATCAAATTATGTCATGCAATCTACACATCGGCTTGATAATAAAAAAATTCATCAATAAACATTACCTTACGATCGAGCATATATATATATATATTGAGATCATTTGATCGTAATACTTTTGAATGCAATCACACCCTAATATTCTTACCTCTCTTCCATCTTTGACTTCTAAATTGACTAATTTTCTTGTTTGTTTGCTACATCGTTAAAATATTTTTAAAATAAAAAATTTCTGAATTGACTAGCTTTCTGTTTTATATTAATTAAATATAATGACTTCGTATAGAAATTTCAACAAACTAATTTCGTGTAGTTGAGCATTCAAAACAAAGTTTTTCTCCATGTGAATGCGCGATCCACTACAACAAAATTTGGTTTTTGAGACATTTTTGTTTGGAATGAAATGAAAAGCATCCCAAAAAATGAGATATAGGGACGAAATTCAAAGTTCGTTAAAAAAAAAAAAAAAAAAAAACTGAAACATGTTGACCATTCGAACATGTTCGAATGATATATGTAGGGACAATAAATTCCGTCCCTAATAAAATAATAGTTCGAACGTGGTAAAAAAATTGGCAAGTTAAGCGCGGGAATTTGATTTTACGTTCGAACATACCACTTTACCATTCGAACATGTAGATCATCAATGTTCGAACGATTATTTTTTGTTAGGAAGGTATATTTGTTGTTCGAACGCTAACATTAATTTTAATTAAAGAATAGATAATTGAAATCAAAAATTATTTTATAAAAAAAAAAGATTTAATTCATAATTGATTAAATTTACCAAACATCACACATTGTCCATACCAAAAATAAAAGAAAATATAAATTAAAAATATAAAATACTAAGATCCTAAGTTTCTACATACATCCACAACTAAAGCTAGGTGTGCCTCTATCTGTGTTAGTCGAGTACAGATCGTCTCCTGCCTCTTTGATAGGAGATCAATCTCGGAACGTAACTCGAAGAAGGCAATCCGAATCTCCGTACGCACTATAGCTACTATCTCTGAAGTATGTGCGCGGATCTCTGCACGCACTATATCAACAATTTGGTCAGGTGTAACAGTGCGTGTGGCCACAGGCTGTGTGGATGTCTCACCGACCGATACTCCATGATCTGTCAGGTGTGCATCTCTGGCCTGAGTATCAACTGGCTCATCCTTTGGAGCATGACGACAAAGTCTCGAGTGCCCCGTGCTCCATGATAGGGTGGAAGAGTTGATCGGTTCAATCGGCTCCCGGATACTCTCAGCAATATCTGGCAAGACCCAAGCCTACAGTAGAAATCGCATGATGAAGATTCCAAAAGGCAGAATATTTGTCGTAACGTAGGAAGCCTCCAATCGAATCCGACTGAATATATAGCCCACTATCTCGATAGGCACCATACGAGTGATCTATATCATAAACTTCGCCCGATCAATGCCAACCTCTGTCTTATGCTGCCTCGGATCAATATTGTTGGCAATGGTCAAGTCCATGATCTTGAAGAAAGAAGATAAATCAGCCTGTTTAATGCTCTTCATCCCATCATAGAGAGGAGCATCTGGACCAACAACTAACTGTCTGACCTCATGATCCGCAAGGCCATTGATCTCATCTCTATCAGAACCCTAGTCCTTAGCCATTTCCCTATCAGTTGTAGACTCTCTAAGCACCACGTTCAGATATGCAATCCGCAAACGTTAGATGCTGATGAAATCAGCAAGTCTGTATGCTAAAAATATAAATGTTCCTCCCCATACAATGACCGTATATGCATTATCAACATCTTGACTAGAGCCACCGAGCGCTCTATAAAACTCAGTGATGATGTCAATGTATGAGGTGAGGTGGAATGCCTCATCCTAGTGGTCTAGAATCGATGTCCAACCATGCTCCACGAAGACAGACGCCAAGGAACGCCCCTCCCAGAGAAGAACCTGAAGTCAGAGATCTTCACCCGATGCTCCAATAACATTGTCCTGTTAGTAAATGCATTGCCAATGGTACTAGCGGAGGCTTCTGGCCTTGATTTGCTACACTTCCTTCCCATAGAAGACATTTTCAACCTTAAATTTAAATAACAAAATTAAGAAAAATGAGTTATAAAATAACAAATATAAAACATTGAAAAAATTATATAATGACTAAACTAATCTAAAATTTTTATACTCTTAAGCATTCAATCGAATTACAAGAAGTTCGAATGCCACAATGCAATTTAAATTAACTATTTGCACAATGTTACATACGTTCGAATGGTAACAAAAGTGTTTAAATGGTTTCTCAACCGTTTGAAATCAAAACTTGTCAGTAATATGTTTGAATGCGTTCGAATGCCTTCAAACTTCATTTTTACTGTTTGAACACCATCTTAATAGATGTTTGAACGGTATACTAACCATTTGAAATTCTGACCCTTGAGCTCTAACCGTTTGAACGTGTTTAAACCACATTCGAATGGGATCTAGATCGAGCTCAGCAATGGCTGAGTCAACTCAATGGCCATTGAAACGAAAGGAATCTACTAATTTCTTTCGTTTCTTCTACAAATAATAGATACACAAGGCCATAAATTGCATAGAAGCATTTCGACCTTGTGTTTTGTAGCTCTAGAATACTAAATCTATAAATGATATGAGTTTTTTAATGCTTTTTAAAATTAAATCAAAATAACCAAAAAAAAAATACATTTAAACGGTGCCTTTTGAATAGTTACACTGTTGGTCAACAGTAGCAGTGATACGGCGTGCGTTCGATCCGTTTTTGAGTTTTGAACATATAAAACAACAAATGCTCGATCAATTGAAGAACTAGTGCCTCTTATAGTGTAGCACCATTCGAACGCATTTATGCAACATTTGAACATATGTTCGAATGTTAAATTGTTTTGTTCGAACGGTTTTCTGTTCAATTGGGTGTTCGAACATTAGTGCCCCTCAATTTGCATATTGCATATATTTTAATAACTCATTTCAAACATAATATAGTAATATATACTATACTAATAACTATATATTATATAATAACTCTATGTTATATAATAGTATATAATAATATATATACTATATCGAACGTGTGTGCCCCTCAATCACGATATAATAGTAATATACACTAAATCACTATGTACTATATAGTAATACTATAATGTGGGAAATTATTTTTCAAAGAAAAATACTGCATAATTAGAGGGAACTAAAGTGCGTGGTGGGTATTCGTGCTTGAAGAGTCTGCTCTCAACCGTGTTTTTCTGAAAGTGATTGAGAAGGAGTGGGCTCAGTACTTTTTGTTTTGACGGAGGAGGTTGGAAGAGTATCTATTTATGGTGGTGGGTAGAGTGGAGGTATGGAGGAGATGGAGGAGAGATGGGCACATATGAAGCTAACTAAGGAGGAAAACTATCCGATCGTGGTGGAAATGGGGAAACAGAAATAGATGAAGGAAAAAGAGATATAGAGTGTTGTGAGGAAGATTTTTTCTGAATGAAGGATCGGGAGGGAGATAGTGAAGACAACAATGGAAAAGATATGGAAGGTGGGGAAGCCAATGGAGTTTAGGGAAATTGGGACGAATTGTTTTGTCATTACCTTTGCTAAATCTAGTGACAAGAGCAAAGTTTGGATGGAGCCCATGGTTATTCAATAATTTTCTGTTTGTGTTAAAGAATTTTGATGGGAAGACTCAAACGAGTAGACTAAATTTTGATGAAGAATGTTTTTGTATCCAGATGCATAATTTGCCTCTGGGATTCATGAATAAGGGGATGGATAAATAGATAGGTGGTACGATCAGGAAAGTCACAGAGGTTGATGTGCAAGAAGATGGTTTGGCCTAAGAGGGTAAAGATAGAATGTGAGCTCAAAAAACCTTTGGCCAGGGGAAGAACAGTGAAGATGGGAGGGGATCGACTCTGGATCCCTCTTCAATATGAGAAACTACCGAGTATTTGCTTCAGTTGCAGGAAGATAGTGCATGACGCTCAGGAATGCACAAATGAAGGATCGGGTGAGAAACAATATGGCCCGTGGCTAAGAGCAACAGTTCATAACCGAAGAGGGCCAGTGAGGAAGGGGAATCAAAGATAGGATACTGAAGGTGAGAATACTTATGATGGTCTAAATTCATCTGTTGGTTTGAGAGAGAACTCGGGAGAAGAAAAGGGAGTGAAGGGGTGAGGGATAAAGAAAAGGGATTGTATGGGAGTTGCAGGTAGGGGAGAGGAAAGAACAGAGAAGGGTGGGGATCCCATTAGGATCGAGAGAGTGGAAGGGAGTGAGGAGGTTGGCAGCTTAGGTGTTTGTATTAAAGCCACTTTGAGCCCAGAGGCAATGTTAATTACGGAGCTACAAGGAGTTGAGAGGGGGGTTTTGTTGGAAGGTGAGGACGTGGTCACGAAGAGAAGGGACCAGAGAACTATAAAAGAGAGTAAAAAGAGTAGCTAGAAGAGAAAGAGCAAGGGAGAGATCTAGCAGTGGTGAAATATTATCTGCAGCCATGGGACAGTCATTAATTCTAACAGTACCTGAAATTAAAGCTACATCACCAAGTAAATATCCATAAGCCACAAAGTCTACAATATTTTGGCATAAAAATATTACCATCATCCGAATAAATTAAGTCAAATAACAACACTTAAATGAAAGGGGGAAAGGGCTCAAAATCATCACATCCTTTGCCGGAGCCGGATCTTTGTACTCGTACCCATCCTCTACATCAAAGTCTACGGTTCTATGGAGTGGAACCACAAGTGGAGACACCAAAGTGAGATTTCGCAAAATCTTAGTAAGTGAAACCAACACTAACAACCAAAATACAAGCATGTGGGAAAATAAGAAGTTATGCAAAAATGGGAAATTCAAAGAATTATGACGTTTACAAATTTATAAAATCACAAGAACATTCCCAAATCTCACACAAAATACTATGCACCCAAAAATCACATTTTTGAATGTTTTAGAAATATTCATTTTAACATTAAGGTATGCACACTGGTCTCCCCTATGGACCATCCGCACAATCATTTTAACATTAAGGTATGCACCATGTTCACACCACGGCTAATGCCCGTGCGTGTGACTTCATAACGACTGATGCTCAGCTCCGCGCTTAGCGTGTACATGACTAGGCATCCTTTAGTCTCCACCAGCAGAGAGGCAACTGACTCAATCCAAGAGCGTTGCAGTTTCATCAGAGCCTATTGTCGCCTGGCACCTAGGAGTAGGGGTGGGCAGTGGGGCCCCGCACCTCGCCCCAATCTCCCCCCCTCCCCCGGGGCGGGCAACCCTACTTCGACCATGAGGGAGAGGGGGGGGGAGGAGGGCCCAATCCCACCCCATATTTCCCCCGCCCCGCCCCCGCTTACATTTATATATATATTATATATAAACATAAATATATATTTATATTTTACAAATTATGTATATATAAATATATATTTCAATTTGTTAGACTTGTTTACAAAGTATGCACTAACAAATTTAAAAACTACATAATTTAAAAACTAATACACTAAAACTTACATAAAATATACACTAGTAAATTTAAAAATTACATAGTTTTTAAATTATAATCATATTTACAAATTTTAAATTTACAATTTGAGTCTAAAAATGTATTTTTATTTATTTTTGGACTTAGGAATAATTTTTAAATATAATGAAATGTAGTATATTTTTTTAAGTGGAGGAGGCGAGGCGGATTAGGTATTAGCCCCGCACCCTGCCAATAGGAGGCTGGTAGCACCCCTACCCAAGAGAGGTCACTCAGTTTTATGCACTCCTGAGTGACCCGATGAGCTCATCGAGATAATAACCCATTTCGGCTTGGGGTTGCTATCCACACAAAATCCATAAAATCATTTTATTAAGGCATGCAACATGGTCTCCCTTAGGTACCATTCGCACACTCTCGCTCCCATCGGGCCACGGGTAATGACTATGCATGATACTTCGTAATGAGTGATGCCCAACTCCACATGCCAGCCATTCTCTCCAGCACAAGCCCTATCCCACCTCTGTAGCTCACAACATCCGTCTTCAAGCCAAAAGAGGCACTAAAGTTGAGCCCGACTTTAGTCTCTCATGTATAGCGCCCTCAGTTAGCACATATACTGGACATCTCACAACACCCATCGTATTGGGAATATCCGGTCTCAGACCTTGACAAATATCAGAGAGTTTGCTATTGACGTCCCCTTCCCTGGTCTAGGTGAATGATCCCACCTCCTGTTGATAATCTGTTCTAGCTTCGATCAATGTGCCTACCTCCTGTGCAATCTCGGCTTCCTCCCTTAAAGCCCAATCAGCTTCTTCTCAGCTAATTCCCACTTGCTTGATATTACGTCTCGCAAGATTTCACCTTTGTACTGGGGTTCACCACCTTCTGTCAACAGGACATAGTTCAAGGTAGGTGACCACCACGGAAGTGTAGACATCCCTGAAACACCATACGCTCTGTTCCCATCTCTCACGCCTCTGCTCCGCACTGTGGTCTTAGGAGATTTTCCCAGGGTTACATGAGGAACTGCAAAACTAAATCCCTTTTGCTTCCCCCATCTTGTTCATGCGACCAAGCCTACTCTATTGCAACTTTGCTTTTACCTTCACATCACTGGACCCTGATGTCAAATACAAAGTGTCAGACTTCTTACCATGTGCCAAGACTAGCGCACCCTTCGTGACCTTCCACACTCCTAGAAAATGATATTGTATGATCGTTGTTGTCAAGCTATTCCACAAAGATTAGGCTTTTCTTCAGATCTAGACAATGTTTGACTTGCTGCAAAGTCAACACACTCCTATTCGGAAGTGCAATGTGCACATCGACCACTCCAACTACATCTAGTGTCTCTCCATCAGTTGTGTACGTCATCCAAAAATCGCCAACAACATAGTTCTACATCATTTCTAGTTGTAAAGTGCTATGGAACGAAGTTCTGAATCCATTACCCAAACATCAACCGAACTGTGTACTAAAAGAAATAAAGTGTCCTATATATCTTCAGCCACTGTCTTCACAGCGTCATCCACAATACTTTCCTGATTTCGACAGCCTCTCTTGATGTGGCAAGCTGGAAACTGATTTGTTGCCCCAATAGTCAACACTCAAGGCCAAACCGGTATCAGAAAACTCCCCAGAGTCTTTCTTGTGTACCTCCTTAGAATGAATAATGTCACGTACATCATCGTAACACAATTTCATCTTCTCGGCTGAATTACTTACCGCCATCCTCATGGCCTCCAAACTATTTGGCAATGATGCCAATGGAATCAACGCGATGCACCTTTTCATACATACCTAACAAAGCTTCCATGAGATTTGATGTGGTTCTCTCCTTTATAACGTTGTTGCCCCACTGATTTAGACAAGGTGAGTCAAATAACCCCCAGAATCAATCGATCCAATAGATTCCACACAGCTTCGTCCATGCTTTCCTACTTCTTTCCCAACAAAGGAAGGTGTATCATTTTTCTATAGAGATTATTCTCGATTTACATCATCCAATAACTAAAATCTTTGTCATCAAACCACTCAATTACAATCGTCACGTCTTCTCCAAACATCATTCAACCCCGAACCCCAAGAACTGTGGAGCTCCGATACCAGTTGTTGTAGAAACACCAGAGCAACAACGCCCACACACAACGATATCGAGACAGACAGTTAAATAAATGCATAAACATATGAATCAAGTGCGCACACACACAACACACACAATATTTCACTTAGTTTGACAACGTGCCTACATCCATAAAGCTGCAGGGAATTTTATTCATAGGAGATTATAATCATACTGTGAGTTACAAGAGCAACATTATACTCACACAATCTCAACTCTATCTCTCTCTAGGGCTTTTCTCTCTCACAAATGCTCTCACACATCGTTCCTCTCTATTTTTCTCAAACTGATACGTTTTTATTCTAAAACATTATATTGCAAACAGCGCCAGGAAACCCTAATGCGGCCAAATTGGTAGCTCGAGCGGAGTGTTGAGCACGCCTCAAGCGAACAGCTAAACCAACAATGGCTTGAGCGCAATGTCGAGCGAGCCTCAATGGAACTTTTTGTCCAAACCTCACTCGAGCTCATCATCGAGCAATACTTGAACGAACTCTCTATCTGATATTCACTCAACCAAACTATCGAGCGTACCTTGAGCAAATTCATTGCTAAAGCTTCGCTCGAGCGACAGTAGAGCGAACAATCTGTTTGCACTTTTCCAGCTCACAAAACAAATCAAGCTCCATAACCCAAAAGTCAATTTAGAAATGCAAATCGTAGATAAGTAAGATAGTTAAGGTGAATGAATTATATATTTTTAAATATATATATTAATTTGTTAACTATGAAAATTCCGGTTCTCGTATACCAACATGAAGTCTTAGTAATGCTCATTTAGTTGGTGACATATAGTGGAGGGCAGTGGGGCCCTGCCTTCCGCTACCCGCCCCACCTCCGCCAAAGGTAGGGAGGTGGCGGGGCAATCTACTCAAATTTGGCCACCCATGCGGGTGTAGGGGACGGACGGGGCTTGGGCCCATTCCGCATTAGACAAAATGACGTTGCTTTCTCCAAAACAGCATTGTTTTGTTTAGTGTGTAAATTCACCCCCTTCTCGACTCCCTTCTCTCAGACTCCCTCAGCTCTCTCTCTCTCTCTCTCTCTCTCTCTCTCCCCACATGGAACACAGACCTCTCTCTCAACCTCTCTCACTTGTCTTCGTCGCCTGAAACCGTCATTGTCGCTGAAGTCGTTGCCCTCGTTGAGTACGTGTCCCTCTCCCATGTCTTCAGCTTGTAAGTATCCCAATGACCCATTAATTTTAATTGTCAAATTAGAGTGTGTTGAATGAGGTTCATGAATGGAGTTCTGATTTGTATGTTGTCGATATATTTGTGTAGTTGTGATGATGTTTATTATTTAATGAATTTTTATAGACTTATTGTAAATTTAGTATTTCAATTCGATAATTCAATTATATTGAAACTATATAGGATTTTAAATATTAAAACTCCTAAACTAATTAGGTAATCATCTTATATCATCTCTAAGATCAAACCAGGCCCCACTCATTTAGTAGGCAAAAGCAACACATAGTACGCGCAGGCTTTGTAGCCTCATTTGTTTTTATAGATGAGAGGAAATGAGATAAGTTGAGATAAAAGTTAAAAGTTGAATAAAATATTATTAAAATATATTTTTTAATATTAATTTTATTTTAATATTTGAAATAGTTAAATTTTTATTTTATTTGATGTAAAAATTTAAAAAAATTATAATTATGAAATGAAATGAAAAATTTTACAAAAGTGAATGAGGCCTAGCTATGGCAGCTTTGACGTAGCTATATTTTAGGGTGGCTTTTCCTAGTTAGGCTCCGCGTACAATGTGTTTCTGTCACTGACTAAATTAGTATTAATTCTATTAATGATAGTATATAATAGTATTTTTTTACAATTCAAATGTCTCCTATGATAAACTGTTCGTCTGATCAGAGATAATTAATTACTTATTAATACTTCTCAGTGAGTAGGAACGTAACATTCTTTTGCTTTGTTTTTGAGATCTTTCTAATTTCTACTGTTAAGCTTTTGATATTCAGTTTGGATTATATTAGAAATATTTAATATTTGAGAAAAGAAGTCCTATAATTAATGGACGTGATCGACAGTGATCCGGATGCATGCGTCGGCGTTCGAAACTTCCTCGTTTGTTTTTGTGATTAAAATTTAAAATTTTAAAAATTTCTTATCTAATCATTATAATTTTTTTAAATTTCTATATAAAATAAAATAAATAATTTAATTTTTTTAAATATTAAAATAAATATAATAGTAAAAAATATATTCTAATAATATTTTATTTAATTTTTTAATTTTAATTTCAACTTATTTAAAAAACAAATAAAATCTTAATTAAGCGAGATGACCGAGTCAATATATATATTAATGGCATTTATGAAAGTTGACGTAAGGTCGTGATCAGTCGTCACATAAAAACAAAAATATAACCATCATCACTTCTTTTTCAATCCAGACGTATCGAAGCAAGTTCGTATAGACTGTTTACAAAATTCTGGCCATTTCTTTGTTTTCTTTCGAAATCAATTCGAATTGGATTTTTCTGACCTTTTACTAGCCTGCAGATTTTTTCATCACCTTTTTCCCCATGGTTTGTATTGGCGTGGGCTTTTATTCTAGTCTATCATTATCTTTACATTATACATCTCTTTTCATTTTTTTGTTTTCTTTTTAAATTTTTTCTTTAAATATAAAAATAAGTAATAGAACAATTCAATTAATTTAATAAAAAAAAATATTAAAACAGAAATAAAGTGTAATGTAAGAATGATGTGTAACAAAACTTTACTTAAACTATCAAGTCATGAATATTTAGGATATGGATAATTAGGTTTATAAAGATAAACAAAATTATATACATATATATGGATAATTAAAGATAAACAAAATTATCATTACTCAGTGTTTACAAAAATATCGTTGCAATTAATTTTTATCGACAAAAAACTGACTATTACTATAGTATTTCAAAGTGCACGTGCGGTACGAAATTAGTGTTATTTAATTTTCTTCTACAACGAGCGCATGACTTTGACTACCGCGTACGCGCGCGTAGTGATCACCTTCCAATGTAATTAATTATATATATATGAAATTAACATAAAATTATAATTCCAAGGTACTGTTAATTATATGTATATATATTCAATTAACGAATTTTGGATTAACCGATAGTACTACTGAACAAAGTACCTAAATAATAATATAAAAAAAAAGGGTAAGAAATAATTATTTATTAAGCTTAAACCTTTTTTGCATAGCGCAGCTTTGGATCATTAAATTATAGTTAGTAATTAGTGAATTTAAATATAATTGTACTATTTTAAACATTGTAAATTAATATTTTTTTTTTTTAAATTTATTGACCTGACAGCTTTCTTTTTTCACTGGAGTCCACATTGATTTGGACTTAATGCAACAACAGTCCAAATCAATGCTCATGGACGCGGATTGGCCGGGTCTTCTTCTAAAAATAATCATGGACGCGAATTGGCCACGTCTTCTTCAAAACGCGTCTTATTAATGGCATTAAGTAATATGAAGGTTGACGTAAGGTCGTGAGTCGTCACATAAAAACAAAAATACAACCATGATCACTTCTTTTTCAATCCAGACGTATCGAGCAAGTTCGTATAGATTTTGTTGACATAGTTGTGATTTCTTTGTTTTCTTTAAAATTATTTATTTATGATAAGTTATTTTCAATAAAAATAATTATTTATGTCTCATAACTATTTTTTCATTCAAAGTCAATAATAAAGTCATTAAATAATTAAAATATATTGATTCTAAATTAATAAAATATATAATAATTCAGCTAAATTAGAAGAATAAGATGAAAATGAAGAAAGAGCTTATTACTCCTTTTGCAGCAGCTAACTTGGCAATGTCTCTGTATAAGTCTTATTTAGATTTAAGCTTATCAATTACTGCTAATGTGAGAAAGATTTGTAGATGGCAGCCTCCATTAAGGAGTTATTTGAAGCTTAATATTGATGGAGTTGTTTTCTCAAATATGAGGAAGACTGGAATTGGATTGATTTTAAAAGATAACTATGGAAATGTGGTAATGGCAGCAACTATTTTAGAAACATAAGTGAATGAACCTGCAACAATCGAGTTACTTGTAGTGCCAAGAGGTTTGCAGCTTTGCATTCCGCTTGGTATTCTTAAACTGATCATTGAGTCTAATTGTTTGCTTATGGTACATGAATTACAAGCTACCCATGATACTTTCTCGGCTCATGGAAACTTAGTGATGGAGGCAAAGAGCTTAATGAATTATTTCAAGAAAGTTACTGTTAGAAATATTAGATCAAAGTACACAGCGGAAGTGATATCACCTTGTTGGAAATATCTCGGATATAGTACAGTTCCACGGATTCTCCAGGGTCATTAGTCCACGATCTTCACATCGATGGTGGAGTGTGCTACGTGGTAATACCAGAGCAATACTCACACGTTCCACAGCCTAGATGCCGTGACTAGAGAGAACCATTTTAAGAGAGAGATCATTCTTGATGCAAGTCTCTAATACAAATGGGGGAGGAGTTATGTAAATAGCCTCTGTAAGCGTAACCCCCGGCTGGCCCTTAATGGCCAGCCATCAAGCCTCATGAAGTGGTTCTTAAACCACTTCATAACCTTCAAGAGAAGGTGAAGGGGTGCCCACTATGGGTGCCCCTTTCTTACGTCTCTCACTCACACATAGTGGGCAAGATCCCAGGTCTGCATCTCTCAATATATTCTCAATCTTGTTCATACTGGCAAATAGGTCGTGCGACCATCGAGTACAGTTGTAAAAGAAAAATGGGAGTACTATACCAAATCTCTCTTAGAGAAGATCAGCATCACAGCATCTCGAAAAATGTCTCGTTATGTCCTAACTCATTTGGTCACATCAGACTAAGCATCCCTAATCTCTCTCGAGTCAAAATGACTCAGAGCAATGCTCAATCTCCATAAAATATGATGTACTCACAATTATATTGCAACTCCCAAGAAGCAACATAACTTGCCGGCAATGAGTACACACCATGATCGATGTGTTACCAAATAGTCTTCCCTTCGCGCTCATGTCATTTAGTTTCAATCTAGTCGCTTTCCCAGCAATGCCTCTTTAAACCGCATCATTCATGGCTATAGATAACATGCCAAAGTAGCAGATACTAAAACATCAACCTCATGACATAGTCAAAAGTCTCCTAAGGGTATAAATAAATTAAGGTCATCAATTATGACCTACAAGACTCACACGGTGAGGAAGCAGGGAACCATTCACTCACCTCTACTGTTGGTCGCAAAAGCACATGTAGTATGAAATACATATTACAGTGGAGTTCTCTTTCTAAAGAAAGAGCGTATGTCTAATCTCAATTCACCGTACAGATCTCAGTCTAGTCGCTATCTCAGCACCTAACCGGAGTCCCTCGATTTGCTCGCTATCTGAAGCGTCAAAGAGGATCTCACATCTGGCTAAACCATAGGCTACATGGATTGTGGGTAACCATGAACAGTCCTTTCAAATATGATGGACCTCATCTTAGCTCCCACGAAGGCGACATATCTTTTGTGTCTTACAACTTATCCCTCATTGGACAAGTACCGAGTGACACATTGTCTCATCTTTGCTCGCTACCCATTTGTAATGCCAAAGGCGATCGCTCGTGTGAGTGAGTCAATCTAAACCTGTCGATATACCTTTTTCACCATAATTACTAAATTTATGGTAAATGTGTGTTACCAAAAAATGCTTCCAATTACGCCACATGATCATAGAACATATCAGTATCATGTGCACGACGAGCAATACCATGAGATTGAGAGAAATCACATGGTTAATTATTAAACTACAACTCTCAAGTGATGTTTAATGACCATTTCTCCCTATGTGCATTCTAATGTGTAGTAACTTTTCAAAAACATGCTCCTACCAAGAGACTTTGCTTTTACATATAATATAAACCTTAGATTCTAGTCAGCAAGTCCAACTGTGAATTTTTAAGAATCTACAAGGTGGCCAAAAATGTCATTCAACAAACTTAATTTGCGACTTCAAGGTTTCATATAAATCTCTTGTACTCAATAAAAACATGTGAAATAACCATAATTTATTTTTCATTAAGATAAAGCGATTAGGGCATTTGCTCCCAAAGACAATCATAATAGTCTAGTGATTACTTTTAACGACAATCGCATTACAAACTCACTTAACCAAGTAACTCCCATGAGCAAACCATAATGGAAACACCAATAGTATAGGCAAAACTAGATTCTTTAGTATTTTTCATCTCATTAATTGTCTATGAATTTTGAATAAGAGCTCATAGAAACTATTTTTCGTATACACAGTCTCACAAGACGTGAAGTCTTAGCTACTTTTCACAAACCCATATCCATCACCTCATAAAATGGAAAACCTCTTATTAGGCGACAATTAATTATCTACGACAACCAGTTCGTAATATCTCTTATGATGACACTTTTCTAATATTGTCAATAGTGTTCAAAGAACCCCATTTTATTCAATAGGTCTTTTAATAATATTAAAAAAAACTACTAGGTACATTGGGTATCTTTGAATAGATGGTTTGTTTAGGTCGCATGTAAATAGTACCAGCAACATTCATTCACTTTTTGTATCAAAATAGTACTAGCAACAATCATGCTCTCAAAGTACTTCTTGCCTAAATATCACAAAAATTAATCATCTAATTCTCCTATGAGAATCAGCTATTTAACACCTTTAAGAAAAGTTTCAATAAATATACGATCAATAGCTATCTAAATGCAACTCAATTAGTGCCAAGAGATGGATCTATACTTCTATCAACTCCGCTTTTCCTTTATCAATTAGATCAACAACCCCAGGTTGGATCATATAAGTGAAGCGAATCTAAAATTCTATGTTGGGGTTCCTACTATATGAATTCAATAAATTTAGCGGAGTCACATTACAAATATTCTCTTCTAATCTCTAAACGACGAGATAATATTTATATATTGCTTCCACGCTATTTATGAGGATCTTTATATTTTATAACTTTTGGGAGTCACTATCACTAGTGGTGTATCATCACTCAAACGTACACTCACACTAATTGTTGAATTACTCCCACTATTTTTCAGCGATCTTTTAAAAAAGAAATTTTGAAAATATTAAGGTTAAGGTAATGTGGAATGAAACATGATGAAAAACGTTCTTTCCAAAAAATAAGTGTTACAAAAATCCACAGTTTCCCACCCTCGCTGAAAATATGAGTAATTTATTTAACTCAACCAAAAAATGATCAAGCTTAGATCCTCTAGAATTCACGTTTGCATAGAATAGTCACTCAGCCTTTCTCAAAGGCGAATGAACTCAATCTTAGGACCAAAAAATAAAATTAAGGCCGCAACACCATATTACATCAACCCAAGTGTGATATAAAAACTGTTTTGTGCCATAATTTATTTATAACCCTATTCTCAACAAATCATTAAACTGTGAGATAATTGTTCTCATCATATAACTCAGACGATTTCGATTTTGAAAAAATATATATATTTTATCTGAAAAAATATATTTTCCTTAAAAATATTTGGAATCGTATTTATATGATGAAACAATATTTTTATTATCCAAGTCCTTGGTGTGAGCATGTATAGGAACTTTCACATAGAAAATGCTCATATTGCCTTTTCTCTTTGACTCTTTTAAACCAAGGAGAGGAATCTCATTAGCGAGAAAAACTTGAGTTTCTCAAACTTCACACCCATCATCCTATGACTCTACGGCACATTTTAGTATATCATCTCTCCACCCGAGAAATAATATCACTCAGTCAAAGAGTGACCATCCAACTTTAAAACCTCTAGAAATCCTCACTAACACCACTATTTTCAATGAGTCTGGAGGGTTTATAATAATGAAAAAGCCGATTTTGAGAAAGCAGGCCCAAGTAGAAAAGGGGCCCAACGGAAAAGGCTTTTGGCATTGATATACAAAGTCGACATATCGAGGACTCAGTCAAGTCAACAATATGCATGCAACTGCCTACGAGAAAACAGGGATTCGGGCATTTCGTTCCGCCCAAACCTGTCAACTCGGCGGCAGCTGTTCTCATCAGGAACAAATAAGTCCCGATCCAGGTTTACAAGGTCCGTGGAAGGAATGGACAAGAGAAGGGCCCTTAGCATAAGAATGCCGGAACCATAGCCAAAACCAAAGGCACGGCTCCTAACATCTGGCATGAAGGCTAGCTGATCACGAAGGCGTTGAGCCTCGGCCCGAACCTCGACAAACTTTTTTTTCTTTTCGGCTAGGCGTTCGCTCCAAGCCTCCATTTGCAGCATAGCTTGCCTTCGCTCTTCGACCACGCCTGCGTGATCTTTCTTGTACTTCTCATGACGATCCTTAATCTCCTGTAACTCCCCCTGGGCCAAGGAAAGATCCCGGGAAGCAAGAACAGCCTTCTCCATAGCCGTAGTTAACTATTGGGTTAACTCTTGAGTACGCCCCTGTGAAGATATCAGCTCTTGGTGAGCTGAATCTCGATCCTGGGTGAGGGCGAGGAGTTCAGACCGGACGGCGAGCAAATCAGCTTTAGATTTTCGCCGAACGTCAGAGAGCTAGGACTTTAATAAGTCCCGTTCAGCCTTGACAAATTCCAGATCGTGAGCGTCCCGTTCCTTAGCTATTTGGGCGAGGCGATCAGACTCTCGGAGACGACAAAGTTCCTCCTCTCGAATCTCCAAGTTGCCTTGGAGCAAGAGGGAATGACCCTCCGATTGTTCCAACTCTGCCTCAAGCCCCTTCACCCTCTCTGACATGGCGTCCAACTTCGCCTTGTCTGCCTGCCATTCCTTGGCAGCAAGCTCTGCGGCCTCGCATGCCTTCCGCCGTTCAAGAACTTCCCCCTCTAGGCGAGCACGGTCTTCCACGATCCATGCCACCAAATCGTCAAACCCCTGCAAAAAAAAAAACACGTGGATAAGAAATTGTTAAGAAAAAAAAAAGGAGAAAAGCAAGCATAACAGTACCTTCGAAAACCAATCTTTTAAGTAATTGGCCATCTGAGTAACCACTTCAGTTCGGGTGTTGGCCGAAGAGGAAGAGGCTTCACCACTGGCTGCGAGACAGAAGTCCCCCAAGGGAACTAAAACAAGGCCAAGATTCGCCCCCTCCCTAGACTGACTGTCAAGGCAAATAACAGGGGCAGGAGGTTGGGGGCAAAGTGAAGCATCTTTAGCCGAGCGTGCAGCTTCCGGCAGACCTTCATCTCCTTCCGTTCTCAAAATGGAGTCCACCCCATCTCCCAGGGAAGGGGAGAAATGAGAAAGGATGGAAGGCCCCTCGCCACTCCCTGCTGGGTCAGGGGTGCGCTCCCTGGAAAAGATGGTTGGTGGGGTCTCAGGAGTCACTGGGACAACTCCAGTTTCAACACAAGTTGCCCCAGGGCAAGGTACCGAGAGCTCAACAGAATCAACCCCCTGTGGCCTTGGAGAGACCGAGCCCACACTGACCTCAGGGCCTATAATACCCTCAAGGTTCAAGGCAGCAGCAACCTCGGCATCCAACTCACCTCCTGTCACCTGGCCTCCCACCATGGAAAACCCAGAAGTGGGAGAGATCAATAGTGGATTTGCAGAGGAGGGAGAGCTGACCTGGAAAGCATCGGCCAGGTTGAAAAGAGCCATGCTAGCCAAGCTCTCGGCGTCTAGCAGACTGAGGGCCCGTGGCTTCGTCGACAACTCACGGGGTGGTACAGAAGGGGCAAAGCTTGGTGGGGAGGGTCCTTTGGCCTGGACACCTCTGCGGTGTTCAAGAGCCTCCACCCGCTGCTGAGTAGGCGGGGAAGGTCTCTGCGCCTGGGCGCCACTAGAACGTACAGCAGTCTCCATTTGTCGACGAGTGGGTGCTTGTACCAGGGTGTCCTCCGTAGCCGCCACAGCTTTCTTTCGAGGAGGGGATGAAGGGGAGGAGCCTTTAGGACGAGCCCTTTTTTGACTCGTACCATCATTCTTCCTTTTACTTCGGATCTCCCTCCTCTCCTCTCCACCCTTCGGAACGGATGACTTTTTCATCTTTTTAACCCCTTCTTGTTCGGGGCGGCTACCCTCCTCATGACTGGACGAGGGTTTGGTCTTCATGGGGGGTTTTTTGATGGAGGTTGGGATCAACTCTGAAATCATAAATTTTCGCCCTTGAGCCTGGGAGCGATCAGGCGTCGTCAAGAAGCGGTCAATATTATCGGGCGTCAAGATGAGGTTAGACCACAACTCATCTTCATGGGCCTCAGCCCAGGAGCGAACAATTTCAATATGGGATAATTCCCGACGTGATAGAGGAGGCATGGTCGCCCACACGGTCTTGTCCTCAGGAACGGGACACCATATCGCCCTGACGGGAAAATCCCGGGTACGAGCTTCCCCAGCAGGAAAATCCTAGCCTGTACTAGTTATAAAGAAAAATTTGGTATTCCACGCCTTAGCATTAGAATGACGACTCTCAAGGCGAGCCTGAGGAGGAAATCTATCTTTCTTACAAAAGCTAGCAACGCTGCTTTTATTTAACCGTAGATGATAAAAGGATAAAAATTCCCGAGCCGTTAGGTCGGGATAAACATCCCCTAGGGGTTCCAGGACCATGCGATAGACGATACAGGCGCTCAGATAGGTCCTGTAAGAGTGAGGATGGAGTTGAGCAGGAGCCAACTGGAGGAGATCCAAAATGTCTCGGAGAGGACGACAAAAAGGAAGCCTCAAGCCATGGGAGAACATGGCAGAGTATAGGGCAGTCCTGCCTGCAAAGCCTTCGACCTCGCAACATCCCCGAGCAGGGATCGAAATGTTGCCACTCTCAGGAATGCCAAACTCCTCCTGAAGCCCAGAAAGATGTTTCTCCCGGTACGAAGAACGCCATCCTTGACCTTCGAAGACTGTGCCCGCCGGGACAAAAAAAGGAGAAGGGTTGGAGGAACCACCTTGGTCTGCCATCGAAAAAGTATTAAAAGGAAGAAAAGTGAAGAAGAAGAGCAAGAACTGGAAGCAGGAGGCAAACGGGAAATGCAAGAGAGAGATTGAACAAAGAGACGGAATAAAAAAAAGAAAGAAAGGAAGGAAGAGGTATTTAAAAGAGGAGAACGCAGAAAGTCAACAGTCATAAGCATCATGACCTGACATTGAGGATGGTAACCGTCACACGAAAACCTCTCCCTATTCCGCCACGTCATCAGGAAAGAATCAAGAAAGAGGGAAAGAAGAGGACAAGGGCACACAAACCTGAAAGTACGGCTGGGGCATCGAACACACATGAAACAGGCCTGGGCCAACAGGTGACTAGGCTACCCGCCAAGCATGTCAAGTAGGCCCAACAGTGAAAGCTCCAAATACAAGTCTAAAAAACGTTTAAAAAAAAAGAAAAAAAAAGAAGGGGGGGCAGACATATAATTCCCCACGCCATGAGGCGACAAGAATTAGCGGGGTAACTGGAGGGTTTATGATAATGAAAAAGCCGATTTTGAGAAAGCAGGCCCAACTAGAAAAGGGGCCCAATGGAAAAGGCTTTTGGCATCGATATACAAAGTTGACGTATCGAGGACTCAGTCAAGTCAACAATATGCATGCAACCGCCTACCAGAAAACAGGGATTCATGCAGATACGTGACCACTTCAAACACGGAATGCACCCAAAAACTCGGATCAAAGCAAGAGGATCCACCGTCGACCGAACGCAATAATAGGATTTCATAGGTTCCAGGTAACCCTCAATAAAAAGGGGATTTCTTTCTTTTCTGGGGAGGTTTTTTCCTTCGAATTATTTTCTATGCTCTGAAAACTAACTTAAGCATCGGAGTTTTCCCAAGCGAACCAGGCCAAATTCACCCAGATCATTGTGCAGGGTTATGAGACAGGTTGGAAGTGAGACACGTCTTTAACAGAGTCTTAAATCAAACTCGGTATAGACTTCACTAATATGGCATTAAAAGCGCTAATAAAAACATCGTTTTGTACAACAAATGCAGTATGTGACGTTTTAGCTGCTAACTAGTGATATATTCTTATTTCTTGCACATTCAATATTTTTCATATTCTCCAATCCACTATAGGAGAGAAAAGAAAAAGAAACTTTGCGAGAAATTATCTTAGCCTAAAACCTATCTTGCATCAGTGCAACCACGAGCAAAATTTTTAGGCTTAGATAAGTCGTACCTAATTATTTAGACTTTTGTCATAGTTACCATGCAAACCTCCAAGGTGCTTGGTATTACATTACTCTCAAGGGGTGCTCCGAAGTTTATATATTTGCAAGAACCTATTTGTCCTCGCTAGAGAAATAAAACTTGAGCAAGATTATCAGTGCTAATATCACATTAAGGTGCACTGATAAAACCTTTAAAAAATGAATGTGTCAATCAAGAATGTCCTCAACACTCTTGCACACTCAAATTTTAATATCTTTACTTGTCAGACATACTAGCAAGTAGAGAGGGTATGTGCTTATCTGTGAGTTAATCTAAGTTGCTTCAAGATTTATAATGCTCAACCTCAAATATAGGAGCAATTAATCTTTGCGTTACAATACGCAACTTCTGTTATTACCCACAAGATTCAAAGGCAAAATAGTGGTTTAGCTATCTGACAGTTGATCTTATCAACTTCTATGAGAAAATTGTAGTCCATGCGTCCCACGCGCACTTCCAATTTTATTCTAGACCTTTCAGAAGTTTCACAATAATGATGGTCTAAAACTATCTAATAATAATCTTTACTTATGTCCAACTACTGCTCATGGAGGAGATTAATGCGACGATTAAGTCGTATAAATAATCTCTAGGTTTTCTTCATGGTTATCTCAAAGTTACTAAACTATGCGCATTTAATTGCACACACATCTAAGAAATTTGCCGCGTTAATCTAAGTCAGAATAAAAATAATTAATACACGTCGCAAGATCGAAAATTCGCTAAATTTCCTAATCATCTCTTGCGCCTCAATGCCTTATTATTAATTTCTAACTTAATTTTCGTGTAAATTTATATTGTAGGGGAGATTAATTCCAAATCAATCTCAACCATACTCCCACTAGGATAAGAAATCTACCGAGTTAGTCACATGAAAAAAATAATTTCTTCTCAGATCGAAGAAATTCAATTTGAGCCAATCATAAGCATGTACTAATCAAACTCGGGCTACTTAATCCTCTAGTTTATCACATTCTAAAAAATTGAAGACTAATTCTTTAAAATAGTCTAACAATACAAGTGATAAAATAAGCTCATACAATTACATGTAATCACAATACATGTACAAAAATAATCATATCACATTTTATCCAAATAATTATTATTCACTAATAATAATAACGTAGGCAATTTATACTATAAAAATAAAAAAACCTAACAAATGTGACAAGATTTATCTCATAATCTCATGGCATGCATATTTTCAATAACCATAGGCAAAAATATTTCAAAAAAAATATTATATGCCACAATTACATGCTGAATTACTAAATAAAATCAACATACACTTAACAATAAGCTATAGTCCAATGGTTGAGCTCATATCCCTTGTGTGTGAGGTATTGTGTTCAAAACATCACCCATGAATTTTGTCATAAATCACTGACAACTAATGGGACGCACCCCTTGGGCGCCCAGCTGCAGAGCGGGCCGAGGTCATCTAAGCTCATGGCCCAAATCGGCCAGTGGCCCTGTTTTTAAAGAAAATGGCTGGTGCATTTTAAATACAACAACATATATGGACCGGATGTAAAACAAGTTTGTTTATAGCCAAAAACCATTTCAGCCCATGCAAATAAAAAATCACAACAGCCCAAAAGTGTTTTTAAAACGAGCCAAGCCCAAGCCTGCATGCATGCTTCTTTTGTTTTTTTTTTAATAAACTGAGAAACAAAACAAAACCCACCAGTTTTTTCAGCCAAAGTCCATCACGAACTTCACTATTCATCTTCTTCCTCCCGTTACAGTTGCTTTGCAAGTAACGGAAGAGAAAAAAATCAAAATAGCACTTGTAACTGCCGCCACCATATTAACCATCGCCGTGCATGATTTCCGATGAACTGTCGGGACCACCCTTTCAGCGTTATTCTGTGGGGCTCCCGCCGCTCACTGATGTGCGCAGCACACAGTGTAGGTGGGCAGCATTGTGCCGCACCACCAAGATGCGCCATGCACCTCTGGCTAGCAGATAGTGCTACACTGGCCTGGTGCTTGACTCTGCGCATAGCAGAGCCACTGCACCTGCCTTGGCGCATCGATCACACATCAGATCTTTCTGCTCGGACATGCACCATGGTGCTGCATTGATTAAGCTGCTTCACGGCAGCTCTTCAGTACCAACCTGGTGCAAAACAAAATGCTCTACAGGCAGCAGCGGAACTGCACAGGCCAGGAGCGCCGCCCAGTGCTCGAGGCAGTAAGCAGCTCCGACCTTGTGTGTAGCATTGCATGCAGTGGAAATTAGCTCTGCGCATGGCCAGGGATTTTCATCTGCCTGGTGTCGCAGCTCAGCGGAGCAGAGGGTGCACCATTGCACCTGTGCTGCTTGTCACACCTTGTCGATGGGCTGTGGTCCTCCATGGCTGAAACTGACTTTGAGGCAGCGTTTTACCAGCGCTACACTATGGCAACGTTGTACCAACGCGGTGAACGCTGCAGGTAGGTTGTACCCAAGGCGCTGCTTGTGATGCAGCACCTGCTGCGGCGCTGCTTGTCGCGCAGCACTCTGGTTGCGCAGCACCACTTTGGGTGCGCAAGGCTCTGCGCTTAGCTTTGCGTGGGTGGCAATCACTGCCTGTGCAGCGACGCTACCACCGTAACGACCAACTCGTCGGCAACAATAGTTACATATCATCGTGCATAAAAATTTCACATCACAGAAAAAAAATATTCCGCAAAAGAAATCACTACGAGCACGACAATTGTAAATCGAGAACACCCGATTGGGCTCTGATACCAATGTTAGAAATACTAGATCAAAGTACACAGCGGAAGTGATATCACCTTGTTGGAAATATCTCGGATCTAGTGCAATTGTTCCACGAATTCTCCGGGGTCATTAGTCCACGATTTTCACATCGATGGTGGAGTGTACTACGTGGTAATACCAGAGTAACACTCACACGTTCTACAGCCTAGATACCATGACTAGAGAGAACCATTTTAATAGAGAGATTATTCTTGATGCAAGTCTCTAATACAAATGGGGGAGGAGCTATGTAAATAGCCCCTCTAAGCGTAACCCCCGGCTGGCCCTTAATGGCCAGCCATCAAGCTTCATGAAGTGGTTCTTAAACCACTTCATAACCTTCAAGAGAAGGTGAATGGGTGCCCACTATGGGTGCCCCTTTCTTACAGTTACTATTGAGCATGTTAACCGAATGGGTAACAGAGTTGCACACACATTAGCTAGATATGCATGGAATGTTTTTTTATGTTCAAATGTGGTGGGGAAATGTTCTGATTTTGTTGATTATGCTCTTTGGTTTGATCAAGTTACTATGCAATTTATTTTGGAGTTGAATGAAATTAAGTTTATCGAAAAAAAAAAAAGGAAAAAAAAGAATTTATACCTTCTAATCATTACGGAGGAACGTATATAATTGTATTTTTTACGATTCAAATGTCTTATGTGATAAATTGTTAGGGTAATGAGAAGTGTTGAGAAGAGTTATAAATAATAGTAAAAAAATAATAAAAAATAGAATAATAATAAAAAGTAATAAATAATAATAAATAATAAATAAATAATAATAATAAAACAAAAAATTATAATAAAATATTTGAGAATATTCTTTGGCACTCAAGCCTGTTAGAGATAATGCCAAAGATAACCAACTAGCTAATGATCCTAAAGCACGGCAACTACTTGATCACAGATAAAGTAGTTCATTGAGATTAGAAGAGACTTATCCTATCTGATAAGCCTTCTCGCGATGTTAGTTATCACTTGTATTTATCTCTCTTATTATTTGAATATTGTACTTATCTACAGCAACCTTACGTGTTGGCTGTTACTTGTAACTCTATATATAGTTACGACAAATATACTTGTTTTGGTAAGTTGACCAAAACACATTTTCACAAACTATTTCATGGTATCAAAGCAATACTAGGCTCACGCCCTTACGATCCTATGGCAACTTCAAGTTCAAAACCCATCTCTTCCGCTTTCACCTTTCCCAATTTCACTCACTTAATTTCCATCAAACTTGATGGAAACAACTATCTTTTGTGGCTTTCTCAACTTGTTCCTGTTTTGAAAAGTCATGATCTCATGGGCATTGTCGACGGATCTGAGCCATGCCCCCTTTCCATAATCTGTGGTGATTCTGGCAAGGAACTTACCAATACAGATTATCTTCTCTGGAACAAGAAGGATCAGTTCCTCTTGAGTTGGATCAATGTCACCCTTTCAGAGAAAGTGTTGTCCACTGTTTATGGACTTCATACCTCTAAACAAGTGTGGACTGCTCTAGCCAACAGATTGGCTTCACAATCTCAGTCTAGAGTGTCTCATCTCAAGCGCCAAATTCAAAATCTGCAACAAGGATCAAAGACTTGCACTGAATATCTGCAGTTGGCAAAGTCTTGGTCAGATTAACTTGCTGCTGTTGGCAAATCACTTCATGATGAAGATCTTATTTCCTTCATCATTAGTGGTCTTAATCCATCATTCAACAATTTTATCACCTCCTTTGCACTAGCAACTAGAGATAATCCTCTAGCCTTTGATGACTTTCAGGATGAATTACTCAGTCATGAGATGCTGCTAAATCAGCAAGCTGCTGTTGCTGAAACCAATACATTTGCCCTTCTTTCCCAACGCCAAGGGCACTTCAATGCCAAGAACAGAGGAAAAGGCCCTCCATTCAACAGGTTCTCTCCCAAAGGATCAGGCCATTACAACAAAAACAATAAATTTCGGACACAAGGTCCTCACAACTCTGCTGGACTTCAAGCTTCACACCAGCAACAGTCTACTTCTCAATCAGCACCTCGGGCTCCTTGTCAAATTTGTGGAAAAAGTGGTCATCAAGCCCTTGATTGCTATCACAGGATGGATTATTCTTATCAAGGTAGACACCCTCCTCCTCAGCTAGCAGCCATGGTAGCTCATACCAATGCTGCAATAGAAGAACAAGAATGGTATGCTGATAGTGGAGCTAATGCTCACATTACCAATGATCTCAACAATCTACAAATCCAGCAACCCTTCCAAAGTAAAGATGTTGTTGCTGTGGGTAATGGTGAAAGACTTTCTATTGAGAATAGTGGTTCCTCTACTCTTCTCTCTTCTAATTCTTCTCAACCTTTCTCTCTTAAATCAGTTCTTCATTGTCCTAATGTAGCTGCTAACCTATTATCTATACAAAAACTCTGTCTTGATAACAATTGTTACTTCTTATTGACCTCTTCTCATTTTTATGTGAAGGACAATCAGACGCATGCACTCCTTCTGGAAGACAAGAGTAAAAATGGACTTTATCCACTGTGGCTACAAGGAATTTCTCACAAGAATCAGCCAGTTTTTATAGCTTTCTTAGGAATAAAAACCAGCCTCTCTGGTTGGCACTCTAGGCTAGGCCATCCATCTCATAAAGTTGTATCTAGCATTATAAAGATTCATTCTCTTCCTTTAACAAATAATGATTTGAATAAAAATATTTGCAATGCTTGCCAATTGGGCAAAAACATTTGTTTGCCTTTTTCTAATTCCACTCGTGTTTCACTTCAACCACTTGATTTAATTCATAGTGATGTTTGGTACTCACCAGTTCCATCTATAAACGGCCACAAATATCATGTCATTTTTGTGGATGACCACTCTAGATATACATGGTTATACCCTCTTCAAACCAAAGTTGAAGTTTTTGGAATTTTTATCAAATTCAAGTTGTTAGTTGAAAATCAGTTTACTTCCAAAATAAAACAGCTACAAACTGATGGTGGGGGAGAATATTGTTCCAATCAGTTTCAAACTATTCTTACTCAAAATGGAATAATTCATCGCAAATCATGCCCACACACTAGTCAACAGAATGGCTTAACTGAAAGAAAGCTTAGGCACATTCTTGAGACTGGTCTTACCTTGTTGGCTCACTCTCATCTCTCCAACAAATATTGGGTAGAAGCTTTCCTCACAACAATCTACATTATTAATAAACTACCTACTCCAGTTTTGCGATATCAATCTCCTCACTTCACAGCTTTCAAAAAGCAGCCTGATTAAACTACTCTTCACACCTTTGGGTGTAGATGCTATCCATTGCTAAGACCCTTCAATAGTCACAAACTTCAGTATCGCTCTAAGGCTTGTCTTTTCTTAGGTTACAGCCATGCTGGATACAGGTGTCTTGATCTGGTCACTGACAAGATCTATCTCTCTAGGCATGTTGTTTTTTATGAGAATTCCTTTCCTGCACTGGATTTGGCTCATTCGAATCTTACCTCCAGGTTGAATGCAGCAGCTGATTCTCCTTTGATTATACCTTCAACATCTCAACAGCAACAACATTCAGACTCTACCACTCCAACATCTCAAGAAAACTCCCAAGTATTGACTAACCCCATCTAAATTTTACCTCTTGAACATTCTGATCCCCCTTTACCAGAATTAGTTCCAATTAATACCAACCATTCAGACAATTCTGGTAGCACACAACCTGAGCCAACAATCACTACAGCTCCCACTCATCCCATATTACCCGAGCCAAGACCAACTCCCTCAAACCAAAAGACTACTCTGATTACCATCTATATTACTCAACCAAGCACCCTACAACCTTTCACACCACTCTCACTGAGATTACTCCCACCTATTATACCAAAGCAGCAACTGATTTACGATGAAAGGCTGCAATGGAACAAGAATTTGAAGCTTTGATGACCACTGGGACATGGACTCTGTGTCTCCGACCCAAATATCACAATGTTATTCATAACAAATGGGTATATCGCATCAAACAAAAATCTGATGGTAGTGTTGACAGATTTAAGGCCAGGCTAGTTGCCAAGGGATTTGAGCAACATTATGGGATTGACTTCACAGAAACTTTCAGTCCTGTGATCAAGCCACCAACTGTGAGAATTCTACTAGCCTTGGCAGTACAATTTGATTGGGATATAAGGCAGTTGGATGTCTCTAATGCCTTCCTTCATGGAACATTATTGGAGGATGTTTATATGGAGCAACCTCAAGGGTTTCGAAGTCAAGAGTATCCAGACTTTGTTTGTAAATTAAATAAGGCCATCTATGGTCTTAAACAAGCTCCAAGAGCTTGGTTCACTCGACTGGCTATTGTTTCACTTGAAATTGGCTTCATATCATCTCTAGTTGATAACTCCCTCTTTGTATATCATCATGGCAATATACATATATTTATGCTGCTCTATGTTAATGATATTATTCTCATAGGTACTCATCCTCAAGCTTTGCTCAATATCATAACTAAACTACAGCAGACCTTTCCATTCAAGGATCTTGGACCTTTAAGTTTCTTCTTGGGAATTCAAACTACCCGCAACTCAAATGGTCTACACCTTACTCAAGCAAAGTACATTTATGACCTGCTGCATCAAGCTCGCATGCTAGATGCTAAACCTTCCAAAACACCAATTGCTACTGGTAGCAAATTGTCACAATTTGAGGGAGAATCACTACTTGATCCTACTGAATATCGCCAAGTTGTTGGAGCCCTTCAATACTGCACATTAACAAGACCAGATATCTCTTTCTCTATGAACCAGCTTTGTCAATATATGCATGCTCCAACTTCTTCCCATTGGATTGCAGTAAAAAGAGTCCTAAGGTATCTGAAAAGCACCATTGATCATGGTCTATTCTATACCAAGGGATGTCTGCAACTTACAGCCTATTGTGACTCAGATTGGGCAGGCAACCCAGATGATCGAAGATCTACCTCTGGTTTTGGCATATTTCTTGGGAACTGCCTTGTATCATGGAGTGCAAAGAAGCAACCAATGGTGTCTAAATCAAGTACAGAGGCAAAATACAGATCTTTAGCAATTGCTATTGCAGAACTTTATTGGCTAAGGATGTTATTTCAAGACCTTCATATTCCACTTACTTGTGCACCTTCAATATGGTGTGATAATGTTAGTGCTCTAGCATTGGCCTCTAACCCTGTTTTTCATGCTCGGACAAAACATATTGAAGTAGACTATCACTTTATTCGGAAAAAAGTGATAAATGGTGATATACACCTTAACTTTATTTCCACTAAAGATCAGATAGCAGACATCTTTACCAAGGGATTGGCTTCCACTCAATTCTCTATTGTGACATCCAAGCTTGATGTGTGTTCCTTCCCATGAGCTTGCAAGGGACTGTTAGAGATAATGATAACCAACTAGCTAATGATCCTAAAGCACGGCAACTATTTAATCACAAATAAAGTAGTTCATTGAGATTAGAAGAGACTTATCCTATCTTATAAGTCTTCTCTCGATATTAGTTATCACTTGTATTAATCTCTCTTATTATTTGAATATTGTATTTATTTACAGCAACTTTACGTGTTAGCTGTTACTTATAACTCTCTATATAGCCCCTGCAAATATACTTGTTTTGGTAAGTTGACCAAAATGCTTTTTCACAAACTCTTTCAAAGCCTAGCCTTAGACTCAGGCGTGCACTCCATATGAGGGGCGGCTGACAGCTGTTAAGTCATTCCAATGTCAAATGAGTGTCTACTCATATTGGCCTCATTTTCCGGAAAGTTCTGACCAATAATCAGAAAGACGTCAACTGGTTTCAGTGATATTTTAGTGGCAGAGTATTGAATTTTTCTATGACCCTTTTCTGAGACTAATTTTTCTTGAAAAGATAGCTTTCCTTTCGACGGGCATAGATGGAGAACTTTAGTCATTGAGTTAAGAGTTTTTTTTTTAAATAGCAATAAATTGAATAATGAAAAAAATTATGTGAGATTTATTTAAATTGAGTTTAAAATATATTTGAATATTAAGATAAATTTAATATTTTTTTATAAAAATTTAAAAATAATTATGAATTTCACGTATAAAAATATTTTAAATTAAAAAAAATTATGAATCCTATGTATAAGAATATTTTTAATTGGGATGAATTTAATAATTTAAAAATTGAATGTTTAGATGTTAGACTCAACTATAAATTAGACTGAACTCAACTAGTTGTTGAACCAACCGCAGCCTTAGCAAATAATTAATTACTTATTAATATTTTTCATTGAGTAGGAACGTAACATTCTTGTGCTTTGTTTTTGAGATCTTTCTAATTTCTAACCTTTAAGCTTTTCATGTTCAGTTCGCATTGGTGGTCGAAACTTAATTAGGCCAGATGACCGAGTCAAATATATATATTAATGGCATTAAGTAAGTAATATGAAAGTTGACGTAAGGTCGTGAGTCGTCACATAAAACAAAACAAAAATATAACCATCATCACTTCTTTTTCAATCCAGACGTATCGAGCAAGTTCGTATAGACTTTTGCTTACAAAGTTGTGATCATTTCTTTGTTTTCTTTCGAGCTAAAATCAATTCGAATTGACCGTTTACTACCCCGCAGCTTTTTTTCATCCCCATCTTCCCCGTGGTTTGTATTGGCGTGGGCATTTCAGGCGCTCCATGCATGCGACGACCTATTCTAGTCATCATTATCCTTATATCACACTATCTCTTTTCATTTTTTATTTTTTTTCTTCAAGTAAATATATAGTCTAAGAATAATTAGTAGAAGAACTCAAATAGTTTAATAGAAATAAAAAAAAAATTAAAATAATGATGGTGTGTGATGTAGGAATGATGTGTAACAAAGTCCTACTTGAAATATCAAGCCATTCACTACAATAATTTTGAATTTTTGAGACGATTTTTATTTGGAACAAAATGAAAATTATCCCAAAATGTAAGTTTTAAGGACGGAATTCTAATTTCGTCCCAAAAAATTTTGACACATGCTTCCTGTTCGAACGTGTTCGAACTGTATAATTAGAGACAATAGATTTCATCCCTAGTAAAATAATCATTCGCGCTTTGTTGAAAAATTGGCGGGTGGTTCGCGAGAAACAAATTTACCATTCGAACGTCCATTGAAACAGTTTGAACAGATAAATCACCATTTTCGAACAGTATATGAAATATAATTATATATATATGGAATTAACATAAAATTATAATTTCAAGGTATTGTTAATTTTATATATTCAATTAACGAATTTTGGATTAACCAATAGTACTGAACAAAGTGCCTAAATAATAATAATAAAAAAGGTGAGAAAGCATAATTTATATATTGTTATTTATTAAGCTTAAGCCTTCTTGCATGCTTTGGATCACTAAATTATAATTTATAGTTAGTAATTAGTGAATTTAAATATAATTGTATTATTTTAAACACTGTAAATGGAAGGCATGTGCAAAATACCTGTTGGGCCGCACAACCTGATTGGGTCAAACCCACTAAAATCTGGTTGAGTAAATGTCGGTTTCGACATCCATCCAATCCGATTAATATTGGACGACATTTGAACCTGAAACCCATTGTAGTGAAAAAGAGAAGTCTTCTCACCAACCTCATCCACACATGGATCAACACCATTTCCAACCTTGACAGCTACCTCTTTTGACTTCAAACCAGCATCAACCCCAAACTCATCTCGAAAATTTTCATCGAAGTTGAAACTGGCCTTACTTGATCGTATCACAGTTGAGCTTCGATTAACTTTAACAATACAGTTGTCCAAAGCCCCAATTTTATTCAAACTCTTATTACTTCTCTCGCTTTTTCATTTCTGATTCCTCACAAGCCGCACCCTTTTCGTCCAAATTGACTCCAATTTTAGAACTCTCATTATGATCCCTGAAAACTCTATGCCTGTTCGCATTCCCCTCACTCCCTTTCACACCTGAACACTTAGGGCTAGTTTGGGTACCGAGAGTACCTGAGGTACTCTCAAACACTCTCACTACTATTCTTTACTTTATTATTACTTTTTACCTATTTTTTCTACTATTCATTACTTTTCACCTACTTTTTATTACTATTCAATATTCTATTATTACTTTTTCATTACTATTCACAAACATTCTCAGATACTTTCACTACCCAAACCAAGCCTTAGACTCCTTCCGTTTCCCACTCTCTATGCCCTTACCACCATTCACACCCATCGAGAACCTCCGATCAGAGAAAACCCTAATGAACTTAGGACTAGGGGCCCTACCTCTCTGGGCTGACGTGGACGACCGGACATGTGTATCTCTGTCTTTATTGGGAACGATCGACGAGGCGGCAGCCTTGTGGTTGCGCGGCACTGGCCGAATCAAGGGCCTTTGGGAAGCAGCACAAGGCTGAGAAGCGGGCCTGGAATTCTCCTTATCGGTAGATGAAGATTTTTGTAAAGTGCGGATGGCGTTCTTGCTAGAGCTGAACATTGGGGATTAAAAAAAAAAATTAATCTTTGCATCATTTTACATACCACACATCATAACTTTTTTTATTTATTTTTATTTGTTTATCTTATTAAATGTGTATTATATGAATGATGAATAAAAAAATATAAATGTTTCAAGAAGAGTAAAATTAAAAAAAAATTAAAAAAAATAAAAAACACATTGGTGTGTGGTGTGTAGGATGATGCATAGAAATGCTCTTAAAAAAAAAAAATCTGACACTTTTTAATGCAATAAGCTCATGTGGGCCCCCTACTACAGCCAATAAGCTTTAACGCAACAAAGTCCAAATCAATGATCATGGGGCGCAGACTGGGTCTTCTTCTAGAAATAATATATTTACGTATTCAAAACGTGGCATGATCCTTTCCACACAAGGGCGAAACCAGAAAATCTGGTTTGAGAGGCCAAGTTAATAATAATAATTAGGGGCCAAATACTAATTTTTATATAGCCTATCTTATAAAAAAAGTCTTTCAAAATTTAATTTTTATCAAATTCTAAAAATTTTGGGGGCCAAGTTAAAAAAAATTAGGGGGGCCAAATACTAATAATTTGTATATAGTCTACCTTAAAAAGTTTTTCAAAGTTCCATCCTGCTTCCACATGATCATCTAACATAAAATGATATTGGTTCTAAAAAAATTTCCATAACTCTAATATTAATATATATGGTCCACTCCATTTGGATTTTTCCTTTATGCCTCCATCATAGCCTATAAAAAGACCAGCATATATGTGAAGTCTTGCAAGCTTGACATCTTGATGTATATAGCGAAACAGTGTTACGAGAGTGGTGAGCCAGTTGACCGTAACAACCCCTTGATCAACTACCCAGCTTTCACAATTTTCAACACCAAAAACAAGTTCGTGTTTTAAAGGTGTTCACAACTACTATATCATTGCTAGCAATGAGAATGTCACCCACATATACTAGTAAAGGATTGAAACTAGTACTTTGAAGCTGTGTGAAAAGAGAATAATCTGTTTTGGATTGTTTAAAGCCAAGATCAAGAATGGTAGAAGAAAACTTAGCAAACCATTGTCTTGAAACTTGCTTTAAACCATAAAAGGATTTGTTTAACCTACAAACTCTTGTATCATTTTTATCACCAAAACCAGGGGGCAAAGACATGTAAACCTCTTCCAACAAATCTCCATGAAGAAAGGCATTGTTGACATCTAATTGAATTAGATGCCAACCTTTAGCAACAGCTATAGATGGAAGACACTTGATAGTGACCATTTTAGCAACTGGACAAAAAGTATCAAAGTAATCCACTTCTTCTTGTTGTGTGAAACCTTTGGCAACCAACTTTGCTTTATGTCTCTCGAGTGTCCAATCAGATTTTAGCTTTACTCTATAAACCCATTTTCATCCAATTGGACTCTTTCCATGGGGAAGATTAGTTAATGTCCAAGTATTATTGTTTTCTAAGGCTTGAATTTCTTCAGCCATAGCAACTCTCCAATGAGGAAATTTGATAGCTTGGTGATAGACTTTTGGGTTCAACAAAAGTGGAAAGAGCTAAGGTAAAGGCTTTGTGTTTAGAAGACAAATGAGAATAACCAAGTGAATGAGATAGGGGATATTGCTTACCTGATAAAGGACCAAAATTTCCAGTTGAAGGTGGAGAAGAGCAAGCCTGTGAGGATGCCAAATGGCAATGAAAATCTTGCAGGTAACCATTTGGCTTATGTACTCGAGAAGATCTTCTAGGAAGGGAAGGGTCGGGTAAAGACAGTGATTGGATAAGAGTAGGTTCTGTATGAGGAGAAAAAGGTAAAATGGGTTTTGTGGCAGTATGATTAAGAACAAATTCTGCATGATCAATTAAAGAATAACTAATTGGAGTAGATGGAAAAGAAACATGCTGATCAAAAATAGGTAAAGGCAGGAGAATGTTGTGGTGAGGCACTAAGATTTTGATTTAGTGACTTAAAGGGAAAGGTGTGTTCATGAATAACAACATCTCGAGAAACAAAAATAGTATGACAATCAAGATTATAAAATTTGTAGCCTTTAATGGCAAGAGGATAGCCAATGAAAATGCATCTTCTAGCACGAGGAGCAAATTTAAATCAGTTATGAGCTAGGGTAGATGCATAACAAAGAGAACCAAAAACTTTAAGATGTGAATATGAGGGTGGCTTTTGGAAAAGTAATTCATATGGTGTTTTATTTGCTAGCAAAGGAGAAGGAATCCTATTAATTAAGTATACTGCTGTAAGAATATAGTAAGACCAGAAAATCAAAGGAATCTTTGATTGAAAGAGAAGAGCACGAACAACATTGAGAATGTGCTGGTGCTTTCTTTGATCAACTGGATTTTGTTGAGGGATGGCGACACAAGACAACTGATGAACTATGCCTTTAGAAGAAAAGAACCGAGCATAGCAAATTCAGTACCATTATCTGTCCTTATAGTTTTGATGGAAGAATCAAACTGATTGGCAACCATGTTAATGAAATGATGCAATTGCACTCGAGTATTAGATTTAGACTTCATCAAATAAACCCAAGTACTACGAGCAAAGTCATCTACAATGGTTAAAAAATACTTAAAACCATCCAATGACTGATATTGAAAGGGGCATAATATATCACAGTGGACAAGTTGAAAAGGACAAGAAGAAATATGCTCACTGTGAGAAGGAAGTGGCAATCTTTTGTGTTTAGCAAGTGGACAAATTGAACATGGAATGTTATTATTTATAGAAGTAGTTGTTACAACAGAAGACAACAATTTTATTCGAGAAAATGAGAGATGACCCAACCTTTTATGCCAAACATGAAACTCAGAATGATTAGAATGGGAAACTAAAGTAGAATTGAAATTTGAATTACAAGGAAGATTAACATGATCATTTGATTTGTGCAGTATGTATAATCCTCCTTTTGCTTCACCCTTTCCAATCGTTCTCTAATGGGTGAGGTCCTGTATATAGCAAGCATTACTAGAGAAAATCAAGCAACAAGATGTTGATTTGGTTAGTTGAATGACATAAAGAAGATTGAATTTAAAGGAAGGTAAGCACATAACATTATGTAAAATGAGTTGTGGAGGTAGATGAATGGAGCCTATATGTGTAACTCGTGCAGAAATGCCATTGAGCATTTTAACAAACAAGTTATGAGCAGAATGAAAAGAAGTGAAAAAAGAAGTGTAATGGACCATATGATCCGTAGCACCAATATCTATAATCCAATCATCAGAGTAATATGCAGAGGAGATACTGTTTTGATGGAAAAAACAGAAGAGAAAAAGAATTTACCCGAAAGGTGATCAATTGGCGAAGTCACATTGGCTGTCTGAGAGACATGTGACTCAAGATTTGGACCGGACCGGACCGAATGAATTCGGTCCGTCCGGTCCGGTCCAAAATGACAGGTCCGGTCCGGTTTTCTCGATACCGGTCCGGACCGACCGATGCTCACCCCTAAAAAAAATGATAAGTTATTATTTTTTTCCACAGTTTGAATGAATGTAGTGATCAAAGGATATAATTATATTATTAAAGAAAAATAGCTTATAGATGATAAAGAAGAAATTAATAAAGGATGAACAACTTATAATTTAGAATAATCTGATAAAATAAGGACACACCCAAACAATTTTTAAAGATTTGGAGGGGAATCTAATTTTGGTTTATAGAATAATATGACAAAATAAAAGTCTGTCAGTTTGAGATAAGATAGAGTCAAATCTCAAAGATGATCAATAGTGTGATTTTTAAAGAGATTAACTTCTTTTAAGACCCATTTGTTTTACAAATTTGTGCTCATTTATATGTATGGAGTAGAGAAGGGAAAAGATAAAAGAGACCACTTTCTTATATTTTATTTTCTTTTTCATAAAGGCAAATTAGATTAATAAAATTATAAAGTACAATGGTAAGGAATAGGAAATGATACCAACAAATATCCCAAAATAAACATTAATACAGCACATGAAATAGAATAAAAACTCATGAAATGTAATCTAACAGTATCTGTCTTATAATTTCTCGACATGCAGACAAAAAATAAGAAAAAGGCTATCGTGAAGTCTGTTTCTTTGTAAATCCATTAATTGACAATAGGATATGCATTGAAACTATTCATGTTGGATAATGGAGAATAATTAAGTAAGTACGAAGCTCCTAGCAAAAATGGACAGCAGATGGGACACAGTGAGACGTGGAAGCCATTCGTACTGCCAGTAGAGGGTGGCCTGTCAAAATGCGGAGGTGCTTTGTGAGGAGTTTCAACTGGACACCGAGAGACTCGTGATGAGGCGCGCATAAGGCGGTGAGCTGCAATTGCGGGCTATTTGTGTGATTCCGTCCTCACCCAAAATTGTGTGATTCCGTCCATATTTTCAGTCTGTCTCAACTACAGCTGCTTCACCTCGCCCTCTAGGTGTACCGACTGAGATTCCGTCCAAAGGTACCGGCTGTGATTCTGTCTGGCCCTCTCACTGCTTCACCTCACCCTCTAGCTGTTTATTGCCAACGTACCGGCTGTGTCCCTCTGGTAAAAATCTGATGTCGGACTAGAACACGAGGTTCTTCTAATAACTAGTTAAATAAGGAAAGTTAGAGATTGAGATTGAAAAAAATTGCAAACAGAGAAAAAGATTAGGATTTTACTATAAAATAAATCAATCATTTCTTCTAAAGCCCACAAGCTGGGCTTAAATAGCTAATGAAAAATAGAAAAATTGTAATTATTAATAAAGAATAGAATACAGAATAAGATAAATATGACTAAAATCTAGCCTAAGAATTCAGAATAAAATCGTTATTAAAGATAAATATTATCATAAAAGAAAAATAACCAAAAATGATTGAGTTAAACTAAAATTGACGCTTTGGAGATAAAAATGACTGATTTTGGCATCAACAAGGGGCCCACCAGGTGAAGCATTGTGACCACAACGTGCTCGCCAAATAAAGCTTTCCGGATTGGGGTCATATGCGTGATTCTGACACCTGTAACTAAAGTAATAGTTAAAATACGGGTGTCGTCCATTTCTCTTCGCCCAACCAAGGGATAAGTCTCATTACCCAACCAAGAGATAAGTCTCCTAGCCTCAAATCTGCCACTTCTCGCCCAAATCCTTATCTCTTCACAGTTTTGTGCTGGTCTACCTTCTCAAAATAGTCTAGTGCTTTTAACGTTGTATCTATCAGTTGAGCCTCATCGGCCTTGGATTGGGACTCAGATCCCCTTGCATCAGCCTCCCCGGTTGGAAATAACTTGCCCTCGAGTTCACGCCATCATTGACAAAGTAGTGGCTGAGGTGTTTGATGTTAAATACATCCGAAGTTCTCAAATAACTGGGAAGACGTAGTCTATATGCATTGTCGTCGTTCTTTTGGAGAACTTCACAAGTTCCAATCTTCCTATCCTTCAACTTATCGTACTCGCCAACAGCCCAAACAAGATCTCCAACATAAAAAAGGACCTGGCGGCGACAATTGTCAACATGAACCTTGTACATTGCATTGCTCGCATGAATTGCTTGTTTGACTTTGTCGTGTACTTCCCGAAGGTGCTCTACCATCTCAGCCTTGACGTTCAAGCGACCAATCCCTGTGTAATGACCCGACTCAATATTATTAGGGATAATTGCAAATATCTTATGGGGTTCGATAATTGAATTAATTTTTTTTAGTTAAAATTTTATGGATGAAGTAGGATTAAAATTTTTAATGTGAGATATATTTTAAGATAGGTATCTAAATAGTGTTTATTATTTCTTCCCCTATTCCGTACGTGTATTCTTAGACTTCCCATTTGAATAAAATTCTAGATAAAACCATTTTTGGTAAACTCGGCGGATTGGATCCTATCACCTTTCACGCCTCAAAACATTTTGCTATTGTCATCCATTTAAGAATCCTAAACCATACCAAATACTATATTACCCACGGCTCCACTCCCATGCACATGCACGCCTCTCCCTTTCCTTTGTCTAGGGTTTTTATATTCAATCCCCTATCTATATGCGAGTCTCAACCATCCCTCATGCATGATGTAACCCAGGGTTGCCGCTGCCCTCTTCTCATGACCTCGGCCAGCCATACTCCCCGCAGCCCACAGCCTTCATTTCGTCCTGTAACCTCGCCACCCGAAGCAAAACCAACCAGTACGAGCCTCCACCGAAAGCAACACGACCTGTAGATAACTACAGAAACAAGCCAAAACTGCTCTGTTTTTGCACCGAAAAATAGAGCACCGGTTCTTCCCATGCACGGCAATCCCTCAAGCCACCTCAGCCCGTCCAACCGAAAACCTCCCATCATGCACTGTAGCCCAGCCTTGAACCCACAGTGGAGCCACCGAAAACTGCCAAGATTCCTTCCCCACGACGGATCCTCCAACACCACCACAACACCTCCATAGCAGGCCAAACCGAGAGCCACTATCCACGCCTCGCAACAGCTCCTTCACGCCACCGCTACTCACCAGAAAATATTCTCCATCATCGGACGTAGACCATGAACTACCCCTCCCACTTCCAGTCGCTGCTCATCCCCACATGTTGATCACGGTCAGCCTCGACCCTTTTGCCCCTCACGTAAGTCCCAACTCGAAAGCATGCAACCCGTAGAATAAATTTTAGGTTGGTTAGTTAATTACAAAAATGCCCTTGCTCTTTAAGATTTACAGTTTGAGAAATAATTTAGTTTTGAGAGATTTTAGGTTTAGAAAATAGAGGATATTTTTAGTAGTTTAGGTTTTAAATAAAATTACATGTTTAATTAGAAATTTATGCAAATTACATGTTTATTTTTATAGGCGAAAATTACGTGTTGAAAATAATGGTTTAGTGCTGCAAGGTAAGTAGCATGATCATACCCTTATACGTATTTACGGTAAACGGCATGTCTTTTATAAAAATATTATGCATGTATGCCCTCCATTGGAAGCCCCTTTTTACATACCCAAGACATGATAAAATTATGAAAATTCATGATTTTATATAAAGAATTATGCATCAAAGTTATTTATGAGAATCCATGATTTTATATAAATAATTATACATCAAGTTATTTATGAAAATTCATGGTTTTATGAAAGGAGTTATGCATCAAAGGATTTATGAAAAGTTATGATTTTATGTGAGAGTTATGCATTAAAATAATTTATGAAAAGCCATGTATGATTTTATGTGAAGATTTATGCATTAAAATATTTATGAAAAATCATGAACTTATGTGAGAAGTCATGCATAACGACATGTTATGAAAGAATGCGATTTCATTTGAAATCTATGATATGATATGACAAGATATGACAAGTATGTATGTGATTTCTTTTGAAATCTATGATAAAACAAGTATGCAAGTATGATTAAGATGATATATGAATGATAAGATACGTAACGGCCTATGTTATGATACGAAGACGGTACCTATGTTATGGGCATATTGCATTGCCAGGTCGTACATGCTGGTAGTGCACCCAGTATGTCTTCCTTATGTATGGATTCCACAACCCGCGGCCACGGGCAGAATCGGAATCTATTTAAATTCGCTAACCCTAACTCACAGGGGTCAATAGTGGGTATCGGCCTATGACAAGTGAAAGATAAGCTCATGTTCATGTTATTTACGTATGTATTTATGAGTATGCACGTTTTTCAAGGAACCTTATGTTTATTATGTTTATTGTATGATGTGTGCTTATTGAGTATTCAACTCATTTTCGTTTATTTTCATGTTTTTAAATCACCCCAGGTGATGACATTTATGAGGATGAGACTGCAGGACAGGACTTGACCCCAGGAGGCGAGGCAGAGGCCTAGACAGATTTTGCTATGCTTAGTTTTATGGTTTAAGATTTAAGTAAATTATTTTGATAAGCACATGAGACTTTCGTAATTGTTTTAAATAAGTGCTTCCACAGACTCTATGTTGGATTTTAAGTATTAATTAAATTTTATTTTATTTATGGAATCTTTTGCATCTGGCTCGTATTAAAAGGAAAAGTATTAGTCAAGTTCAGTAGTAGCACACTGACTCCCTGAAAATTCTAAAATATTTTTATTGGGGAGCGGGGTGTTACACCCTGGTTCAGGAACCAGATCAAGGACACCTGGCAGATTCTGACCGTATACAACTTCAAATGGACTCAACTGGGTAGTTCGGTTCTTGAATTGATTGTAAGCAAATTGTGCCTGTGACAAGGCGAGGTCCCACTATTTTGGATTAGTACCCTCCAAACTTCAATTCACCACCTTAGTTTGCCCATCTGTTTGGGGGTGGCAGACACTACTAAAGTTTAGCTTCATTTTGAACTTTTTCCATAAACTCTTCCAAAAATTATTTATAAAGTTTGCATCCCGGTCTGAGGTGATAAACCGAGGAACACCATGCAGGCGAATAATCTCCTTGAAATAAAGGTGGGCGATCCGGGTGGCATCTATGGTCTTTTTGCAAGTCACAAAATAGATCATCTTAGATAATCGGTTGACCACGACGAAAATTGAATCCATGGCATGTTGGGTCCTGGGTAAGCTTAAGACAAAATCTATACTGACGTCAAGCCACGGACTGTAACACCCAGGCCCAAGCCCATGAACTATTAATTTATTTAGGTTAATATTTAGGGAAGTCCATTTGAGATTTATCGAGTAAGTTTGAATAGGCGCTACGGGTCCAAAATTTTATTTTGGTGGAATATAGGCTTTTATTAGGTTTGCTAATTACGTTAATATTATTTAATATTTTATGGACAAACTGAAATCTATTTATTTGGTAATTGGCCTGAAAACTTACGGGAATTTTGGAATTAGAGAATAGACCCATTGGGAATTTTGGAAACTTGGCCAATATATATATATCCTCTCATGCACAAAGATGAGTTAAACTATATATAGATCAGCCGCACACAACACAAACCCCTACGTGGCAGGTTTTTTTTTTTTTTTTTATTAAACAAAACATGCATTTTGTTACAGGTGAAAAGCTCGGTGTGGGATGTGTGTGTTGGCCAACCCGCGGATGCGAAGAATTTTTCCACAAAGATATCTATCTCCCTCAATTTGGGTTGCTGCACATCCAAAATTTCGTCAGTTTCCTTTCCTCTATATCTCTTCCACGTACAAGCATATCGTTCACGTTTTGGAAACTACCATTATCAGATTATCAACTATTTGTGGCACCTCCACAAGCCGCACCCTTCCTCCACGCTCAGAGAATCAAAACCCGAAGCCCCACTTCGCACTCTGATCTCCTCCACGCCAGCCCAAACCGCAAGCCATTGCATCCTCCCACGCCAAAACTCTTTCCACATCCACCGTGAACAACCATAAAACAGCCGTTGCAAAATCCAGTCCACACTGAGCATGTTGCCCTCCACGTCCAGGAAGTAACCGCTGCCCCCTGCACCACTCACACGATCGCAAACCACCACCCATGTTCAGCCCATACACAAAACCAGCCGTCCTCCCCTATTTATACATTCACTGAACCAAAAGCAGCGGCCAACCTCCATGAATGGAAATAAAGCTGCCGTCACGCCCCTCCATGCTAAACCAAGTCATGGCCACCGTAAACCGCTAGGAAATAACCCCTCCCCCACCGTAAGCAACCAACCAAACTCCTCTGTTTTAACCCCACAAAAACAGAGCATGGTTTCCATTAAACACAACTTCCATGCAAGCCGCCCAGTCACCTGCCGTCCGTGCACCGTAGCCCAGCCGTGCACTCGCAGTGGAGCCACCGAAAACTGCACGGTCTTCTCCACAATAGAATCTCTAGCTGCGCATCACCATAACACCACCGGGCCAAGCCGAGAGCCACACATTGCAATAGTCGAGGCCACGATGCCACCACCAGCAGCCACAGTAGACGCTGGCGAAAGGGTCTCCACCGTCAAACACTACCCAGCCCTCCACCCCTCTCGGTTCCTCTCCCACGTTAGTTCTCTCTCCCTCTCTTTCCTTGTTGTTTCGTCTCTTTCGTCCAACGTCAAACTCTCTCTCTCTCTCTCTCCGCCGAGAGTAACATTTTCTCTCTCTCCCTCTCAGTGCTCTGTTGTCATGCTCCACCGTCAGCCTCAGCCCAGCCAGCATTCCACCGCTCGCTGCCTCTCTCTCGGTGAGTTTCTGTCACAGCTATTTTTCCTTAGTAAGTGTCTGCCTCTCGGTTCTTTTCTCTAGTATCTGTTTTCTCACAAAATGATCTCACGGGGTCTTGAAGCTTTTACTTCCACTCCGTAAAGCATGTCTAAAAATCTTGTTATTTACAAAAGTGCCACTAAGCCTTTCTACCGTGTAGTTTTCCCGTGAAACCATAAAATTTGTTCCATGAAATTACTTTTTATCCTTAGAGTTATAATCCATGAAAGATCAGTTACATTCCCACTGGGCTCGAATCTTAAGTTAAACCATGTTTTGAGTGAAGTTTTGGTTATGGATATCATGAATTTAATGAGTATATTTTAGTACCAAGATCACGTGAATGCATGAACATGCAATATTATAAGACTAATTTACAGAGTAATATGAGGATCTTGTAGTCGTGTAATTGTTTGGAGTAATTAGGTGAAAATCAAAGTATTTGGGAGGTAATGATATTTTAGAGTTTGAAGATTTTAGACGTTAACAGAAAATAGATTTTTATTTTATTTTATTTATTCTAGGTTTTTAATTATGAAGTGCGTGTATAATTAGAAATTTACACAAGTTATGTGATTATTTATAAGTGACGATTGATATCCACTTGGCACTATTTTGTGAGAAAATTTAGAGAAATTAAAAAGTTCAAGTAAACGGGGTTTCTATGCTAGATTTGCATAAAATGGAAAATGAATTGAGGTTGGTTTGTAAAATGTGCATGTTATGTTTGACAAGAAAATATGAAAACAACCTCAGTTATATGGTCTGCATTTACTCATGAAATCTGTATGAAAGAGAAAAATGATTCTTGACATGAATAGTGTAGACACGAGCAATATTTGACATATTTTTGAAATATACAAAAGAGCGAATATGAAATCTGAGAATTTGTGTACATGTTATACAAAAGTGCCTGTTTTTGATCATATGAAAAGGAGATGAATATGTTCAACACTCTGTTTGATATGATATGTATCTGAAAAACCTTTGGCATGACTTGCTGATTCTGATTGTTGTTCTAATATGATACTTCTGATTTTGTTATATGGTTGGTACCAACACTTCTGATATGATATGAGTGCACCCACTTTGGAAACAAAGTGTTTTTTCTGATGTTCTTTCCTGAGTACACCACTCGAAATTCTAAGAATGACTCGGGGAAAGTTTCACATTCTGATACTGCCTGGTTTGGCCACCGAGGATCGCACAACCCTACCACAGAGATTAAACATGGTATATGATATGATATAGTGATACGATATCATATGATAAAATAAAGATGTTCAATCATGTTATGCCAAAGGGTCTTTGAATATGAACAGTTTGAAATGTCGCTTTGATGTTTTGATAACATGTTTTTTTGGGATATGCATTCTGAAAATGAAATGTTTTGTTTCCGCATATCGAACTCTCTCAGAAGGGTCATGTTTACATACTAGCATATGCTCTTTACTTATTGAGTTGTTGATAATTCACCCCCTTATCTCCGCAATATTTCCAAATATTTTGGACGTTTCAGTTGAGGATCAAGAATAGAAAGCATGGGTAAGACTGTGTGAGCATAGTAAATTATGTACAAAAATGGTACTTTGATTATTGGAGAGTTTATTTAGTAGTTTTGTTTTGCTCTATTGATTTGACATTCTGAAAGTTTGACATTTATTTTGGGGTAGTCAGTTTAAAACAATGAGATCTATGTGTAATTGAGAAATTAGAGTTTACTTTTATATGGTGATATATGATTTTAAGTGAAAGGTCGTAACTCTCCAACCCCTCTAGGATGGAAGTGTTATACGGACCATTAGGTATATGTAATGGAGTGTAAAGGCCAGCATTGGTGAGGGTTCCCTTTCCTTTTTGGCACACAAAACATCTCGCCATGTATCGTGCCAAATCATTAATCAACTTGGGCCAGTATTAATTTGCGGCGATTAAAACCAGAGTCTTTTCTCTCCCAAAGTGCCCATCACCATGCGATTCCCATATAATGTGCTCTCTCAAGGAGCAGTAAAAGATACACAATTGTAGGCGATGAAATAAAAATATGTCGTGCAAAAGAAAACCACTTCGCCTTCCCACAGTTACTTCTTTAAGAATATTTTCAAAGGATGGATCTTCAACGTACAAATCCCTTGTCAAAGCTCGCCACTCTAGTACTAATGGTGGTGAGGAGTAACACTCGTTGGCTTAAAGCGTCTGCAACCCAGTTCAAGCTCCACGATTTGTGCCTTAACGTAAACTCTTGCAAATAGGTGACCCACTTGGCATATCGTATACTCAGCTTGTGTTGCTTGTTGATGTACTTCAACCCCTGATGATCAGTAATCAGAATGAACTACTTATGTACCAAATAATGTCACCAGTGTTTCAAGACTGTACAGTGGTGTAGAACTCCAAGTCGTATGTGGAGTAGTTTTTTTCCGATCCTCATAGTTTCTCACCAAAAGATGCAACAGGTCGTCCTTCTTGACTTAGGACACGGCTGCCATTACCCACTCCAAAGCCATCGCAATTCACCTTGAAGATCTTCTCAAAATCAGGGAGTGCCAGAACTGGTGCTTTAGTCATCTTTTGCTTGACCAGCCAGAAACCGGTCTCTGCTTCCTCAAACCACTAGAATGTCCACCATTTCAGGAACTCTGTGATGGGTGTGATTAGAGTACTGAAATTGTGGATGAATCATCAATAAAAGGAAGTCAATCCATGGAAGCTTCGCACATCGTGTAGGGTCTTTGGGGTTGGCCACTATAAAATGGCTTCCACTTTGGATTGATTTGCGTGGACACCATCTGTGGAGATGACAAATCCAAGGAACGTAATAGAAGTGGCGTAAAAGGAGCACTTTTTCTTGTTGACAAACAGACACTCCTTTCATATTGTCTCGAAAACATCTCTGAGGTGTTCTACATGTGCCTCCCACATCGGACTTTAGATGACGATATCATTGAAATAGAAGATGACAAACTTTCCCATAAACGACTGCAGTACCTGATACATAAATCTTGTAAATGTACTGGGTGCGTTGGATAACCCAAAGGGCATGACCAACCACTTGTAGAGACCGTGTTGCATCTTGAATGTCGTCTTCCACTCGTCGCCAGGGCATATTCAGATCTGGTGATACTCGCTTTTAAGATCAATTTTGGAAAAGATCTTAGAGCCTAACAACTGATCTAGCAAGCCGTCTAGGAGGGGAATTGGGAATCTCACTTCATGGTGATTTTGTTAATGGCTCTGTTGTTCACACACATGCGCCATGAACCATCTTTCTTGGGTACCAGGAGGGCAGGAACTACACATGGGCTCATACTCTCATGGATGTAGTCCTTCTCTAACAATTCCAGCACTTGGCACTGCAATTCTTCTAATTCCTTAGGGCTAAGGTGATATGTTGCCCTGTTGGGTAAACTAGATCTTGGCACCAAGTCAATCTAGTGTTGTATATCTCTCATGGGTGGAAGGCCAGAGGGAAGGTCTTTTGGCATTAGATCTACAAATTCATATAGTATCTATTGAACTTCTAGCAGTATCTCATGGTCCATCCGCCATGATTGTCACATGGCACCAAGGCAAACACCATGCCTTCTTTCTTTGCCTCCTCCAAGAATCTAGCCTCCAACAGAAGAGCTTGTCCCTTTTTGCCCTCAGGGGCAGAAGCAGCTCCCTCCCTACAGGGTGCTAAGGTGACCTTATTTTCTTTAATGCTAAAGGAACAGGTGTTTTTACGTCCATCGTGAATCACACTTCAATCATACTGCCACGCCATGCCTAGCAATAAATGGCAAGCATCCATGGATACCATTTCACATCACACATTGTCAAAATACTTCCAACCAATTGAAAAGGAGGCCGAACATTGTTGGTCAACGGTGACTTCGCTACCCTTCTTTAGCCACGACAGTTTGTATGGCTTCGGGTGTTGGTCTGTCTTGAGTTGCAGCTTTTGAATTGCTTCCTCGGAGAACACATTCTCACAACTACAACTATGTATGATTAGTCTGCACACCTTCTCAAAAATAATGCAGGTAGTGTGAAAGATATTAGTTCTCAACTAGTCTTCGCTCGACTCCCCCTTGGGAGTTAGTAAACTCTTCTTGACAACAAGAGTCTCATTAACATCTCTGTGCAAGACATCCCCTTCCTCACCACCTTCATCATAGATGAGCTCGCCCATGCTTTCAACATCCTCCATGTCATCCTCATTGATCAGGAGGTTTTTCCCCTTTTGGGTGGTAGACTTTCCGCATTCTGTCGCCCTATGACCGAGCTCCACGTATCTGAAGCACCAAATATTGGGGTTCAAACTCTGACCTTGAGTGTGTCGTAGAGTAGGGCGAGTCTCCTGCGGACAAACCCCCTGTGTGTTTTGGTTGCCCCTTGGCGTAGGTCGCCTGGTTTGTTGTTTCTCCACGACTAAAGCACATTCATAGGCTTCAAAAATGCCTAGAGAGAGTGGAGGTTGAAGACATCTTGTAAGGGCTGCCGCAAACTACCCAAATATTGCTCTTCAGTTTTCAAAAGATTATTACGGACCACCATGTAATACCCTGATCCTTCCTTCCTTCTGACGTAAGCAATTACATCTAATGCGATAGCCTGTCTGCTTCTCTTTAGTGGCTAAGAGTTTTGTTATGCGTGCCAGACCTCGATGGTGTCTTTTAAAAGATACTATGTAATTTATAAAGCTAGCTTTGTGTTTTAAAGTTATCTGTATTTTAAATGGAAGATTCTTATGATTATTTAACTAAGTAATATTTGAAATAACTCAATTATAATGTCTTTGAAGAGTTCCAAAAATATTATAATTGTGGGGAATCATTTTATATAAATGATTCCAGTTATTTAAAATATTACATGATTTAAATAATGATAGAATCTTTAAATTAATTTAATGGTTTTATTTTCTTAAATATTTTAAGTAAGACTTCATCATTTATTAATGATGAAGGAATATTATTTTAAATAATATTCTATCTTAATTCCTCTCAGTGCTTTTAATTAAGTTAGCGTTTACGCATTTTCAAATAAGTATTTAAGCTTCATAGTTAGACTATTTTATTGATCTCCAGACGTCGGGTTTTAGGATCCCTCTCTCTTTCTCCCTCACTTCTCCCCAGCTCTCTCTCTCTCCTCTCTTTCTCCCTCTCGGCTTGCCCAGTACGCAGCACCCACGCCCGAACAGCTCCAGCCCACAGCCTGGCACAGCCATGCGCTGGTGAGCCTCACCGCCCCTCTCCCCGGCCTCCTCTCACGCCGGTGAGCCTCCACCTCTCGATGTCCCTCTCTCTCATGCACGATTTTCCCCTCCTCTGCTGCCGTACACTGCCACCCACGGTGGGTGACCACCCTCTCCGGCACCCTCAAGCCACCACCAAGCTACCTGACCACCCATGGCTCAGATCCACCACCCATGCTCCCTCACTCTCTCTCACTCTCACACGGCCTCTCTCTCCCTCTCATGCACAGCCAGTCCTCTCACCACCACCGTGGACCACCGCTCGACCACCACTGAGCCTCCACGACTCCACCAGCAAACCCCCTTAGTTTAGCCTAAGCCCAAACCACCACTTTATGTGGTGTGTAGTCACTACACGTGATGGACAGCCACTGCCCGTGGCTGACCGTCACTGTACAAGGCTAGATCCACCGTGATACAATCCTTGCCAGCATCACAAGGCCACCTTAGGCCCTTTCAAGACCACACCTAGCTATCCAAACGCCTAAATAGTCACCGTACGCGGTGTAGCCACCCCGTACATTCGTTCTGACGTTATTATTGTGATTGCTAGCGAGCAACACACAGGTTATCCTGACGATGGTATAACTCTCTATCCCTCGCTATTTATATTAGATGCTAGCGGGTTGGCTAGGTTGTGGACTGTGATGTTAATATTGTGGAGTGTGCTGTGTAGTATGGTGGTGTAGGTTGTGATGTGAAGTGTGGGGCGTAGTTGGGAAGTGTATTGTGTAGTGCTGTAGGCTATGCTGTGAAGTATGGCTGTAGTCCAAGGCGACGGGTGTCGCTGTGTAATCGGCTTATAGCCAGGAGTAAGTGTGAAGTGGCTAAAAAGTATCAGAGTAGTGCAGCGGAAGCATGACTGGGCAACGTCATGAAGTGATATGGCCAAGCAAGAAGTCGTGCTGGTGATGAGTTAGGATGTATGTAAGGTGACGTGATAAGGTCACGGTGTAGCTTGGGAATGGTCTCGAGTTATATGACGTGATGTAAGATGTAGTTATAAATGGAGTCTTATCGTGTTAAGTATTGGGATGAACTGTCTAAAGGGACAGGTAGCACGAAGAGTCATGCTAGCCGAGTAAAACAAGGTTGGTATTGGAGTATGGTGCTTGTCCATACGACCCTATGACCAACGCAAGATATGTTGGTCTTAGGTGTTAAAGGGATAGCTACGTGTGTTATCTGGTTAGACACACGCGCCGGACGGATTCACCATATGTAATGGGTAATCTGTCCTAATTATGGTTACACGGTGCTTAAGCCTCAGAGTGGCTTGGAGCCATGTGACGTGTATAGATGGTCATGAGAATTAGAGTGAACTAAGATATATGAGGGTAATGACAGGTATACTGTCTAAGAATGGGATGCATGAGTTAGTCGGTCTAAGTCATGCGTCGGAATGTGGTTAATGAGAAGAATGAGACAGAGGTCATAGTGTCTTAATCCTAAGGTGAATCGTGGGTTCACCCTAGTGAGTAAGCACTCGAAGTAGAACGTAAGGTTGAAGGGAGTAGTGACTGTAAATGGGTCCCCGAAAGTTTTATCATAGTACGAGATACGTAAGAGCACGGGATAGAATGAAAGTGTTCTACGTAAAGCATAGCTCTATTTCTAGTTCAATTGCTTATGCACTAGATAGAGAATGACATTAAGGTTATGTATGCATGTAGGTTGCCATCTGACACGTGCATGAATGGATTGTATGATATGAAAGTAGCATGGAGTCTAGGTAAGTATTATGTTCATGCTCTTCTAGAGTTTTCTAAAAGATACGAAGAAGAAAATGAAAAGCTTCTCCTTTTGGAAAATGAAGTAAAGAAATGCTTTCCCTTTTGAAGGGCAAACGTTTTACAAAAAAGAAGCAAAGCACGAATAACGTCTTTAAAGTATAAGTACGTACGGCCCGCTTTGGCAACCCCTGTTTACACACCCAAAAGTATTAATTGTACACATGTGAATTGGATGACTATACGTAGTATCTATTGTTTGTATTTTCAAAGAAAAGACATGGCATGAAAAGACGGTTTTCGGGCTCTCGCCCCAAACGATGTTTTCTCACGAAATGACATTTCCTCATGAAAGCATGAAATGAATGAAAAGATGAAAGCCCATGCTAATGCACATGAAATGAATGAAAGCTGCAGCTCTCTAGAGCTGCCATGAATGAATGAATGTAAAGAAAGAAAGGCATGAGCATGTATGAATGTATGAAGTTACGTAACAGCCATATGAATAAAAAGGGGTACCCAAACGAATGAATTGGCAGATTGTAATGTCGGGTAGTAGTATCTAGTAGTGCACCCAGTACTGCATCCCTGACGGAATGGGATTCCAACCCGTGGCCACGGGCGAATCCATTGGCCATAGGGCCGCTAACCCTAATACGCGGGGCATAACAGTCTGCACTAGCCTATGAAAGTGAAAAAAAAAAGAATGTATGAATGTATGGCATTCTTTAAGAAATGAAGGCAGTAACGGGGGAAACGTTTTATGAAAAGAAAAGTATGTTTAGAAAAGAAAAGTTCCGTCTACTGATGTTTACGAAGGAAAGCATGTATGCATGTACGTATAGTATGTATAAAATGATGAATGCATGACTGAAAACCTATGTTGTTATATTTTAACGGTATGAAGTAATACTTACTGAATATTCGACTCATTTTAGTTTTTATGTGTGTCCCTCCCCCCACAAGAACTGAATGAGCAGTACGCTTTAGGACGGATTCGACCAAAAGGGGAAGAGCACGAAGATCTAGGCATGAGGGTTTTAAATGTATAAAATGCATTTTTATTTTAAGATTTATATTTTTCACTCTTTTAACCCATAAACCTCTTTTATTAAAAAACACATTTTATTTTATAACGTAGAGTCTTGTACTCTGGGAAGGATAGTAAAATATTTTAAATTGGACGGTAATTCTCGTCGTCTTTTCTAAAATATTTTGTAAAAGGACCTATCTCAAGGACGGGCGTTACACACTAACTGATAAAACTCCTTGGTGTACTCATCAACGGATTCATTCCCTGCCTCAGTGTTTGAAGTTGCTAAAACAAGGTTTAAGTATATCTGAAGGGTAAAAAGTGACCCTTCATCTTTTTCTTCATATTCTCCCACTCGCCAATCTTGGCTTTACCCTGTTGTTCTCGAGACCGCTTCAACTGCTCCCATCAGGTAGATGCTCGGCCCTTTAGTTTGATGGCGACTAGTTTCACCTTCATACAATCTGGGACATCCTTGTATTCAAAGATATGTTCAACTTCGTGCAACCAATAGATGAAGCCCTCCGCTTGCAGAGTACTAGAAAATTCCGCTAGATCCACTCTGAAGCCTAGGTTTCCACCTCGTTCCTCCTTAGCACCGTACTCCTGAAAAGGAGCACGATTGTGATACGGGTTCTTAAAACTGGATTCAGACTCTTGATCATAAGTCTGGCCTCCCAGGTTTTGGGCCTCTAGACGCTGGGATAGTTCTGCTATTTGCCTCTACAAATTTGCAATCATCCCATCCTGTATGTTACGATCGCGGGATGGACTTCCCCATTCGAAACCTGTCCACATTGACCACGACCTCTACCACTAGCCATGAAAACTAACGATAATTCACCCCAAGAAAACGCTAAAACTCTGATGTCAACTAATACCAGACTAGAATAGGAAGTTATTTTGACGGCTAATTAAACAACGGAAGCAAGAGATTGAGATTGAGATTGAGATTGAGAAAAATCGCAAATAGAGAGAAACTCTGATATTAGGGTTTTACTATAAAATAAATCAATCCTCCCTTCTGAATCCCACAAGTCGGCCTTAAATAGCTAATGAAAAATGGCAAAATTGTAATTATGGCCAAATAATAGAAATACGGAATAAGATAACTATGACTAAAATGTAGCATAAGAAACCGGAATAAAATCGTTACTAAAGATAAACATTACCATAAAAGCAAATTGAACAAAAATGAAAGATTTTGAGGTTGACAAGGGGCCCACCAGGCAAAACATTGTGACCATGACATGCGCGTCGAAGAGAGATTTCCGGATTGGGGTCATTTGAGCGATTCTAACGCCTGTAACTAAAGTTATAGTTAAAATACGGGTGTTACCCATTTCTCCTTGTCCAACCAAGAGATAAGTCTCCTCGCCCCAAACCTGCCACTTCACGCCCAAATCCTTATCTCTTCCTGCTAGTTTTGAGCTGGTCTACCTTCTTAAAGTAGTCCAGTGCTTTTAATGTCACATCGGTCAGCTGAGCCTCATCGGCCTCGGATCCTGCTGCATCACAATCCCATTGGAGTTTGGTTATATTGTTTGGTGTAGATGAGCTGATCTTTTTATTTTTGCAAAGTTATAAAGAAAAAAAATCATCGTTTCTTGGTAGCCAAGCCATAGCATAATTTCTTGGTAGCCATAGCATCGTTTTTGTTCCTTGTAATAATTCTCCATAGCTATTTATCATTTTTTTTCCATTACTTACTATCTTGGTAATTTTCTTTGCGTAAAAAAAAAAGGTCTTAAAAACTTGTTTTCCTTGAAACAATTTTCTTTGTACTTTATGCCATAGCATTTTACAATAATTTGTGTTCCTTGAAATTTCAAATGGAGGAGCTAGGGTAGTTTTAAATTAGTATTATAACACATATATTTGACTGTTCCTTTGACGTATTGCAAAAAAAAAAAAATCTTAATTGGGGACTGGCTTCAATGCTTATGCTTATTATTTGGTTTTATACTACTTTATCTTTAGATATATTCTTGGATTTAATGGTTTGCTATTTGTTGTTTCCTTGGTTTTAGACTTTTTCTGTTTGACGGTTTTCTTTAGATATGTTCGTGGGTTTGATGGTTTGATTGGTAGTAGTTATTGAACTTCTTTGTTTTCATGCTTCAATGCTTATATGCTTATGCTGGCTTCAATGCTTACGCTTATGTTTATTATTTGGTTTGCTATTAGTACCCATTCGGAGTAGTAGTTATTGGGATTGATCATTTGCTGTTATTATACTTGAGATTTTTCAGGCTCATGACTTTAGAGGTCATATATTTGAACCCCATCGTTTTCATGCAAACCAAACAAAATAGCAATGTGCCTTTTATGTGCTTTTATGAAGAGCAAGTGCTTCTAGGGCAACTTTTGACCACATGGAGACTGCTGATATTTTCAGCAAGTGCTTGTATGAATACAAATCTGCTATTAAAGATTATATATTTTCTTTAATTGTATTCATTTGTTCTGCTAAGAAAGATTATATTTTTCCTTTATTTGTATCAAACAAATTTTAGTACTTGCTAATATTAAACCAATATTTTTATTCATGGTTACTTAGGAAACTCCTCCACTAGAGTTGGCATGGATTCTGACATGAAGCTCGAATAACGAGTGTGTTGATGTAATGCCTGATAATGATGAAGATAAAAATGACACCATTGAAGAACCTAAGGTTGAAACGTCATTTTCATTTGAGGAAGAGGTTTGGTCTTACTATATGAACTATGCTAAGCATATGGGATTTGGATTGCATAAAAGGAGTTCTAGATAAGGAGAAGATGGGAAGATCAAATGGTTTACGTCGGTATCTGCGCGATGAGGCACATCAAAGACTCAGGCTACTGATGTTTTCAAGCCAAGACAAATAGAGAAGAAAGAGTGTAAGGCTAGGATTAATGCAGTTTTAAATTATGAAGGCAACTTTGGGTGCCAACGTACAATAAAGACACATTTTAGGCTGTAATGTCAGCTACACAAATTGAGTGAAAACATGAGTGCATTTTTCGATGACAATATTAACTCCAAGAGCACATTAAAACAATTTGTAAATCAGTACGACTCAGCCTTTAGGAGGAACATAGAGAATGAAGTTCCTGTTGACTTTGCATCGTTTAACACCGAGATTACTTGCATTAGTCATTATCATATTGAGAAGCAGTTTCAAAAAGCATACACAATTGCAAAGTTCAAAGAAAAATGAATTTCGAAGATTTTTATATTTAAGTCATATTCTATAGCTTTACCTTCATATATATTATGACCTGTGGTGGTTAAAAACATAAAACAACTAAAATACGTCAATGACTCAGTAAGAAACTCATCATAACGTAAACATACTTAACATAAGGTTTTTCATAAAATATTTCATGCTGAGAATTAAAATCATGATCATTCATACATATGCTTATGACATACATGACTTATCTTGGCTTATCTGACTTATCATTCTAGCCCACACACTTAACCCTATGTGCAAGGTTGTGCACCAGCCCCACATCTTGCAACAACAAGGAGAGCCGCTAATAGTATTCTAACATAATATGATAGACCATACTTAGGTTCATGGCTTGCACGTCCACCCATAAATCGCATAGGTATCATGCATTTAAATGACCATCTTATTAACTGCTTTAAGCTTATCTTACATATAATCTTGTGAAAGCTTACGTGTCATAGGCAACGTGAGATGCATAATACATATATAATTATAATATGTGGAATGAAGCATGATGAATGATGTGTTTGCAAATATCATGGCATGCATGGTACATAAACACTGACTTTCAAACAACTAGCTTTAATAATAATATATATAACTAGCTAACATATGTTAGTTCTAATTTAAAATCTCCTAAAATTTTAGACATAAAATTGATCACGATGCGATGGAGGGACAATGGTGGTTGTGGGTAGAAGGAAGAGACAATGGTGGTCTTGCCGTATTTCATGGTGGGGGAGATGAGGCTGCGGCATGCTTATGGTAAGAGAGAGTTAAAAACAAAAAAGCATAGGCTTGAAGAGGTAGGTGCATGTACATTGCATAGGACTCTATTTATAGGATTTTATACTATGCAAGTGATTGTATGGATTGGGTTTAGGAATTTTAAGGTGAAGAGGATTCTAGAATTGTAATCGTAGTGACTTTGGAAATTAAAACGTACTCTAGTAGTTTAATAAATGTAGGATTATGAGTGACTGAAACAATGTAGGGAACATCAATTAGTGATGATTTTAAATTGAAATAAATTTCTAATATCCAATCTTTAAATTCTAAAAGGAGTTTAACTCATTTAATAGATAATAAATAGAATTTAACCTAGTTATTGAACCTAATTAAAACTCCTAATCAACCTCAATAATTTATCGCTCATGAGCTTATTCAATATGACCCATTAAATATAATTTAGGTCTAATAAAAATTATTAATATTTCGACTTTAGAATTATTGGGCAGGGCCATAACATATGGTGCAAAATATACGTACTGTAACACCCCGTATTTTAGTGTGTTTTTAATGAAGGATTATTTTAATTAATTTAAAAATTGATTCTCTGTTTTAAAATCTTGGGGGTTTTATTATATTATTTTTATAATATTTTTAAGTTGTGAAAATGATTTTTATGGATTTTCTTAATATTATTTATTTTTTTGCATTTAAATTGATTTTTAATTTAAATTAGTTAGATTATGGGTTTTAAAATTATTATTGTTTTAATTAAGCATTTCACTGAGTTTGAATTATTTTATTTAGTTTATGGTTTTAAAATCATTTTCGTTGGATCATTTTTGAGACTCCAGTTATGAGGATTGGATCTCATTTCTTTTCCCTTATCTTTTCTTTTCCTCTTTTTTTTTTTCTTTTCTTTTTCTTTCTTTTTTCCTTCCGGTTTCTTCCTCACTGCTTGACCCTCTCTCTCTCTCCTCTCCCCCGTGCATTTCGACTCCCTAGCCCCAGCACCGCCGCCGGCCGTCCGTGGCCCTCACCGCCGGCGCCGTTCGCCTCCCCAGTCGCCGGCGACCTCACCCCATCATTTTCAGACCTTCCTGTGCCGCCGTGAGCCGCCACGCACGGCTTGAAGCCGCCCGGCCTTGTGTGCTCCAGCGCCGCCGTCCGGCCACCTTCGGTCATCATTTCTTCACCACTTCATCACCAGCCTCTTGCCGTCTTAACCCACCCAGTTTCGGCTCCGATCCGTTGCCGGAGCCACCTCCACGAGCTCATCTCCGTTTCGGCCTTTTTGGCCTTCCACCGCCGTTTCAGCCGCCACCCACAGCCAACCGTCACTTCCACTAGCTTCACCGACCTCCCTAGACCCTATTTTATCAATTCCAAGTCTTTGTTTGACCCCGTTTGAAATTGGGTATACTGTGTATTTCGGCCACAGTGTTTTTACACTGTCGAGTTGCTGCTTTGGCGCTTCCGGCCCCTCTGTGATCCTCCGAAAATATTTTTATAGCGTCGTAAGTATTTTTCCAAACATGTTTTGAGATTTTAATATATTTTTGCGCTAACTCATTTATTATTACTATGATTGGTTGGTTGTGCCGGACTGAGTCCGAGGAGTTTTGGGGGTCGGATGGATTGGAAGTTGGAGTTGTATTTGGTTATTGGATATTGTTGTTGGTTTGGTACATTACATGTGCATGCATGTTCATGTTTGTAAATTGAAAACTGGATTTTCGTGTAATTGCATTCATGTTCATGTGTTTATGAATAATTGGGTTTTTATGTGATTTAAAGAAAAAGAGACTGTAGGGATGGTGGTAAGCAGGGATGGTGGTATAGTCCCGCCTGCGATTCCCGCCTACAGTGTACGCGTAGGGATGGTGGTAAGCAGGGATGGTGGTGTAGTCCCGCCTGCGATTGCCGCCTACAGTGCTCTAATGGGTACCCCTTGTGTGTAAAGGAACTGTAGGGATGGTGGTAAGCAGGGATGGTGGTGTAGTTCCGCCTGTGATTCCCGCCTATGGTGCATTCGGTAGGAATGGTGGTAAGCAGGGATGGTGGTAGAGTCCCGCCTGTGATTCCCTCCTATAGTGTCCTATAAATGTTTTTATGCGAATCTTTTTCTGGAAAAATAACGGATTATGTTTTTGGGCCAAAATGGGATTTTGGCGTGTGTTGGAAAATATTTATTTTTCGAGAAAAAATGATATTTTGGATCTGGTACAGAGTACATCATATGCATGCATGGTTGGTAGCATTAATATATTTTGATCTGGGAGATTGTTTGGATTATTACTTACCTGCGGTACTATTTTATGGTACTGTAGATTTTGATGCAGGTGAGGTTGTGGAGCTTGTGGGATCGGCTCCCTGGAGAATGTGGCATGTGGTTATTGTCAATTTGAATTATAGAATTTATTTCTCGCATTGTTTATGTATTTGGCTTTTGTTGTAATTTTGAATATTTATTTTGGATAATTTTTGTATTAAATAAAATTCTGGTACTTAGTAGACTTATTTATTTTAACCGCTGCGACTCTTTGGTGCTCTGGTTGCACGTTGCACACACTTAAGTACTTATCGTTGGGATGTGTGACCCATGTTGTCATCATATAGACGTCATGACTCCTGTGTTGTTTTGTACGTGGGAGTCGGGGCGTCACATGTACATAGTTGCTGATAAAATTAAAGTAAGTGATGAATTTATAAAACATTCAAATTTCTTTGTCTTGCTAGATAAAGATCTCCTGGAGGTTAAATGCAGTTACAAGTTGTTTAACTACAATGCATGTGTTCGATTGTGTTGTAGTCTAAAATTGTAGTTAGCTTTGTGGTGCACTGATTGGTTTGTTGTTATTTGTCCAAAATTGTAGTCTGAAGCATTGTAGTCTAAAATTGTAGTTAGCTTTGTCATGCACTGATTGGTTTGCTATTATATATGTCTAAAGTTGTAGTTTGAAGCATTGTATGCTACCTTATATTTATATAATATAATTAATGCACTTTGAATAATAACCAAGTCAAATGACCTCAAACATCAGTAACCATGGATAGTAGTAGAGTATGTTATGGGGAACATGTCATTGATCCTGAAAAAAAGAAGCACCCAGGTAGAAAATTAGAAGGAAAAAGAAGTTATGACCCTTCAACTAATCAAACTGATAATATAATCCCAAACTTAGGCAACTAGTTGGTAGTGGACCCCCTTGTGCTGATATATAAAGATCTCCTTGTGCTGATATGTTCCTACATATTTACATTTTGTATTAATTAGTTGTTAATCTTTTTCTACATTCTATTTAGATCGTTTTCTGTTATTTGGATATAATAGTTGCTATTATTTGCAATTAGTATACTTGGGTTTGCTGTTATTATATTTGGATTTGCTGCTATTATACTTAGGTTTGCTGGCATTAATACTTGGGTTTGACGGTTATTGGGTTTGATGGTTGTTATTATTGGGTCCGAGACATTAATATTTTGTTTGTTTATGAATAGCAATGTTTGAGTCACTTAGTATCTAATATGTTATTGTGTATGGAGCAAAATGAGGGACGATGGTTTTTTGGATGCCAAAACTATATGGTAAAACTTTGTATCATTGTCCCCTATTTCATGTATTCGTAATCTTCTTTGCTAATATATACTGCTCAATTTTGCAAGTTGGGCATGCTTGCGGATTTTTCTATTTGTATGATTATGAAATACCAATATATGCCTAAAAGTCAATCAAACAATTACAACAATCAATTTGATAGATCAAAACGTGACTTCGAAAAGATACAAGCAACAATAAACACACTACAACATAATTTGCCTTTTGTGACAGAGAAAACTGTCACCAAAAATCAAAGAAACGTCACTAAAGACATTTGGTGACGGTTTGAAACCATCACCACGACTGTCACCTAACGTGTGTCACAGAATATATTTAGTGACACTTTACTGCTGAACAGTCACTAAAAGTATTTTTAGTGATGGTTGGAGTTGTTCCGTTTGAAGTGACGTTCGAATGTTATATTGTTTTGTGACGGTTGAAAACTATCACAGAAAGTAACTTTCAGATGTAAATTTTTACGTCCGAACGCCAACCCGAGCAATTTACATTCAAATGTCATAAGTTGACGTTCGTTGATTGATTATAGTTCGAACGTATAATATTTGCGTTCGGACATTTATACGTTCGAACGCATTAAACGTTCGAATTTATGTTCGAACGTTATGGGAACACAATCCGAACGTAACGATGATAACGTTCGGACGTGTGTTCGAATGTTAATCGTCAAATCATGTATTTACGTTCGAACGTGTGTTCGAACGTGAAATCTTGTTGGAACGTTTTTTTTTTTTTTTACATTTGAACGTACAGATCAGAAATACACTAATTTCATAAAATTAAGAAATTAAGAAATATACTAATTGTATCATATTACACACCATAAATATTCTACAACTAAAAATGTCTTAAAAAGTTCTAAAATTAGATAGTAAAAGTTATGTACACGAATTAAAGTGAGAGAATTCATTTCTTCTTTCCTCACCCACCCTGCTTCTGTTGCAATGACATAACACGCTCCATTTGCACCATCATCTCCCGCTGCACTTGCTGTTGGACTTCGTTGCGCATTCTTTCTTCCTGGTCTTTCTGTTGGTCCTGCAAACGCGTCTTTAAATGAGATTGTCGCTCTAAGATGGACTCCAACTCTTGCTGCCTCGACCTCATATACTCATTCTCGCATCGTGCGGCTTCCAAATCTTTGGTAAGATTATTAATTTGTGAAGTCGAAGAGGATGAGGAGGATGAACCAGAATGCTTGAAAGATCGCCCCAAACCTCTTGTCATACTAGAGTTGGGCCCGAGCACTTGCGTGAATATGGCTATGTCACTCGGAGAGGATTCTCCAATAACTGACTGTATCTCCATCATTTTTTCCTGTCACGCCAAAGAAAACATACAATAAGTAACGTATTAAAAGAAATAAAAAATAAATTTTTCACATGTTGCATAATTTATTTAACAAAAATAACAACGCTTACATAATTATCTGCAGCGACAGGATCCATCCACTCACTACTCTCATTAGTGTGAGCAGCAGCGTAGACATGAACGAGGAAAACGTTTTTTGGATCATCACGTTTCTAACAAAGCCACATTAGCAATTTTAAAAAGATAATATTAGTACTTAAATAAAAATAGTTAAATAAATAAATATATTCTATAATATTATTAATTACCATTTTCTCAGCAAGACGGTGGAATGCTCTTGAACCAGCATGATGGTGGACAGTCAAAGCAGATCTATTATTAGCATTTGTAGAACTTAAATGCTACAAAATTAATTAAGAATGTTAATTGATATATATATACATAAAATATATAGCCCAAATGTATATATATGTAAATAATCATTAGATATTATTAATCTATAATACCTGATAATCTGAAGTTGCAAAAAGATCACAACACTTTCTCCAATCGTCTAACTTCATCTGCTGGAAAGGGGATTGCGCAGCCTCTTCAACCGTCTCAAACTTCTTGAAGTGGTCATGACATCGTCCCTTGTGACGTCGGAATATTGTAGCCATCAACTCATTCACAGTTCTCAAATCCTCGCTACGGCCAAAGTCGAGTTCGAATTCATCCTAATAAGCGAATTACGTCAAAAATATAATATACTAATATAGTATACAACAAATGTACTCTCAACGTAAACTCACTAGCACACGGCTCCGAATGTGCTCCTTAATCTCGAGCGAAACATCTCGCCATGATCGCACATAAAATGGAGCATAAGCTTGAACAACTGTACCAATATATGAGGAAAGCACTGCTGCACTATCATCCACGCCTCCAGTGGAATTATCAAGAATGTTGACCTTGAGTTTTTCATGCCTTGGACATTTCTCAAGAGAAATGCCACGTCTATAACCATGACCGTGATGAGCGGATGCATCAACTATTAGATATAATATAATTATATCTATATAGTTATTGAGATAAAAGTATTGATATATAATTAACTATATTGCTATTTTCTTACTGGTAGGTGTCGACTGATTGTCGTTCTCTTGTGTCTGCACTTGATCTTCAGGAGGGAAACACTCGGGTGGGGAGTCTTCAATAGGTTCGGGACTTGGACTAGGCGGAGGGGGTAAATTTCTTCGTTGTCGTTTTGGCAGCATCCTTGAGGCATGATTAATACGATAAAGAAAATTAATTAGAAAAAATTATTGAAAAGTTAAATATTTTATAGTTACCTATATGAATAAAATATTTAATACTTTTATTCTTCATCTTCAGATGTATTTTCCATGCTTGTTTCAGAATCTTCCTCAATAGTATCTTCGTTGTTGTCATCAACCTCTTCTTCGTCCTCTTTATCCACTTCCTCCCCGAATTCTACTTCATCTTCTTCTTCTGACTCTTTCATTCTTCTTCTTCACTAACTTGAATTGAATAATCATTTAATACGGACGGGTCAAGAAGGACGGGTGGGACGTCATCTCTACACAAGGGGAGCAACTCTAGTGCACCGAGGTCAACAAACAAGTTAATACCCTCTCCATCTTCTTGGTAGGCCTCTACTATCAGAGTGTCATCTTCATCTCTACTATTATCGTAATCCGCACTCGTTCCTGCTTCATAAATATTTTGAGGGACAAATTTCTGTAGTACTCGCCAAGTTATCTCTCCACTATCTTCATCAACACTTTTCATTGGATCAATCAAGTAATAGACTTGGGTAGCTTGACAAGCCAATACAAATGGATCATCTTCGTAACATTTAGATGTCGTATTAACACTCATAAAGTTATTATCCCTATGTATCGAGATTCGACCACCGCCTAAGTCCCACCAATCACACTTAAAGACAAATGTTATAGACCCACCCAGATATTTCAATACGATAATATCACGTATGACATCATAATAGTCAATATCGTCTGTTCCATGACTTTCCTCAACCAACACACCATAGTTTTGAGTCTTTCTATTACGTTCACGGTCCAGAGTATAGAATCTATAATCTCGAACTGTGCATGCAGTGTATCGAAGTGCTCTATTAGAGGGACCACAGGCCAATACATACAATTCAGAAGAAACTGATCTGGGATCATGAGCACGTTGTTCCAAAATCTATCAATTTCAATAATATATACGTATTTAAAGTAACCCAGAATTAAAACATTATAAATCAAATAATCACAATGTAGTTTTAGTTCATACACGTTGTTCAAACCATTCGGAAAATTCTTCCTTATGTCTTGCCTCTATACTCTCTACGCATTCCATCTTAAGTTTATCCATGTGATCACTGTATATATGTGCAAAAACAAATAATATTTTCAGCGCAAAAGTTATAATTAAATGACATTTGACTATAATCTCTCAAAGCATTCAACAACATACCTGAGATAGCAATCAATCTCTAGCAAATTATTTAACACGTACTAACGAACTTTAGCCAACTCTCTATCAATTAAATCGTAACCCGTTTGTGCACCCAAGGGTCGTACATTCTGAAAAAACACTGATAGCTCACGAGGAGGCGGAGCCTCAAGATCAGCATTTCGCTCTTGACGATTAAATCATGTCTTAACACCACGAAGATATAGAGAGCAAAATGCTAACCACTCATCGTGTATATAGGCCTTTGCTATTGAACCCTCAGCTCTAGCTTTATTCCCAACAGTGCGCTTTAAACGATCCAAATACCTTTCAACTGGATACATCCAACAGAACTACACCAGACCATCCAATTATGCCTCTCGGGATAAGTGTATTGCTAAATGGACCATGACATCAAAAAATGATCGTGAAAAAATCTACTCAAATTTACAAAGTATGGTAGCAATATCTTCTTCCATCTTCTGCAACATATCTCGATTTACTACTCGAGCACATAAATCTTTAAAAAATATACATAGTTCAGTAATGGCGACATGTACATTAGATGTCAGCTTCCTACGAATTCCCACCGGTAATAACTTCTGCAAAAGAACGTGGCTGTCATGACTTTTTAAACCACTAATTTTCCAATCAACAGGACTCACGCATCTACCGATATTTGAGGCATAACCATCTGGCAACTTCACACCTTGCAACCATTTGCAGAAATCCATCCTCTCTTCCCTGGTCATCGTAAAATATGCATGCGGCATGATCACCCTATTGCCGTCCACTCGTAAATGTAGATTATGTTTAATTCCCATTCTCTCAAGATCTTTCCTTGTCTTGATCGTGTCCTTTGTCTTTTTATTAATGCTCATCAATGTACCCAGTATATTGTCACATATATTCTTCTCTATGTGCATTACATCCAAACTATGTCGCAACATGCAGGACGACCAATATGGCAAGTAAAAAAAAATACTACGTTTTGTCCAATTCAATTCTGCTTCACCTCTTTTTCTCCTATTCTTACCCCGACCTTTGCCAAAATTGTTCACTCTAATATATTCTAGTTGTTCCACTATCTCTTCTCCAGATAACTCATTTTGTGCAATTCTGTCCTCTACTCTCCTATCAAACTTAGCACATTCGCTTCTCCATGCATGATTTGGTGGTAGATAACGTCGATGACCCATGAAGCACAACTTCTGAGAATATGTTGACCACTCACTAGCAGTTTCTTTATTACACGTCGGACATGCTAACTTCCCTTTAGTACTCCAACCGGAAATATTTCCATATGCCGGAAAGTCATTTATGGTCCACAATACTGCAGCATGCATCTGAAAAGTTGTCGATGTGGATGCATCATATGTTCTGACGCCTGTTTCCCATAACTCTTTCAATTCTTCAATCAACGGCTGCATGAATACATCAATGTCATTCCCAGGTGATCTCGGGCCTGGAATAAGTAACGTTAACAAAACGTTCGGTGCCTTCATGCATCTCCATGGCAGAAGATTGTATGGAACAACACTACGGGCCAAGTGCTGTAACTTGTACTCATATTCCCAAAAGGGTTGAATCCATCGGTAGTGAGTCCCAAACGCACGTTTCGAGCCTCTATCCCAAACTCTGGGTATTGATCATCGAAAGATTTCCATGCAAGTGAGTTAGCTGGGTGCCTCATGCATACGTCATTCTTAACTCTTTTCTCCTCATGCCACCTCATATCAAAAGCTGTTTTTTTACACATATATAGTCTTTGCAACCTAGGTATCAAGGGAAAATATCGCAACACCTTAATAGGCATATTTTTCTTGGCCTTCCACCTCGACTCTCCACATACAGGACATGCTTCTTTTCCCTCATTCTCCTTCTAGAACAAAACACAATCATTCTTGCATGCATGTATTGACTTGTACTCAAACCCTAATCCCTTTCTCAACTGTTTCGCTTCATAAAAGGTCGTTGGCAATGCAGACCCATCGGGAAGCACCTCGTTAAATAAGTCCAATACCATGTTTATTGCTTTCATCGACATCCCACACAATGACTTAATATGAAGCAACCGTACAATAAACGACATTTTAGAATGTTTTGTGCAGCTTGGATAAAGCTCGCGTTTTGCATCTTCCCACATTGCAGCAAAGTTTTTAGAATCACTCCCTCGACCACTTGAGCCATTGTCGTCTACGTTATCCATAAACATCTCAGCTCCCACTCATAATCATCATCCATGTCTCCCAAATAATTCAAATGACCCAACAATACATCTGCTGACTGTGCATACTGCTCACCATGCAATACCCATCGGGTATACTCCAGATCCATGCCGTTCACAAATATATGACTTTCAACTTCAGCCAATCCTATCGCACACAAATTTTTACACCCTCGACATGGACACTTAATGCAACCACGACTATCAGCAGAGCCTCGAGCAAAATCAATAAAGGTTCTTACTCCACGAGCGTAGGCTGCGTAATCCGTTCCAAGTCTGTCGCCTAGACGCATCCAACTTTTGTTAATTTCTAAAAAGTTATATCTATTAGTAACACTTAATGTACATTGAAAATTCACATGCATGTAATGCTCTAATTGCCACTACTAATTTTTATAAAGATAGTTGATCCTATCCCATTCGAGATTATATTCTCCATATTGCACATATTCTGTCACTCTACTACTGTTCACGTCAGTAGAAATTTCGGCAGCACCTCCCCATAGTTCTCCAAGTATACATGTTCATTAAGAGGGATTGTGATCCTACGAACAGTATACCCGAAGAACAATAGAGGAAGATACCGAAACTTCATACTACACGTGTTCAATAGGAGTAACAAGAATGTACAATACAGATGATATAATCTCAAACTATCCACACTGGACAATTCAGGAATTAGTGCATACCTAAATGTACACTAATTCCTGAACGGGTCTAAGGTTATTTATGCAATGTCACACATATTCATTCAAAAACCATATGAATCTTATATATACTAAAAATGTTAGAATTAATAATGTTAAAAACATTCGGAAGTCTTATATTGTTGAACTAGATAGAGATTTACAGAATATGTTGGTGCACCTACCGACATACGTACACAACGAGGGGGAATGATCTTGAAGAAATGTCTAAACTTTAGTCTAATTACTTAACTGTCACAAACTTTCTGGCCTTTACAACTCTCAAGGCCAGAGAGACTTTGAGAGTTAAGCAATTTGACAGACATTTCTTCGAGTTCATTTTCCCTCGTTATATAATATTAACGAGTTATTATATAAATTTTATCCTTCTAAGTTGTTATGGTCCACAATATTATAACTAATTGATACTTATTTATTTGTTAAGTTACTATTACTATATTTATTTATTATACTCTAAGTTGTAATTTTCACAATATTATAACTAGTTCATACTTAGTGTTAACTAGTTGATATTATAACTACTTAGACTTATTTATTTATTATAATAAGAATTTTGTATTTATTTATTATACTTAGTATTATCCCTCTAAGTTGTTATAAGTCCAATATTATAACTAGCTGAGAAATATTTATTTATTAAGTTGAAAATTTTGTATTTATTTATTATACTTAGTGTTATCCCTCTAAGTTGTTACAAGTCCAATATTATAACTAGTTGGTACTTATTTATTTATTAAGTTGAAAATTTTGTATTTATTTATTATACTTAGTGTTATCCCTCTAAGTTGTTATAAGTCCAATATTATAACTAGTTGAGAAATATTTATTTATTAAGTTGAAAATTTTATATTTATTTATTATACTTAGTGTTATCCCTCTAAGTAGTTATAAGCCCAATATTATAACTAGTTGATACTTATTTATTTATTAAGTCGAAAATTTTGTATTTATTTATTATACTTAGTGTTATCCCTCTAAGTTGTTATAAGTCTAATATTATAACTAGCTGACAAATATTTATTTATTAAATTGAAAATTTTGTATTTATTTATTATACTTAGTGTTATCCCTCTAAGTTGTTATAAGTCCAATATTATAACTAGTTGATACTTATTTATTTATTAAGTTGAAAATTTTATATTTATTTATTATACTTAGTGTTATCCCTCTAAGTTGTTATAAGTCCAATATTATAACTAGTTGATACTTATTTATTTATTAAGTTGAAAATTTTCTATTTATTTATTATACTTAGTGTTATCCCTCTAAGTTGTTACAAGTCCAATATTATAACTAATTAGACTTATTTATTTATTAAGTTGAAAATTTTGTATTTATTTATTATACTCAGTGTATTATACCTCTAAGTTCAACAAATAAAATCTCAACATAACAAAATATTTCTAAACATATTCATTCATCAATAACAATATTCACAACATTTAAAATCCTCACAACACTCCAACAACAATATAAATAAACATTTCACAATATTATTTCCACTTTTCAAAAACACAATTATTTCCACATTTCAACAACACAATTATTTCCACAACAAAATTTTCTAAACCTCACAATATTCCAATTACAATATTCATAAACATTTGTATTCATCAATAAACACAATAAACTCACAAAAGTCCATTATAATTATACTTAATAAACATATAATAATCACATGCATCTCATATATCCATATCCCTCTAAGTATCTAAACCTCACAATATTCTCACAACAATATATTATACATATTAATTCATCAATAAATACCATAAACTTAAAAAATATTCATAAAATTCATATACAATAATATATGATATTTCTAATCTATATCGTAATATTTTCACAATATTAACACAAGTCCAATTCATAAACCTTAATCACAACATTTAAAATTCAAGACACAACAATATTTATAAACATGCAATATTGTACTTAATAAACAATAATCACAACAAAATTATCTAAAGCTCACAATATTCCCACAACAATATATTATATAGATTAATTCATTAACAAACACCATAAACTCACAATATATTCACAAAAATTCATAAAAAATAATATTTCTAATTAATCTATAACATAATATTTTCACAATATTACCACAATTTCACAATATTCTCACCACAAAATTCATAAACATAATAACTAAAGTTTAGAAATATACCTAGCCCTTTTTAATATCCTCTTAGAAAATATAAGCTTTGAAGTTGCCAAAATAACCAATCCTTCAAAAAAAAAAACAATAATAATTTGTTAGAAACATATACATATTTATAAAAACAAAAATAACAAGAGCAATAGTCTAAATTAGAAATAATGGAAGAAATTAATGTTCTTCCTTACCAAAACACTTCCAAAATCTTCACCCTCTTTCACTCTATCCCCCTCTCACTCAACTCTCTCTCACTCTAGTTGTAAACGGCCTCTCATTCTCACTCTAACCCTCTATCTCACTGAAGCCTTCTCTCAACAATCTCTCCTCTCTATTTCGCGCATGGGGGAAGCAGAAATGATTTCTGCATCCCTCCCGTGCGTGACTTCATGCAAAAAACATTTCATTTCAATTAACGTTCGAATGACTCATTTAAACATTCGAACGTTACTTCCTACCGGTTAAATTTTCAATATTTTCGTTTGAACGTTTAAATAAAACGTTCGAACGTTAAAGCTCACCACATAAAACGATAATCGAGCGGGAAAATTCCCGCCAACCATTTATTAACGTTCGAACGTACATGTAGTAACGTCCGAACGATACAATTGAGCGGAAAATTTCCCACCAAAAATTTGAAACGTTCGAACATAACTAACTAACGTTAGAACGATAAAAATTCAGAAAATTAAGTTAATATTTTGTTTTTTTTAATGTGATATAATATAATATAGTTACTATATATATACTATATTTAAAACATATAAATAGTTACTATAATATAATATAATATATTATAGTTACTAATTTACTCTATTTAAAACATATAAATACTTACTATTATATATTAATGTTATTAATATATTATAGTTACTGTATATATACTATATTTAAAACATATAAATAGTTACTATTATATATTAATGTTGTTAATATATTATAGTTACTGTATATATACTATATTTAAAACATATAAATAGTTACTACTATATATTATTTATTAACGTTCCAACGTTTCATTCCACTTTGGAACGTTAATATAGATAACGTTCGAACGTTATAATTTATTAACGTTCCAACGTATTTGAAACGTTGAAACATTAATAAACATAACGTTCCAACGTATTTGAAACGTCCAAACGTTAATAAATATAACGTTCGGACGTTAACTGTATATAAATCCAAAACCGAACGGCCGAAACTCATTTCTTCGTTTTCCTCCGTTTCAACGCCGCACTCCTCCGTCGCCACCGCCGTCAAACTCCACCACAACCGTCACTAAAAGGTACGCATCTCTATTTTATCTAAAAGTATATATTTTATTGATCGATTTCGATCGATTTGTATTAAAACTGAAACCCGTGGTGGCCGGATTTTCAACTCGATTTTTCGGCCACCACGGGTTACCATTGCCCAAAAGGTCACCGTAGAAATGTTCCTTGAAGTGTATACTTCATTTCTACGGTGACCTTTCGGCATTTAGCCCAGTAGAAATAGGATTTGGAGCTTTCGAGAATGGCTGACTCAGCCATTCCGTCTCGTAACGTTCAAACGTTACACCAATACATTCGAACGTATGCCGTTTCAATTTCCTAACTGTTGGCCTTCCACATCCGGACGTTACTACATTTACGTTCGATAGTGTAATTGAACGTTCGGACGTAAGTTTTTTTAATTTTTTAAATATTGTTAAAAATTTAACGTCCGAACGTATATTTATAACGTTTGAACATATAACATTTAAATTTATGATACGTTCTATGTTCAGACGTTTAGTTAAACGTCCGAACGTTATATCTTTACAACATTCGAACATTAGTAATATACGTCCGACCGTTTTATTGTAACGTTGAGACTTATATTTTCTATGTTCAAACGTTAATGCAAATCAGTTTAATATTAGGACAAATATGCATCAATAGTACTCACAATATTGTTTCATTTTCTATTTTCAGGAGATGGCTCATCCTTTGCATTCCAGGAAACGAGGGAGGGAAAGAGCCACTCAAGACACTGCTCGGATCTGGTCTCGGAGTGAGGCAGATGTAGGCACTTCTGCATCATCTACTGGCCCACTTGATGCATCATCAGCTAGAGATGCAGACCAGTCAGAGGCCGAGGGTGCTGACCCTTCGGCTAAGGATGATGACCGAGACTAGGATTTCTACATCCTCACCGAGAGAGACCGCATGCAGCTCGAGAGGCCGAACTCCTTCCACCAAAATCATTTGCTACCGTTCTTCGGCATGTTGCATCTTATAGTTGCAACAAACGTCAATCCTGTGGCACATAAGACCACATTTAGTCGGACTCGGGCACAATTTTTGATATGGGTGGCACGTGGAGATGCCATAGATTTGCCCCTAATCTTTGACAGGATCCATTACGAGGCGAGCATCGTCTCCACGGACAACTTCCCATACGGTGTCCTGCTCAGCCGGCGACTACTTGCTCGGGGAGTGCCAACCCAGCCTTTAGAGCTGGCCAAAGATCAGATGAGCACCCTTGACATGACCACTCAACGACATAGCATTGGACAAGCAAGGGGACGTCGGCCACCCCCTGTAGCGGATCTAGTTCCTCCGACGCAGCCCCAGCCTAGTGTGGGGAGTAGTGGTCAGCAGCCGACCAGTACATCTACGGGAGATGTGCGGCCTGCTTGGGTTGATGCAGTGATCTCGCAGCTGATTGCGCATATCGATCGTAAGATTGATGAATGGCTCGCGCCTCTAGAGGCGTCTGTAGCCAAGATGTCACACCGTGTACATATCCTCAACGACAAGGTTGATACCTTGACTGAGGAGTTACGGGCCGCTACGACTTTCCCGGACGGCGATATTATCTGAGTGTTGTTTATATTCAATTATCATATTTTATGTATTTTTTTTTAATATTTGTAAGGAACAATATTATTTAATATATCTATGGTTTTTTAATTACAATTCTTAATCTTCTTTAATGTTATATTTTTCAACTTCAATACTAAATCACTGCACTTCAGATATACATAAACATAAATATATATTTAAATATGTATATATAAATATATACATATTTATATATATAAACATAAGTTTATATATATAAACATAAATATTTAAAATATATATAAATATATAATTATATTTTACAAATTGTGTATATATAAATGTATACAAGACAATTTTTTTAGACTTGTATCCAAATTATGCAATATAAAAATCAAATAAATTTAAAATTAGAACATATTTAATTTAAATTTATAAGTAATGTTCGGACGTTAATTACTAAGGTTCGAACGTTTGCGCCAAAAAATTTCACGTTCGCACGTACGTAGCCACACGTCCGAACGTATTTGTGACGTTCAAACGTAATTTTCTTATTCGTTGGAACGTAAAAAAAATCTCATCCGTCTTTAGTGACGGTTTTCAAAAACCGTCACAGAAAAAACTTTTTAGTGACGGTTTAGGGACTTTCAGAAATTCCTAACTGTCACTAAAAACCAAATGTGTTCTAGTGACATCAAAACAACTCAACATCAACTTGAAATAGCGATAGAGATGCGCAATAGAAAAGTTGAGAAGACTAGTTACATTCTAACAATTTCATTGTTATGGTTATTTTATTTTTTTAATTTTTTTGGAATACTTCTATCCACTTGTTGGTTCAAAGGTAAATGTTAGTCATTTCATGCTGTAATAGCTATTATGGATTGATGCAAGTTGATGATGTAATGGAGCTGTCTTTTTGTGATCCATCTATAAAAGACAAGTTTGTGACTTGTATTAGAGAAGTTTGTATTTTGATTTGCAATCTGATATACTTATCAATAAGAAAAAATTTGTAATCAGATATACTCCTTTTCAGCAAATGTTCCACAAATGATATTTTCAGCAACTGCTCTTGTATATAATCTGATATTTTCAGCATCTCCTCTAGCATATAATTTGATATTTTCAGCAACTGCCCTGGAATAGAAAAATGTTTGTATTTGACTAATATTTGGGAAGGAAATTATAAGAAATTTTGAGATGAGATGGTTTGTGTTCCCAAACAAGGGAGGCCTTAATACAAGATGTTATGTTTTAGAATTCTGTACAGTGTTTAAGGACAAAGAATTTGAGTGCTTATGTACATTCCAAAAAGAAGCAGAAAGAAAATTGATACTACTGCTAATGTGCAGTTTTCTTTGATCTATGATGATTTCACAAATTCTTTTTTTTTTTCTCTTTCATATATTTTAGTTTTTCACATCTTCTCAATCACCTTGTTAGCTGCTCAGAGCTGGATGTTAAATAGTATAAGTTTTATTTTGTTGAAGCTATGTGGGAAAACAGCATTATAGGTTCATCTTTGTTTCCTAGTTTCGTTTTCAATATATGGGCGGAGGAATTCTGATCGATTTTTTTTGGTAACGATTAATAGTCTCGCTTTTTTCTTATGGACATCTAAGTTTTGCTTTCAAATGTATTTTTGTTTCACATCTTATTTATCACCTTGGATATCTAAATTTTGCTTTCAAATGAATCCTTAGTCTTTAAATCACTGTAGGACATTCTTGCCTTCATGGGCTTGATCTTTTCATCAAACTCTGATCATGGATCTGGAGATTTTCCCTAGCTACATTATGGTTTAATTGTGTTCCTTTTAAGGCAATCTCAAGTTCTGCTCATTTCCCATATGAACAATTATAACTGAGTCCTTTACAGAACTGGCCTATTGTGACTTAGTTTGCGGAAGGGTCCCAGAACTAGGGCTTGAAAAAAGAATTGTTGCTTCTTCTTTTTTTTTTTAACTCAACACCAAGGATGTGGAGTTAAAAATATAATCACACTGAAATACGCTAAACTAATTGAAAAGTAAAACATGTTATTCTACTTGTTACTTCAACTTCTAGATAATTGTATTCATTGAGCATTGATCATAAAACATAAATTTCTACCTCATAATAATAAAAAAAAAATCTTTCGCAGAAAATAAAGATAGTTGCTTAGAATGGATATGAATTCAACCAGAAGCAAATATTATACTATATATGAAATCTCTATTTTACTAGTGAGAGTAATTTCAACCTATGTTAATTCATTAAAGATTTGCGTAAAAGCTTTTAGGATTCATGTTGTATCTTTCAAAAAGACTATAATTTCCATTTTGATCCATCTCTATCCAGTCATTGCTTGAGAAATTTCCATCCATGGACCTTGAGGACAAGAGTCCACTTAACTGGGGGGGCGGGGGTATTGTTACGCCACGTCGTTCGAAGAGAGGCCTAAAGTCAAATCCCAAATATCAGGGTTGAAGTTACCATTGCAGTAGACAGGGTCATGGGCAAGTAAAGAACGAGAAGATCACGCTGGATTGGACTGGGTCATTTGCAGTTGAGAGTTTTACGTCGCAGGACATGTTTTTCTGTTGCATGTTATTTCTGTTAGTTATGCTCTATTTTTACGTGTAATTGCATGCTCTGTTTTTACTTGTTTGAGTTCCAGTTACTAGCTACTAGTTTCCCTTTATTTTCGGCATTATATACATGGCCTTGCTTATTTAAGCAGCCAAGAATTTATCAATAAATCCTTAGAAAACAAGTTATCCAAACTGTGGTACATTCTCACCCGAAGAGAGAACAAATTATCTTAGCGTTTGTATTATCTCTGTTTGGGACCTATCATTGGTATCAGAGTCAGGTTAATGGGAACCAATAAGGAATGTATTGAGCAATTGGAGTCTGGGCTCGGTGCAGTTCAGGAGGGACTACATCGAATGGACTTTGGTATGAACGACAAACTTCACCATTTGGAGGAAACTCTTAATTGACTCTCAAATGTCTTGCTCTCTAATCTGGAGTCCTCAAATCATGGCAATCAGCACCAAGAAAACCAAGATGGAGGTCAGTAGCTCGTCTCGTCAAAATCAGCCAAGCTAGAATTTCCATGCTTCTCAAGAGACGATCCAACAGAGTGGTTCAATTGGGTGGAACAATTCTTTGAATACCAGGGCACTGCTGAAACCCAGAAAGTTCCCATACACTACAAGAGAAATGGTTTTTTGAAACAAAAAATTTTGTCTCAAAAAACCCCAATTTCATCCCACAAAAGAATTGAAGACGAAAAAATTTTGTCTCCAATTTTTCTCTAAAAGGCTGTCTCAAAATTTTTTTAGAGATGAAATTCATCTCCAAAAATCACTTTTAGAGACAAAATTTTGGGAAACTAGTCGAAACTATTCGAACAGAGAATTTTTTTTAGACGAACCAATTTCGTCTCAAAAATATGTTCAAATGGAATATTTTTCAGTTCGAACCGACTCGTCCATTCGAACAAAAAAAAAATTGAATCGAACAAATAACAATATTTGATACTGTTCAAACGAAATGAGTGTTCGAACAAATAATTTTGTTCGAATGACTTTTGTTTGAATGTAAATTACGTCCGTTTGAACTATATTATGCATTCAAATGGCTTATTTGTTGTTCGAATGGTTATGTTTTTATTCGAATGGAATTAGAAATAGTCATTTCTCGTGTTGGACTGGTTATTTACCATTCAAACGGTATTAATCATATAGAACATAATTTAATTAATTAAAAATACCATACTAGTATTACACAAATTGTAATTCAAACGTCAATTGTTTACATGTTTTGAAAAAAAATAATACAAAGAAAATGAAAGTAAGAATTAATTTTTACAATTGTGGTGGTGGTATAGAGTTTTGTGACATAATTGACTGAAACTGAAGCATAGCCTTTTGTACCTTCATCTCCAGTCTCTTCTGCATGTTCTCTTATAATCTTGCCTCAAGATCTGCTGCTTGATCAAATCCGGTCAGCAACTCTTTTTCTTTGGACCTCAATCGTTCTATCTCAAGTGTTGCTTCCTCCAGTTCTTTAGTCTTGTCGTCACCCAATCTGGCTCGAAAAGAGGATGATGATATTGAGGATGGCTTAACGCAACATCCTAAGCCCCTCAAATATCTAGAACGTGATCCAAGAACTTGAGAAAGGATCTGAGCATCGTTGACAGATGATGCATCAGATGGATCCGCAATAGCTTCCTTAAGAGATATCATCTTGTCCTACAAAAACAAAAACATACTAGTTAGTATAAGTAACAAAATATATAATCACAATGGAATTAAATAAATTTAAACTTACATAATTTGCCTTTGCTTCAGGACTGGTCCAAACACCATCACGATTTTTATGTGATTTTGCATACAATTAGGTCAGATCATAGTCAGTAGGACTTTCTTCTTTCTACAAAAAATATATATATTAGAACTTAAATCAGAAAAGTGTATTAAATATTAATATTTAATGGGGAGTAGAATAACTTACCATTTTGTTAGAAAAACGATGAAAAGATCGAGAACCCGCATGATGGTGTATCTTTAAGTTTGATCAATTTGCTTTGTTCACAGTTTGGTAACTCAAAGAAAATATTTTTTTTTGTCCAATTCAACTCCACTGCTTGTCGTTTTCTCTTTCAAACTCTGGTATCTTTCCCAAATCTGTTTTCTGAAACATTCCCCAACTGCACGATAATATCATTCCCAGACAACTCTGGCGGTGCTCAACCTTTCCATCAAACATAGCTCTATTTGAACGCCATCTATGATCATGTGGTAAATAACGACGATGTCCCATAACACATAATTTCCTACCATGACTCAACCACTGAGACTGTGTATCTTTATTACAAACAGGACAAGCCATTTTACCTTTTGTGCTCCACCCAGACAAATTTCCATAAGCCGGAAAATCATTTACTGTCCACATCACTGCAGCATGCATCTTGAACTGCCCCGACGAAGCCGCATCATATGTACTGACACCCTTATTCCACAACTCTTTCAACTCTGCAATCAATGGTTGCAGATATACATCTAATTCGTTCTCTGGTGACCTTGACCCTGGTATCAATATAGTCATCATAAAATAAGGATCCTTCATACACTTCCAAGGTGGCAAGTTATAGGGCATTAATATGACAGACCAAGTACTATGAGAAGTGCTCATGTTTCCAAATGGATTAAAACCATCCGTTGCTAAACCAAGACATACATTGCAAGGTTTTTCGGCAAACCATGGATACTCGACGTCAAATTTCTTCCATTGTAAAGAATCTGCAGGATGCGAGAGGAAGTTTTCATTTTGGACTCTTTCTGTGTGATGCTAAGACATATCTTTCGCAATTAACCTCGACGTAAATAGTCTTTGAAGTCGAGGAATCAACGGAAAATGTCTTAAAACTTTGTGGGGTACATTACATTTATCGGATGTCCATCTTGACTCATGACACAATGGGCATGAGTCAAATTCTATATATTGCTACCAATAAAGAATACAATCATTTTTACAAGCGTGGATGATGTTATAATAAAATCCTAACCCTCGCTTCATAAAAATTACGGGGTACTACATTATCCTGAGGAAGTGCCTCTTTAAATAATTCAAGTAACATGTCGACAGCTTTGGCAGAAATACGACAAATAGACTTAATATGAAGCAACCTCACCGTGAAAAACAATTTGCTATGACGAGTGCACCCTCATACAACTCTCTTTGTGCATCCTCCCACAATCTTCCAAAGTTATCATTTCCCTCAAATATTGTGCAGATGTTCCTTCTCTATCCCTCATCCCAAACATTCCTGCACCCAGATCACCTAACATCTCAGTCATATCCTCTCCATTATCCATCAGGATCATCCACATTAATGTCCTCTATGTCGGTGTCGTTACCCTCCTCTACTTGATTGGTCTGACTGCTAAATCTAACTCCTTTGAAAAATGGTTTGCCATGTAAGACCCAAGGTGAGTATTTAGGATCGATTCCATTTACAAATAAATGATCTTCCACTACCACAAAATTATAAGAATTAAGATTCTTGCACTTTTTTCACGGACATTTTATATATCCTCAACTATCAACATTCATGCGAGCAAAGTCTAGAAAAAACTTCACTCCTTGTGCATACTCCTTATAGTCTCTCCTAAGTCTATCTCCCAATAGCATCTAACTTTTTTCCATTGCTCAAATCCGTGATTTATCTAATGTCTATCAAAAAATCCAATTCATGGGATAAACACTATCAAAAGTATATTCAAACGTGATCCATTTATTTTATAAGGTAATTGATCCTATCCCATTCGAGAGACTATCATCTATATCGCATATATACTCAGTAAAAGACTCCTATGTTAGTAAAAATTTCGGCAGCATTTCCCTACAATTTTCCAAGTATGTTAATCACGATAAGTCGTTGACCCTATTCATGGGCCAAAGAACTTACAGACCACATACCCGAAGAATGTAAGAAAATACTAAACTAAAATTTTAATTGACTAACACAAGAGTTTAAACTGAATATATCTGCCATATAGATGATAGAATCTCAAACTGTCCACTTTGGACAATTCAAGAGTTGTACCCAAAAACATGATTTGGCCACAACTCTCGAATGGGTCTAAGGTTCAAGTACATATAAAAAAAATCTAAAAATCCAAAACACTCAAACCCCTACAATTATTGGATAAATTTGAAAGCAAAGCAAATATATGTGCAAAATTACATATAATTAAGTGTTAATTATTCTTATTTTATAATTAATTATAAATTTTCATTTTAATATATTATGCATCCTTCACTTATAATTATATTATGTATATAGTTTTTTTTGGATTAAATATTTTATAACTACTATTTATTAATCTATAGTGTAATCAATTCCTATGTTATATTGTTATATTATATTATAAGTTTCCTTCTTAAATATTTTATAACTACTATTTATTAATCTAAGTGTAATCAATTCCTATGTTATATTATATTATAAGTTTCCATCTTAAATATTTTATAACTACTATTTATTAATCTAAGTGTAATCAACAACTATGTTATATTATATTATAAGTTTCCATCTTAAATATTTTATAACTACTATTTATTAATTTAAGTGTAATCGATTCTTATGTTATATAATTTAAGTGTTTTCAATTCCTATGTTATATTAAATCATAAGTTTCCATTTTACTATTAGTGTAACATAATATTTTATTATTATATTATGTATATAGTTTTTCATAACTCTAAATACCCTAAAACTATTATTTATTAATTTAAGTGTTTTCAATTCCTATGTTATAATATATTATAAGTTTCCATTTTAATTCATTCTGTTCGAACGGATGTTATATCGTTCGAACAGGACAAGGCCAGATTCCAATTCACATATATTATGTTCGAACGGGTATTATAGCATTCGAACGATACTAGCCCAGATTTCAAACATGAAACAGAGAGCAATTCCTTGTCCAGAAAATAAAATTTTCACTACATTATTCTAATAAGATGCATATTAGAATAGGTTACATTGTAAATGGGATTGTAGAAACACAAATATACCAAAATAGCTTAACATATGTTATTAAAACTATAAATTATCAAAAACCTAAAAATTAGAAATATTACCTCAAATTTAAGCAATCCAAGTCAAACCCCAATATACAATACCTACAACGCCATAAAACACATTATGGCATAACCCTAAACCATGTCCAATAAACCAACTTGCTATGAAAATCAGAGTACAAAAAAAAATTTCAAAATGTATTACTTACTTTTATAAACCCAAGCTTTCTCTCAAAAATCCCTTCTCCTGCAGGCCAAGCGTGTTCCTCTATCTCTCCACAGCTCTCTCTCACTCCACAAGTCTCTCAAAATTTTGCACAAAATGAAAATGAACTGGAGGTTGGGGTATTTGAATCTGTGAAGTCACGTTCGAATGGGAATATTACTCATTCGGACAAGAAAATTTCAAATTGCGCCAATTTTTGCCGCGATTTAATTTTTGTTTGAACGCGAAAGTTACTAGTTCGAACAAAAAAGTAGAATATTCCTTAGCATATTCTTCAAATGCCCAGAAGATGAAAAGATATTTTCGTTCGAATGAGAAATTTTTTCTTTCGAACAAATTGACATTCAGAGTATTTGGCGCGAAGTTTCCCTCCAAACACATTTCATGAGATAAAATCGTTTAAACGGTACTTTATTGGTTCGAACTAAAAATTATATTATTATGCTTATAAATGATCGCATATAGATAATAATAAAGTATTTTAATTTATAGCAACTATTTTATTTCTAATCTAGAGTATATACTATTTGATATTTTATATCCAAAGTCTAACTTTTTTGGATTTCTATTTACATCAAATATTTAACACTTTTAAATATTTTAAACAAAAGAAAAAAAAATTAAATAAAAAAATCTTTCCCCAATTGGGCAAAAAAAAGGAAAGCCCAAAACGGGCTCCCTAACATTTTTCTATTAATATATAGTACTTATACAATACTACACTATAGTCAGAGGTAGAACTAGGATTTGGTGTCTGGGGGGTGATCGGTAAAGTGTGTGGTATGTGTCATAAGTAATATGTACTTTTTATACGTGACTATATAAAAAAATAATTATACCTTATAAAATTATACAATTTTATATGTAATTGTATAAGTGATTTTAATAACTACTAAATTCTTCACAAAAGAACCTAAATTATTCACATACTCTCTCTATCTCTCTATAAACGTCTCATCAATATAGAATAGGAAGATTATGTACAGATGATAGTAATTATATAGTATTTTTCTATTAATATATAGTATCGTACTTATATAGTAACTAGGATATAATATAATACTTATTGTACTAGCTATATAACTAATAAGTACTATATATATATTAATCATATTAACTTATATAGTTATCATAACTCATTCAATAGTTATAACTATATAGTAACTAGGATATAATATAGTACTTATTGTAATAGGCTACTATAACTAATAAGTACTATATATATATTAATTATATTAACTTGTATCTTAAAATATTATAATACTATTATTAGTATTATTTTTTATACTTTTGTACTTTATAATATTAGTATATTATATATTAGTATAGAAATATAATTACAAATTATATTGGTATAATAACCGTTCGAACGAATACCCTATTCCATTCAAATGGTTAGTATCCGTTTGAATGGGTTAATATCCCGTTCGAACGAGACGTCACTGTCATTATATGCCCAGTTCAATTCGAATCAAATCCATTTGAACCCTCACCGCCGAGAGCCTCCGAGTCACCCCATGAATCTCCGCCGCCACAAACACCACTCAACCGCAATAGGAACAACGCATTTGAACTTCTAAGAGGTATGGGCCAACTCTCCAAATCTATTGGTTAGTTTATTTTCGAAAAATTAGTTTTGTTTGGAATGGGGGATTTCGCATTTGAAATCCCCCCATTTTGGTTTAATTGATCCGATTAACAAGTTTTTAATCTGTAGAAATGATTGAGATTCACTCCTACATCATTTCTACCGATTAAAACTTATAGTTTTGGTGTAGATGAGAGTTTCGGCCATGGCTGAGTCGACTCAGCCATGGCTGTTTGGCTTCGATCTCGTTCGAACGGATTTTATTCCATTCGAACGCGAAGTTGCCAAATAGATTTATTTCTGTTCGAACAAAAAAATATAGTTCGAACGAGTAATAATTGCCAGTTCGATATAACAAAATCTTCCATTCGAATAGTTTTATAAGTTTCGAACAGAATATGTTTCGTTCGAACTAGTTATTTCAATTCAGTTCAATATAATTTAATTTTTCAATAATGTATTTTAAATATAATATTTATAATTATATACTTAATTTTCTTGTGCTTAAACAGTATACAAATGGCATCTAGCAGAAGAAAACATGCAAGAGATCAGGTCAGTGAAAGTAGCACTAGACTAGCTCATGCTCAGGAGTCGAGGCCTATACTCGTCGAGTGTGAGATCATTTTGTCTGACTTCTCAGATCTTTCATGGGAGGGACAGAGCATACAGTCCATCTTCACCGAGCGGGGATGGGTACCGATCTGTCAGCAGCAGGGGACTGCATACCGAGAGATGGTCGGTGAGTTTTACCGTGCCATGGGAGAGGAGAGTCCTGATGCTCTCTTCTACACTTTATCAATCCGAGGAGTGAGTATTAATTTCTCTCCCCGTATTATTGCTGAGTTCCTTAACATCCGGCGCGAGGTCAGCGCATATCCTGGAACGGCTACATCAGGACGAGCGGCTGCAGTACCATTTGATTCAGACACACCGGCCGCATCCTCCACAGTAGCCTCGAATGTAGAACCGCATGACAGTGACAATAGTAGTGAGGATGAGGATCTACCTGATGATGGTCTCACAGATGATCAGGTGCGTCATCTAGTGCGAGACCCTTCGGCTCCTCCATATGATGGGAGCAAGGTGATCCGACAGGCCGACTGTAAAGCATTTTTTAGAATGCTTAACTTGATTATTGGCTATAACATCGACCAAAAAAAACACAAGACTAATTTCGGGATCGATCGAGCCAGATTTTTGTTGCGGATAGCGCAGGGGGACCCAATTGATCTGGCCTTGTATTTCTTCTACCGCATTCGATCGGAGTCACGCTATGTAAGTGGAGGTAGTCTACCATTTGCACTACTGATATCTAACCTCCTACTTCGATCAGGGATTACAGTGTCTGCGACTGAGCGGAGGTCACCACAGATGGGGCCCCTTAACAAGATCACATTCAGCAAGAGCGAGGGGCACTTGCGGAAGACTGCACCAGGACAGCCTAGTGCCCTGCCCACCGATCCAGCTTCTACTACTACTGCCGCTGTTGAGAGACAGCCTCCTGGGGCTACTTTGGATCAGGTACGAGCTCTATTTGTTGAGTTCGTTGAGCCCATCATGGAGAAGCTTAGGGATTTGGATGGAGAGATTAAAATGTTACGAGAGGATGTTGATCTGCTTAGCAGCAAATAGTCGTTTTAGTTATTATTTTACTTTTTTATGTTGTATTGAACATTATATAGTTGAGATGTAATTAATGTATAGTTTTTATTTCTCGTGTTTGCTACTTTATTTATTTTTTTCATTTTACTTGTCGTTCATGATAATATAAAAAATGATACTATCTTTAAAGTTATATTTATATAATTTAACATAAAAGAAATCACTTTCCCCGAGAAAACAAAATTAAAAATATATGTACAAATTAATGATGATAAACAAATTAATGGAAAAAAGGTCCGTTCGAAGCAATAAATTTAAGTTCGTACGGTTATTAACTTGTCCCGGGAAAACAAAATTAATTTCCCGCCAATATTACTTATTGAACAGACATCAATTGGTTGTTCGAATATTTTTTTTCCGTTCGAACGTTTTTTCTTTTTTGAGACAATTTATTTCGTCACAAAATATTCCGTTCGAATGGGTATTTTTCTGTTCGAACGAATTTTGAATCTCAGGCAGTTTTGGAGACGAAATGAAAAATTCGTCTCCAAAAATGACTTTTAGGGACGAAATTTAGTTCGTCCCTAACTAATTTCGTCCCTAAAAGTCAAATTTCTTGTAGTGATAGCTGCTTACCACCTTGAAGGGGAGGCCAATGAGCGGTGGTAGTGGCTTTGCAGGACATTACGGGAAGGACACGTGATTTCATGGGAAAAATTTGAATAGGAATTATGGGCTCACTTTGGACCATCAGGATGTGAAGACTTTGATGAAGCTCTCTCAAGGATCAGGCAACTAGGAACGTTAAAGGACTATCAAAGCGAGTTTGAGAAGCTCGGTAACAAGGTGCATGGATGGACGCAAAAGGCGTTGGTGGGGACGTTCATGGGTGGCTTGAAGGCTGAGATTTCTAATGGGATTCGGATGTTTAAATTGCAATCCCTCAAGGAGGCCATGAATTTAGCATGGATGAGAGATGAGCAACTTGCACGATAGTAGCGGTTCATGCAACCACCACTTACAAGAGCTCCTCTAGCTCTTCCACAACTCACTCGTGTAGCTCCTACTACCCCGGCTGCTCTAATCTGGTGTTTATCATGGGAGGAGATGTAGAGGAGAAGAGTGCAAGGCCTCTGTTTTAACTACAATGAAGGATTTATAGCTGGGCAAAGATGCCAACAACCTCAACTATTACTTTTGGAGGGCTATGCAGGTGCTCTGGTAATATGGTCTGTGAGGACGTCACTGATCAACAAACGGTGGAATTTGACCAGGAGGAGATACGAGAGAGGTGCAAGAACCTAAACTGGAGCCCGAAATCACATTACACGCATTGACGGGATGGACTGCCCCGAGAACAATGCGTATGACAGCAACGATGGGCTCTCACCAAGTGATGGTGTTGATCGACAGTGGATCCACACACAACTTCATCAGTGATCGCTTGGCAAGCACTCTACATTTACCAGTAATACCAACAAAACCGTTCATTGTTCTAGTTGCTAATGGCGAATGGCTAAAATGTCAAGGGCGATTTGATAAGGTACTGTTGAATTTGCAAGACATTGAGTTTTACCTCACCTTTTTCTCTCTAACCTTATCAGGTCTTGATCTAGTGTTGAGCATCCAATGGTTGGAAATGCTGGGTTTCGTGGTTTGTAATTGGAAGCAATTAACCATGGACTTCATCTAGAATAATCAAGCCTGAAGGTTGCAAGGACTGGGCGAGCAAGATATTCAGGAGGTTAAGTTAAAAGAGATCTCAAAGGATTGCCGATGGGGCCATACGTTGTTTGTGGTATGCTTTCCATCTATCATGGAGGACACCTTACATGGTGCAGTTAATGACGTAAAGCATCAAGACATACAGCGGGTATTACAGGAGTACAAGGACGTGTTCCAAGACCCCTCGTGTCTACCACCTATGCATGAGGTAGATCACTGCATTACACTTAGGGCACCAAAGCGATTAATGTACGCCCCTATAGATATGCCTATTTCCAAAAAGAAGAAATCGAAAGGCAGGTTCAGGAGATGCTAGATTCTGGGCATATTCATGCTAGCATCAATCCATTTTCTTCGCCGGCACTACTCGTAAAAAAAAGGATGGTAGTTGGCGATTTTGCACGGGCTACTGTACATTTAATAACGCCACCATCAATGATCATTTCGCCATTCCAACAGTGGATGACATGCTGGATGAATTATATGGTGCCTCATATTTTAGGAAGCTGGATCTGCGAATCGGATATCACCAAGTAAGATTAAATCCTCCTAATATTTCTAAGACTGCTTTTCGTACTCATAATGGCCATTACGAATACCTCGTAATGCCTTTTGGCCTTTGTAATGCACCCTCTACGTTCTAGGCCATCATGAACTCTATATTTCGACCTCACCTTCGAAAGTTCATTTTGATTTTCTTCGACAATATTCTCATATATAGTTCTACTTGGGATAAGCATGTGATGCACTTTGCACAAACTTTGGAGATTTTGGGGTAGCATAAATGTTTTGCTAAGGCAAGCAAGAATTGGAGCACTTGGGGCATATCATCACGCCTCAAGGAGTGAAGGTTGATGACCAAAAAATTGCGGCCATGCTCGCATAGCTTCGACCTACTAATATTTTTGAATTACATGGTTTTTTAGGCTTGACAAAATACTACAGGAAGTTCGTTCAAAATTATGGCATCATCGCTTGACCCCTCACCAACCTACTCAAAAAGGGGAAGTTCGAATGGCATGAAGAGGCCGAAACAGCCTTCTTGACTCTTAAGCAAGGAATGACCACCACTCCCACTTTGGCTATGCCTAATTTCAATGATTCTTTCACCATTGAAACCGATGCCTCAGGAGAGGGGATTGGCGTAGTCTTAACTCAGCAAGGCAAGCCTATTGCCTATATGAGTCGTGCACTTGGAGTTACTAAACAATCGTGGTCAACCTACGCCAAGGAAATGGTTGCAATTGTAGAGGCCATACGCTTGTGGTGACCTTATTTACTGGGAAGGAAATTCTTCATCCAAACCAACCAGCACAGCTTGAAGTATTTTTTGGATCAACGTGTGGTGAAGCCGGAGCAGCAAAAGTGGGTAGCCAAATTAATGGGCTACGACTATGAAATTATTTACCGTCCAAGCCGTGAGAACTCAGTTGCAGACGCCCTCTCTTGCAAGCCAAACAGTCCAGTACTTCATCATCTACCCGTAGCCATTACAACCTTGTGGGATGAGATTAAGATGCTTACGAATGGGATTCTTATATTCAATCTGTAGATCGGGTGGCCAAAGCTCAACCAGAAGGACCATATTCACAGTGCCAAGGACGTTGGTTATTTAAATGAAGGGTGGTTATTCCTTCATGTGGGACACTGTGCACTAAGCTGCTGCATGAGGCGCACAACACCAAAATTAGAGAGCACTCAGGCATATTACGGACGTTCAAATGACTAGCTCAGCAATTTTATTGGCCCAAAATGCACCAAGCCATCCAAGAGTATGTCAAGCACTGTGAGGTATGCCAAAAAATGAAGTCCGAGACACTTTCCCCTGCTGGATTCCTACAACCTTTGCCCATTCCATGCCAAGTTTGGGATGATATTACTCTCGACTTCGTTGAAGGTTTGCCGACATCCCACGGCAAGGATACAATCTTAGTAGTCGTTGATAGGTTAAGTAAATTTTCACATTTCTTAACTTTAACCCATCCATTTACTACTAAGGGCGTGTCTGAAAAATTTGTGGAAGGGGTTATCAAGTTGCATGGCCTTCCTAAATCGATCATTAGCGATCAGGATCCAATGTTTATTAGTCAATTTTGGTAGGAATTTTTTCAAATATCAAGTACTCAATTAAAACTCAGCTCCGCCTATCATCCGCAAATCGACAGATAGACGGAAGTGGTCAATCTATGTGTCGAGCAATATCTTTGATGCTTTGTTCATCAATGGCCGCGCAAGTGGAGCACCTACATTCCCTAGGCTGAACTATGGTATAATACGAAGTACCATGCATCTACTGAATGACTCCATTCCAAGCATTGTATGGCCGTTTGCCTCCTCTCCTTCCCAATTACCAAAGTGGTAATTCTTCGATGCATGAGGTGGACCAGAGTCTCGTGTCTAGAGATGAGTGGTTGCATCAACTAAAGGCGAATTTGGAGACTTCCATTAATCATATGAAGCAGACAGCGAATCAAAGGAGGCGGGATGTGACTTTTGAGGTAGTTGATATGGTGTTTCTCAAGTTGTATCCCTACCGGTAGCAATCGATTTTCAAACGTGTCCACCAGAAGCTTGCTAGTCAATTTAACAGGCCATATCCAATTGTGTAGAAAATAAGAGCGGTTGCATACAAGCTTCAGTTGTTGGAAGGAGCTCGAATTCATCCGGTCTTCCACGTTTCAACTGCTAAAAGAATTCATGGGAGATCTGGTGGTGCCTTTTAAGGAATTGCCACCAGTGACCGATGAAGACATAATTCTACTAGAACCTCAACAAATATTGGACACTTTCTAGGTCAAATGGGGAAATAAATTTGAAGAAGAGAGCTTGGTTCAGTGGAAGCATCTACCATCAGAAGAGGCCACGTGGGAGAAAAATCAGTCGTTGCTTGAGCAATTTCCATCCGTGGACCTTGAAGACAACAGTCCACTTAATGGGGGGGTATTGGAACGCCACATCGTTCGAAGAGAGGCCTAAAGCCAAATCCCAAATATCAGGGATGAAGTTGGACATGAATAAAGACCGTTGCAGTAGATAGGGTCTTGGGCAAGTAAAGAATGAGAAGATCATGCCGGATTGGACTTAGCATTTGCAGTTGAGAGTTTTACGTCGCAGGACGTGTTTTTCTGTTGCATGTTATTTTCGTTAGTTATGCTCTGTTTTTACATGTATTTCCATGCTTTGTTTTTACGTATTTGAGTTCCAGTTGCTAGCTACTAGTTTCCCTTTATTTTCGGCATTATGTACATGGCCTTGCTTATTTAAGCAGCCAAGAATTTATCAATAAATCATCAGAAACAAGTTATCCAAACTGTGGTACATTCTCACCTGAAGAGAAAACAAATTATCTTAGCATTTGTATTATCTGTGTTTGGGACCTATCACTAATGCTCCTTGACTAATTAGGTAGACATCCATTTCTAGAACACGACATAGGACAGACGTACAACCTGCATTAATTGCTTATTAGTTAATTGTTGGGATGCTAGTATTAACTGTGCAAACCTTGTGGGGCAATGGTCATAACTTCTTTCTAGAACTCAGTACTCCGAGGTGTCATCTATGGGCTAGTGTTAGTTTAGAAAAGTTGTTGGACTGTAAAAGAGGAAAATATTCATAGAAAAAGAAATAAAGGAGCAAAATCAATATCTTGTTCAAGCAGCATAGTTGGATATACTCCTTATAATAGAAAAGCCTTTACGTGTATTTTGAGAGAGAGATTAAAAATATTGGTACTTTATGTCCACAGTGAGAATGAATTACTGAAGCCATGCTCCAGCTCCCATCTCTCTTATCATTCAACCGAAAAAAAAAATGCAGAAAAACACAGACCACACCTATCTCTAAAGGGCATTCCTTTCTTTCTGTTTTGGATGGATAAACAAAAATCCTTGAGATTATAGTGTATAGAGATTCCCTTTCATACTGGAGATTAAAAATAGTGCAACTTCAGTTTCCATTATCCTATGTGCAGACAATAGGTCGTACTCGTGGATGAGATTATATTTAATGAAGCCAGGATAGAAGAAATTGAGGTAAATGAGATTTTTAAGGATCTCGCTGTCCTGGTCCATGAACAAGGTGCAATGATTGGTAAGCCGCCCTGTGTCAATATTTACACTAATTTTGCTTTTTTTTTTTAGAGAAAAAGGTTTTCTCCGTTAGTTATTTGAAAGCTCTGCATGCTCTATAGTGAAAGTGCTAAACATGTGTTCCTTTTATCCTCTCAGACAACTTTAGTTCTAACATTGAAAGATCCCATGCTGAAACCGTACAAGCCGCATCACAACTTGCAAAAGCAGCGAAGACCCAGAAATCTGGTTCATCTCTGGTAAAGTTTGATTGATGTAATTGTCTTCTTTTTTTTTCCAATGTTTCTATGTTTTTCAAATATTATGGATAGAAAATGTAGATGCCAAATCATTGACTGCTAGATTTTCGCTTTGCTGAGGCCGAGATGTTCGTCGCAATTAAAAGCATACATTCTGCAATCTGTCATCTTAAATTCAAGTGACATAATAATCTCAATATCTAGGATTAGTTATGTTTACTTCTAAACTACACAATTTTCTGTTCAGACAATATCGAGGCAAGTTATCTACACTGGTTGTAGTTGTGTGATATTAATTTCAAATTACCTTTTTTCCCCTCCCTTTTGATCCATAAGTTTTGTATGCAGACATGTTTGCTCTTGCTGATATTTGGAGTCGTTCTGCTCATCGTTATAGTAGTCATCATTGCCAGAACAACAAATTAATCGTCTCCGATTGAGTTTGATTTTGAGATATTATAGGGATAGGAACCTCTAAAGGTCGTTTAAAGAAGTCAATTGGTACTCTAAAGCCTGATATTGTTGTCCTAATGGAGCCGTTTCACAGTTTTGATAAAGCTCAAGGTTTGATGAGATGCTTGCATTTTGAGAATGGTATTTCTAATGAAGAAGTTGGCAGGAAAGTTTTGATTTTCTGAAATAATGTCATGGTGGTGCAGGTGTTGTTCGCATCAGTTCACAATTTATTTCGATTTGTGAAAGGGCGGGACCTCAACAGTTCATGTGTAATTTCATTTACGCAAAGTGTACTAGGCTAGAGAGGCAAGTGTTATGGGATGACCTTAGCTCGCACCGTCTTGGGGCTGAGCCTTGTTTATTTGTAGGAGACTTCAATGTTATTCGATTTGATTTGGAAAGGAGGGGTGGTCGCCCTAGGCCTCGGGTTACTATGGAAGAGTTCAACGGTTGGATTCATCAAGGTGGCTTGATTGAAACAAAAACAAAGGGTAGAGGTTTACCTAGTGCAATGGTCAGTAGGGGCTAGCTAGAGGCTGGGCGAAGTTTGATTGTGTGTTTCTTGATGCCACTTTAATTTCAAGACATTCAAATGTTGTTTGCTCATATTTACTGAGATCGACGTCTGATCATTGCCCGATGCACAATGAGTTAACCAAAGATCCTTTCGGTTATGGCCCTTCTCCATTTTGGTTCCAGCAAATGTGGGTTGATCATCCTGAATTTTTAGTTTGTGTTCAGAGAGCTTGGATGGTACCTATTGAAGGTATGGGTTTGCGGAAGTTTGTTAATGAATTAAAACAAGTCTGGGTGGCTCTTTATGAATGGAATAAGGTGGTTTTTGGTCGAACTAAGGCCAAGATTGATCAGCTTGAGGAGCAAGTGGAGAGGCTTGAAAGCAGGTTACTACAGTTGGGATGAAGATGCTGATATGGAGTTAAACTTGGCTTTTGCAGAACTATCTTTGTGGAGGCTCAAGGAGGATACTAGATTGGCACAGATGGCTAAGTTAAAATGGAAGGTGGACGGTGACCATAACTCCTCTTTTTTCCATGCTTGTTTGGCGAATAAGAGACGGAAACACATTTCGGATATGAGAGCTGTGGATGGGGTTGTTTTTGATTTGTTGGAAGCCATACATCAAGGAGCCGTGGATTATTTCTCTAGTTTTCTCCAAGCGGACCCCTCGAGAGATCTTCCGGATCTTTCTTATTTAATCTCGCCCGTTATTTTCAGTAAGGAGAATGTCCATATATGTTGCACTCCTACTATGGATGAAGTCTTTGTGGCTATTTCTTCTATTCAAACAAATAGTTCTCTAGGGCTTGATGGTTTTGGTGCGGGCTTTTTCAAGAGTTGTTGGGAGGTAGTGAAGGTGGACGTTTGGGAAGCAATTTCGGAATTTTTCCACTCTAAGCAATGGCCGAGATTTTATTCGGCCTCATTCATTGTCTTAATTCCAAAGGTTGATGTGCCTATAGGTTTTGACAAGTTTAGGCCAATTAGCCTTTGTTCGGTGTTCTATAAAATATGCTCCAAAATTATTGTTAATCGGTTGACGAGTCTACTACCAAAAATGATCTCTCTTGAGCAACGTGCTTTCATCCCTGGGCGTAGCATTTTTGAAAATATTTCTCTTATGCAAGAAATGGTTCATTCTATTAATAAGAAGTCTCATGGTGGCAATATCATCCTTAAAGTGGACATGGCTAAAGCGTATAATTAGGTCAATTGGCATTTCTTGTTGGAGGTTCTTCGTTGTTTCGGCTTTTCCCCTCAGGTATGTGATTTGCTTTGGGCTTGTATCTCGTCACCTTGATATTCGGTTATGATGAATGGGACCTCTAAAGGTTTTTTTAAGGAGTTCGTGGTTTGTGTTAGGGGGATCCTCTCTCCCCTTACCTGTTTATTATTCTTCAAGAGGTTCTTTTCTAGACTTCTAAATAACAGTGTTGTGGAGAAAAGATTTGGTCAATTTTCATAAGCCAGAGGTACGATTCAAATAACTCATCTTATCTATGCAGATGATGTGGTGATTTTTACTAATGATAGTACGAGATCAATTCAGGAGCTTTTATCTGCTTTCGAAAAGTATGAGAATTGGTCATGCTAGAGGATTAATAAAGAAAAAACAGCAATATTTTTTTATCAAAAAATTTCTTTAAGTCGTAAGAGAGCTCTTAAGCGTACAACTGGGTTTTCAGAAGGATTCTTTCCTTTCAAATATTTAGGCGAGCCTATTATTTTGGGAAGATGTAAGCAAGTTCATCTGGAGGAGATGGTTAACAAAGTCCGGAAGAAAATTAGGGTTGGAAGATGAAGCTCCTATCTTCAGGAGATCGCCTTATTTTACTACGGCATGTGCTTTCTAGCATGGCTTTGCATTTGTTTGTTGTTTTACAGGTCACTCAATCCATCATCCAAGTATTTGGGCCACGTCTAATCCTTAAAGAAAAATACATGTTCCATAAATTCATCAGCCCATACCAAGATTCCAACAATATTTAATGATTCTAACTATAACATGACAAGCCCAATAAAAATTGGATATCAGCTAAAATAAAAACTTAGACCTGTACTCGTTTCCAAAAAAAAAAAAACTTAGAATTCCAAATGGGTTTTCCATACCTATAAACCCAAAAATATTAAAAAAAAGCAAACTCGGGTTGGGCCTGGGTGTTAAATCGAAAATATATGCATTTTTGTTTTAAAAAGAAAAATACGTGTTCTATAAATTCCTTAGCCTTCCAACAATATTTAATGATTTTAACTACAACATGGCAAGCCCAATAAAAATTGGATATCCGCTAAAATAAAAAACTTAGGCCCCTACTCGCATAAAAAAAAAAAAAAAAAAACAATTTACTCATAATTCCATATAGGCTTTTATACCTATAAACCCAAAATTATTTAAAAAGAATACTCAGGCTGGGCCAAGTGCTACAGTCTGCCTCCAATTAGATGGTAGAACTGCACTCGCCTATATATGTTTATTCTTGGCGAGTAGATGCTAATTTTAGGCAGCAATAATGGAATGGTTTTCACTGACCTTTTGAATAATCGATACTTAGAAAATGGCCAAGAATGTCACTATGAATCATCAGTGGGCCGGACTGACATCAAACTTTTGCAAAGTCAGATATGATTCAGTATGTATATATATACATACTGAATCATATATATATATATATATAGAGAGAGAGAGAGAGTGGCGCTCCCAGTCGGTTGGGCGTGGATTTAATTTTCACACCTGCCAATCAGAAATAGCCACGTAGCGTCTCAACAAATTTCGAGTGGTACCTGCATACTTGTGATTCCTCAATTTCTTTCTCTCCCTCTCCCTCCTCCATCTGCACTGAATCAACAAATGCCCCACGTCCCTACTCCTCTGAAGTTCCAATCGGCCAGAAAAAAAAACGATTACATACCAATGGTCTTCAATCAGATTATTAAGCATACTTTCTTTGCTTATATTTTAAATATCTTTTGTTTACATACCAATGGTCTTCAATCGGCTGCACGTTTTCCATTATTCTTCTACAGATGCGGTTCAATCTGTGGAGATCTTTTTCGCTTCTTACCACCAAGGCATATGAATCTTTCTTATTAAGGAATTTATTTAAAAAAAAAAAAAAAAAAAAAAAAAAAAAAAAAAAAAAAAAAAAAAAAAAAACACTGTGCGACCACTTAGCTATAAAATGTATTTCCTTTTATCAGTAATTTTGATGACATGTGCTGTTGGTCATAGGTTTATTTTATTTAGAAACCAATTTTTCTCTTTTTCATCTAGATAAGAAGTTGACAGAGGGAGAAGACGATGGATTTAATACGTTTTCTTGAAGGGGAAGAAGATGGGTTTGAAACGAAGAGGAGAGGAGAATAAGGGCTTCATGGGAATAAGCTGGGTTCGAATCGGAGAGGAGAGGAGAAGAAAAAATTTGGGGGAGAAAAGATACAAGAAATTCAGGAGAGAAGAAGGGCTACGGGGGAGGAGGGAAGAGAGAAGAGGAAAGAGGGATCGGAGACATGGAGTTTATTCGGATGCACATTCATTATAATTTCTATAACTCGCATAGGTGTTTGTTTTTTACAGGTGGGTGTAAAAAGAAAACTTACACTCGACCGGCTTTAAGGTTTTCTCATATATATAATATATAGATATAATTAGATGAGTTATTATATTTTTAGGTCGGTATGTAGAACATATCATCCATATTACTTAAATAATAAAATTTGATTCGTAAGATTCAAATTTTAAATTTTATATTTCAATTCAAATTATGTTATGTAAGGATGACTTTACTAGATTTGATCCACATATCGGCTTGATAATAGAACTTTTCATAAAGGAGCTGTTAAGGCCACCAAAAGGTGGTACCAAGATTTTCTATCGAGAAGTATAAAATGTATTTTTATATTATTATTTTGTGTTTTTTTTTTCAAGCATATTTTAAATCCCTTTAAAGAATTAAAAAAAATAAAAAAATTTATTAAAAAATACTTCCTACCGTTAAGTAAAAAAAAAAAAAAAAACCACCATCGTTAACATTTCTTGATGGCTTTTCTACGTGGGATAAGAATATCCCTTTCCATAATTAGACATTAGTTTACGATGGAGTGCATACATATATATTAATATGTATGTATATTGAGATTAAATAGTAATTAATTAATTAATATCTTGATTCTTGAAGTTGACGAATAATGTAAAAGGAGTAATTGATCACTGTGAATGCAATCACACCCTAATATTCTTACCTCTCTTCCATCTTGATTTCTAAATTGACTAATTTTCTTGTTTGTTTTCTATTTCGATAAAATATCTTTAAATGAATAAATTTCTAAATTGACTAGTTTTCTTGTTTGTTTTGATCTATTAATTATATATAACGACTTCATATGGAAATTTCAAGAAACTAATTTTCGTGTAGTACTTGACGTTCAAAACAAATTACGTATGATCATTGATCGAATTAACACTTGAAATTCTATGTCGACGTTATTTTCATTTAATTAATTACAATATTGGAATATTTTCCACTTTGCATAACTCAAACAATTAATTTGGTTGCAACTAGGACATAAACTTGGATATTAAGTCAAGGTCATGATCATATGGGATCATTGTTGAACAGATATTTTCATACCGCGAGGCCATATATAATGTAATATAAGATCGTGGCTGAATATGACCGCAACATATTGGAGACTAGATCAAAGCTGCCGGATGTATTATATCATGCTGATCGATCGGTACGTAGGTGGCTCATGACCATGTAATATTATTTATTTCAATTAATTCCCATCTCTTGTCATGTGCATGTGTGCAATATTTTATTCAGAATCCGATTGCTTGTTTACGTACGTAATATCATATTTCAAATATTACGATTTACGGATGATTGACCAGGAGAAGGAAATTCACCAGTTTGCAGGAAATGTTCCAAATCGCATCATGCATGTGACAGAACAATCCTATTAGAAGTTGAGTGAACGTAGCGTGCAATATTCAATATATAGGTAGGTGTTCTTAATTAGGCCACGATCAATGATATATATATAGTAATTAATACATTGGGCCCACTTGTATGCTTAAATTAAGTCCTTACTTCAATGGAGTAATGGGTACCAAGTATCGTCTCTTTTTTTCTTTTCACAAACTTATAAATAACTATAAATAGCTTACTGCATCTAGAATGGATCTTCTATTTCAAATCTTCAAGTATTATATATGCTTGAAAGCGATTCAAACCTCAAAAGCAAGTATGTAACTAGGGAGGAAACCTGCCTAATCCATGCATGGGGCAAGATCAGGGACAATAAATGCATGGATGGAAAAACAACAATGCGAACCTGTTGGCTAATTGGTAAGAAAACTTGCCAATTAAATTAGTATGTGTATATATATACACACAACTTAAAATATATGTATATGTAAATATAATATATAATATATGTATCAAAGTAACGTCCATAAAAGAAAGGGTACGTAATATATAAAATATGTAAGTAATATTGATAACAAAAAAAGGAATGAAAAATAACATGATCATTTAAAAGATTTCTTTAAGGTATATATATCTATTGATAATGGAGCCTTATTACAAAAAGGAAAATGAAGGTGTGCGGCAAGAAAATTGAGACATTAAACACGAAAAAGTAGGAGAGATACACATTATATGTGCGTAGAAGTAAGAAATTTGATCAACTGGTGAAGATCATGATGTATCTATTGGCCATGAACTAGCTAGCTAGCTCATCATCTGCCGTCATCTAATGGTTTCATGACTTGGTTCCTCATACTTTCAAGCCCAACCGTTGTGATGGTAGAGGAAGAACCATTGTAGACATCAATGTTGAACGAGTGTGTAGGTGGCCCAAGCAAGCTTTCAGTCTCCTCTGCATAAAGATCAGCCTTTACCCAAGGACGTTTTCCCATAATTCTCAATCCTTCTAGTTCCATTGCCACTTCCTTCATAGTTGGCCTATCCTCCCCTTTTACACTTAAGCACAATTTGGCAATACTAGCAACTTCATTTATCGCATTAATATTGCCATCATTAATAATTTGATTGTCAAGAATTTGATGCAAGCGATCCTCTTTTACTGCAGAGTTAAAGTACATTGCCAAATTTCTATCCTTTTCTGGCCTATCAAAACAAAGTGCTTTTTCACTTGTCAATAACTCTGCCACAACAACGCCAAAGCTGTAGACATCACTTTTTTCTGTAAGTTGGTTACTATAAAAGTATTCTGGGTCTAAATATCCAAAAGTCCCCTTCACCAATGTAGATAATTGTGTTTGATCAACAGGGACCAAAATTGAAGTTCCAAAGTCGGCCACTTTTGCTAAATAGTTATCATCCAAAAGTATATTTGCAGTTTTCACATCTCTGTGTAAAATGGGCACCGAAGTTGAAGAGTGCAAGTATGCAAGTGCCCCTGCAGTTTCTGATGCTATCTTCAAACGTTTTTCCCATGAGAGTGAGGATGATAGGTTTCTATCATGAATGTGACTAGAAAGAGTCCCATTTGTGATGTATTGATAAACTAGTAATGGAACTTCTGTTTCTAGACAACAACCTAACATCTTAACCACATTTCTATGGTTAATTTGTGTAACCACAATTACCTCATTTATGAATTGCTCAATTTGGCTCTGATCACAAATCTTTGATTTCTTAATGGCAACAACTTGGTTATCTGGTAGGACTCCTCGATAAACAGTTCCATAGCCTCCTTGACCAAGGATTCTGCTCTCATCGTAATTATTGGTCGCCTTTTCCAGTTCCTCCGCACTAAAGATTTTCACAACCTCTGTAGAAGCTCTATAATTTGAGAGTTTTTGTTGTAACAATGAGCCTCCATTTTGTTGGAAAAATTTCTCTTTTAGCTTGATGAGTTTTCTTCTTTGGAGTCCAAAATATATTGAAGAACCTCCCATGAACAATCCTATGAGGCCAATGCTGATAGCTGCACATACTCAAACATGTTATCTTTGTTTCCATAAATATACTTCAACAAATTAAGTTATTGCGAATCAAATAGGTAGGTAACTAGCGCATTCAAGACTTTAGTTCTATTTGGGCAAATGCATATTTGGTGAATCATACTAGATACCTATAGATAATGCATAAAACAGAAAGAATAATGTTACATCACCATCGAGCTCAAATGCACTAGATACCTATAGATACTTAAAAGAATCTAGTGCATTTGAACTCATTGTAAAATTTGTAGACTATTGAGACAGCGCGTCAAGATTGGAAGGTGTAATACCTGGGTGGTTTTACACTTAAGTCTTGACGGCAGCAACTCGATCCCTTTATTTGAAACAGATCCACGGGATTGATTACTTTTTGTTCAAAGTAGTAATATTTAAACTAGCATTAAGTTCCTTAATTTAGGTAAAGAGAATCACATAACTATACATGAAATATTTTAGGTCTTACCAATATATATATATATATATATATATAATTAAGTACTCTATTCGATCCGCTTCTATTCTGGGTTCTAAAGTTTGAGGAGGAACCAAAGGGACTCTAATTCAATAATTTTTTGAGTTGTGCTCTTGCTTTTATATCAAGTCTTAAGTCTTAACGCTTAAAAATAACAAGATAAAAGATAAAATATTTAATTAATAGATTTTTGTGTTACTTTTGATCTACTGGTAGTGTTAGTTGTATATATATTGCTCTTATTCTTATCATTGTCATACATACACAAAAAATGATCTGAGTAGAATATTAATTAAGACTTTAAAATATTAATTATTCTTGTTGATTTCAGTATCTAGCTAGACATATCTGGCAATCATGTTGACCAAAGAGGCCAATGCATGGCTTGTGACAGTACACCGTACCCATTGACCAAGTAGGGTCCAAATCCTTAAGAATTGGTATATATCTATCTATGTGTGTGCGCGCGCTCTCGCACGTGTGAGAGAGAGATCATTAATGGGCCGGGTCCAACCACCCATGTAAGTAATTAGTGAATGGATTAGTTAATTAAATACCAATTAGTAGAAAAAATATTGGTTTTAAAAAAGAATATAATACAATTATATATATATATATATATACACACACATTAATAATCTTCCTACTTACCGAGTGGAATAATGATATTAATCTTTGATCGGTTGGCCCGCGCTTTAAGTATGCAACTTGTTGATCCGTTTATGATCTTCCCATCGCCTTCGTATCCGACGCGGCACGTACATGTAAAACTCCCGTTAATGTTGTTGCATGTTGATGTAGTAAAATTGCAGGGATTCGTATCTGCTTCGCACTCATTAATATCTGAAACAGAGCAATAATGCAATATTAATTAAGTTCGATCGATGCTTCATTAGCAAACCAAACGTACATGATCATGAGTACTTTCGAACTTCAAACTACTGAAATCTCAAGAAAAGTTTCATGATTCTATATAAAAGTTGTTTCCTTAAGATTTTGGAGAAGCTTTTGTCAGATGTGCAACTCATACGTACCTTGGCAACCATCAGAGAGGTATGGGTTTCCTTCATAACCTTCTTTGCACTTGCAACGATACCCATCGACCCCTTCTGGGGGATCATCACATGAGGCGTTCGGTCCACAAACGTAACCCAGTTTGCTCGGAGCAGTTTCACACGTTTCAATACCGATTGCCCAGTCAAGAACCATTGGATAGGTCTCATTCCCCCTCAGGCTTTCAAGATAAGTACTAGAGAAGAAATTGAGCTTGTCACCCTCTTTGGCCACAAAAGCAAAGCTGCATGGATTGAATTCAAAGACATTTCTGTGTTTGAAATAGCTACGAGCTTCCAAAGTAAAGTTCTTCAATCCCTTTGGGATGTCAACCTGGCAACACCCAATCCCAGTGCAAGATCCATTTTCGACATTTGTAAGACTTTTGCATATAGACATGCAGCCTATGGAGAAGCTTTCATCGTTTCGGAAAGCATTGAGGTAAGCATAAGTGTCGCAGCCGATGGTGACGAACTTGTTTTTGGTGTTGGAAATTGTGAAAGCCGGGTAGTTGATCCAGGGTTCGTTAGGCTCAAGTGCCGTACCATTCTTCATGTAACACTGTTTGGCTATATACATCAAGATGTCAAGCTCGCCGTTCGTCGAAATGTTTGTGACAGTCACATTTTCACCGGCTATTAGTTCAGGAGGATGGCCAGACGAATCGTTACATCTCATGAGAAAAGTATCATTTAGGGAGCAATCTTCAGTAAGACCAAATGGATATGGAACTGGAACATCTCCACACCGATCCTGGCAGTGAGGGCTCTTGGCTATTGGTAATGCTACAGCTGCAGCACCCATTTCCGACAATATCACAGCAACACATATCACTAATTCCAAGAACATCCTAAGCAAATCCATTGTTTTTTTCAAGAAAATCTTCGCTTCTCAAAGTTTTTGTTTTGGTCTCGTGCAAGACTTCACATAGATGCTGGTCTTTTTATAGGCTAGGATGGAGGCATAAAGGAAAAATCCAAAGAGATGGAGGTATAAAGGAAAAATCCAAAGAGATGGAGGCATAAGAAAAATCCAAAGGAAAAATCCAAAGAGAGTGGACCATATATATTAATATTTCAATTCTGCTAGGTGCAAGCAAAACTGCTTACCGAATGCGTACCAAAAGGTGACATGGCAGGCAGCAGGGGTAATTGTGTAATTGTCTAAAGTAAAAACAGAAAGCAATTAAAACAAGACTATTCCTCCGTCTCCCTCCTCAAGGCTCAAAGCGAAAGCTCGTTTCCCTCCCAAATCCAACAGCCCGCTTCTCTCCTTCCCCCAAATCTCTTCCTCTGCGAGCAACGACGAGGTTGATGTGAAGTAAGTGGAATCTGCGTGCTACGACGGCCTTCTCTTCGATTGAAAAAAGGGAAAGACAGCATGGCGACGATCTCCTCAACACTCCAGTGTTTTTGCAACTAAGACTTCTAAGAGCGAAAAAGGTGACAGCGACGATCTCCTCAACACTTCAGTCACCCACTTTCTAGGATTAATTTGGATTTATGCTTTTTTTTCTCTCTTTTCCTGATGAAGGCACTACTTTACTCTGTTCCTGCTTTTGAAGGAAAATTAGATTCCATGCTATTCAAATCTAATTAAAGTAATTAGTGTTTCCTGATAGCTGATAGGGATATCGAACAGATAATCACAAAAATCTTTAACATTAACAAACTTAAGTAAAAAATAAAAATAAAAAAGATTTGGGCCACGCACCTAGGGAATTTATAAGATAACGAAAAGAAAAAAAATCATTAGACTGGCTTGCATCACACAAGCACAAGCAAGCATAAATGCAAATAAATAAAAAAATAATAATGATTTCTTCAGATAACAAATGAAAATTAATTAATTTACATGGCATTTATTCACATGCCTGAGCTACCCTAGCCAGAAGATATAAAGCAAGTGTACGCCTCCTGTTAGAATCCTCTTACTATTAGATCTTTTTCTGAGACAAGTTGCTGCAAACAAAATAGCATTATCACAAATTGTCCTTGAGAACATTCTCAACGAATACCCTCACCGATACACATCAATTATTGATTGATTGCACTTTATTGCATAACATTTTAACAAATCAACGAATAAGAAGACAAGTTCTAATATGTATTTCATCACGCAGTCCCAAATATACTTGATAAAAACACTGTAAAAAGCATTAACTAGATTTTATGTTTTCTTTTTTTAACAGAAAACAAAATATCAACATCTTGATTTCAAACTTTGAACGTGTTTTGGCTATATTTTCAAATCCCTAATTCAAATCAACTTCATCACAAATCACTCACAAGCCAATCCAGTACACAACAACAGTAACGAAATGATGCAGAGAATGCCTATGATTATAGAAGATTCAAAGTGGGAGCTCTGACCTTTAGATCGAGGAGGGAGGAGTAGGACTGGCAACTGGCAAGCTTGAAAGCGCAGAGGAGGATCCCGATGCTGTCGCGTACGCGGTAGGAGGGGAGGAAGCTTTGGCATAGGTTGCTCATGGCGTTAGCCACACACGAAGGCTCGTCTTCAGATGGGAGAGGAGATGTATTCAAAAACCCAACGAATTCGAAAATTTCTTCCCGCTCCAGACGCCCCAAAATTCTCTCTTCAATGAAACGCTTCGTTTCATTTTCCACATCAGCGTTCGGTGCACAATCGGTCCGCAATTCGCTTGAGTTTAGAGTTTTCCATATATAAAATCTCGATGATGAGTTTCCCGTCTTGTTCCGAGTCCCAACAACCTTCTCCGTTATTTCATCTAGCGCGTCCTTAAGTTTGAACGAGTCTCCGTCAAGCCTACCCCATACGCGAAATTTCTTCGAAATTGTTAACTAAAATTTTTAAATAAAAATATAATAAATTATAATTTTATAAATCATTATTTATTTTAAAATTTAAAAAGTTTATACTACTTTTTGTGCTTTATTTAAAAATTTAAAGAAATTATATAGAGTTGTGTGTTTGGATAATAATTAGCTAATTATTAAGTAAAAAATTTGAAAATTGAAAATTATTGAAAATATATTTAAATGATATATGTGAAGAAAATATTTAAAAATAAAAACGAAAATTCTAGTACAAATATTTATTAAAAATAATATTTTAATAATATTTTATTAAACTTTTAACTTACACATAAACTAATAATTAAACTTCTTGCCCTCCATGATTCTCCCCAAAGCATATGTTTTCTCCCCAAATCTTTATCAACTCTTCTCCAAATCTTTATAGGTTTAGATAGTAAGATGAGAATTTTTAGTTTTAGATGAAAGTTTAAAATATTATTTTTTAATATTATTATTATTTTGAGATTTGAAAAAGTTGAATTAGGATTTTAAAAAGTTGAATTATTTATTATATTTTGTGTAAAAATTTAAAAAAATTGTAATAATAAGATGAGATGAAATGAAAATTTTATATTTCATCTCACCTTCCAAACCTAGACTTGTTTCATGTTTTAAAATTGTTTCGTATAATTTTAAAGCGGGCAAATTTACCTTTCTTTTTTTTTTTTAAAGGAAGTTAAGTCTATAATTAAAAATAATAATTCTTTTAAATAAATTTCAAATTTATCTATATTTTTTTAAAAGAACTACTTAAAGCATGCACGTTTTAAAACCGCGTCGGTAGATAGGATGTCCACGTCATAAAATTGCACATCCTGAGAATTATTGTGGTCTTGGCCAGCCACGGGTCAATGACGCAACTCTCTTTATACAATTCTCGTTTCCCGGAAATTGCTCCGCAATGACGGTACTAGTCCTTTCATTGGCTACTAACCTGTCGCCTACCCCCACCAATCAAGTATCTTTTCATATTATTCTTACAAAAATACAGCTCCACAAATTCTAGGCCTCGTTTAATTACCAATTAAGACAATAGTAGATGAGATATTTTATTAAAAATTAAATAATATATTATTATAATATAATTTTTAATATTATTTATATTTTAAGATTTAAAAAAATTAAATTATTTATTATATTTTATATAAAAATTTAAAAAATTGTAATAATGAGAGGAGATAATTTTGTGTATCCAAACCAGATCTAAATTCAATGGATTTTTATAAAAATACTTTAAGAGTCTTAATTCTTTTATAAAGTGTGACCGATTTACAATAGAGTTATAAAAACTTATAAAAATATGATAGAAATAAGTTATCTCTATTATTAATTAAAAATATAAACTAATATTAATAATATATAAACAACCTCTTTTACAATTATTCTTATAATTTATTTTAAATGGTGGACTTTTCTTTAAAAATTTAAAACTCAAATCATTTGGCAAACTTAATATTAAATGAAGTGACGTAGATTATTACATTGACTTTTTGTGAATTGATTATAAAATAGTTGTGTCCATATCGTTATTAAAAGATGAGCCATTTTACTTTCCATCTCTGTACATGATTTTTATTTTTATTTTTTATTTTTTTAAATTAAAAAAATTATTCTATTTATCATCTATATACAACATATTTAATAAAAATATTATATATAGCGTGTGGTATAAAGATAGTGAATAAAATTTTTCTTAAAAGATTGATAAGATGTTAAAATGGTTAGTTTGGTTTAAGGGTGGGCAGCAGGGACTGCCCCTCCCCCTTATGGCATGGCAGGCAACCCTGCTTCACCCATGAGGGGGTGGGGAGGGCCCAACCCAGACCCGCATTTCCCCCGCCCCTGATTACATGTTTATATATATATTATATAAACATAAAAATATATTTATATTTTATAAATTGTGTCTATATAAATATATATTACAATATGTTAGACTTTGTGTATAAAATTTGCACTAACAAATTTAAAAACTACATAATTTTTAAATTATAGTCATATTTACAAAATTTAAATTTATAATTTAGATCTAAAAATTTATTTTTAATCACTTTTGGATCTAGAAATAATTTTTTAAACTAGTAGAATGTAGTGCATTTTTTAAGTAGACATAAGACAGGACGGATTGAGAATCCGCCCCGCACCCCACCCACCAGGGCGGGGTACCCCGCCCCAGGGATGCGAGGGGGCGGGTAGCACCCCTAGTTTGGTTAAGCGCTCATTCAATCCTCGATCTATCTGTTTAATTAGCTCATTTGCAAGGAAGGAATCTCATGGCAAATAACTATATATATTGGAAAATGATAGCATCCCTCCATGATTTTGTCCATTCATTTTGACCGCTTATGAATTCTTTTTTTTTTTTTTTTTTTGCTTAATGATTAAGAAATTGACTATTAATATATTTGTGTATGTTTTTATTTTTTAAAAATATTTAAAGATGTTTAAAAATTTTGGAAAAGAAAAAAGAAAGTAGCATTTGGCCTTGGGGGCACACCTAACACTCACACTAGCAGTACCCATATATATTATGTATATGCAAGGAAGGAATTCTCTCTTACCAAAAACTTACTCAAAGTAAATTACTTGCATGAGTTTTCTGGTTTGATTATCATTATTTTATTATTTTTGTATAGTGTTGCTTTTAATTATTAGAATTCCGAATAGAATCATGTCTATCTAAAAGATGATATTTGCAAAAAATAAAAAATAAATAGTCTTGAAATTTTTTTTAAATATGATATTAATTTGTTCTCATGTTGATGTTTTAAAGTTATTTTCAGATTTGAGCATTTTAAAAGAAGTTTTACAGGTAGGATCGATCTTTATGCTTTTTCTTTCTAACAAGGACATAAGAATAATAACTTGCAAGAAAAGTGAGATGAGTAGCTTGTGACCAAAGCAATGAAGTGTCCGAGAATATCAACTCAAAACGTATCTCTGACCATTTCTTGATCAAGTGGCTTGTTGGAAAAGTTCTTACTCAAAATATCTCTTAGTCGCAGCATATGTAGGTAAAAATGAGTAAAGGGTTGAGAAATTCCCTAAGACTGTTAATCCGGGTCGGATTTTTTTCCAATCTAGTTCGGCACACTGGTTGCAAAATCTGGATACACCCGGTCTTGGTACCGGGTTTACAACTTGAAACGTGGTTTTTATTTTCTTCGGTTTGAATGTTTTGAATCGAAACCGAAAAACAAATATAAGTATATCACCTCCACAATCACACTCAGACTTCCTAGCTTTGCTCAGTCATTTTCCAAATCAAGATTCTGACCCAGCATACACAACTAATTCAGACGAAGCACAACTACAGCTATTCTGTTTTGAGTTAAGCACTGGTGATAAATTTGGCTATATTTCGTGCATAAGTTTTGATGAAAAATCCAAAGGAAAAATCCAAAGAGAGTGGACCATATATATTAATATTTAGAGTTATGGAAAAAAATTTAGAATATCAATTAATATTATTTTATGTTAGCTGATGTGGAAGCAGGAGCGGAAGTACTAAGGCCGGCCCCCAAAATTGTTTCAAAATTTTGATAAAAAATTAAATTTTGAACGACTTTTTTATAAGGAACTAGACTATATAAAATTCAGAATTTTGATAACACTTAAGGGGTTTGGTAACTAATTTTAAATGTAAAATTTTTATCTCATCTCATCTCATTATTATAATTTTTTTAAATTCTCATATAAAATATAATAAACAATTCAACTTTTTCAAATTTTAATTTAATTTTTTTAAATTTTAAAATAATAATAATATTAAAATATAATATTTTAAACTTTCATCTAAAATAAAAAATTCTCATCTTACTCTTCAAATCTAACCTTAAATTTTGAAATACTATTTTTTTTTTAATAGGAGAGACTAGTATTCCGCCTAATTTTATTTTCTTTTTTAAATTTGACCCCAAACCAGATTTTCTGGTTCCACCCGTGTGGAAGGGATCATGCCGCGCGTTGAATACATATATTATTTCTAGAAAAAGACCAAGTTGTTGCATTAAAACTTACTGGCTGCTGAAGGGGCCTGCACGAGCCGAGATTGATGTGTACTTCAGTGTAAAAAGTATGGTCAATATTCTGTTGATGAAAAATATTTTAGTCATAAAAATAAATTTAAAAATTGATGTAATTTAATATAATATGTCAAATTATAAAATTATTTTTATTATAAAATAGATCTAATGAATTTCATAAATCCACTTTAACTTGTGAGTTTATTTTATATAATTTCTTTATGTCTATATAGCAATTCTCATAATGTTTAAGCTACTAAATTATAACAATTAATGGTGCTTTCTCACTTTTTATTATTATTATTTAGGACTAAAAAATTCGTTAATTGAATAATTAAGTACCTTGAAATTCTAATTTTATTTTAATTTCATATATATTTATAATTAATTACATTGGAAGATTTTATATCCCCTTTGTGTAATAACTCCAACAAGCACTATAACATAATTGCTTTTTAGTGACAGTTGAGAATTTGTGACAGTCCCCAAACCGTCACTAAAAAGCCTTTTCTGTGACGGTTTCTAGAAACCGTCACTAAAGACGGATGAGATTTTTTTTACGTTCCAACGAATGTGAAAATTACATTCGAACGTCACATATACGTTCGAACATGTGGCTACTTACGTGCGAACATGAAATTTTTTGGCACGAATGTTCGAACCTTAATTAACGTTCGAACGTTAATTGTAAATTTAAATTAAATATGACTCTAATTTAAAATTTATGTGGTTTTTATAGTTTATAATTTGTATACAAGTCAAAAAAATTGACTTGTATATATTTATATATATAAATACATATTTATGTTTATGTATATTTGAAGTGCAGTGATTTAGTATTGAAGTTGAAAATATAACATTAAAGAAGACTGAGAATTGTAATTAAAAAACCATAGATATATTAAATAATATTATTTCTTACAAATATTAAAAGCAAAATACAAAATATGATAGAAGTACGTAAAGAACACTCAAATGATAGCGTCGTCTAGGAAATTCATAGCCAGTATCTCCTCAATCAAGGTATCAACCTTGTCGTTGAGGATATCTACACGGTGGGCTATCTCGGCGACAGACGCCTCTACAGCTAGGAGCCGTTCATCGATCTTACGATCGATATGCGCAGTCAGTTGTGAGATCACTGCATCAACCCAATCAGGCTGCACATCTCCCGCAGATGTACTCGTCGGCTGCTGACCACTACTCCCCACACCAGGCTAGGGCTGCGTCGGAGGAACTAGATCCTCTAGAGGGGGTGGCTGACGTCCCCTCGCCTGTCCAATGCTACGTCGATGAGTGGTCATGTCGAGGGCACTCATCTGATCTTTGACCTGCTCTTCAAGCTGGGTTGGCACTCCCCGAGCAAGTAATAGCCAGCTGATTAGGACACCATATGGGAGGTTATCCGTGGAGACGAATCCTCTCAAAGATGTGTTGTGGCAAATCTATGGGATCTTCACATGCCTCCCGTATAAAAAACTGTGCCCGAAGCCGACTAAATGTGGTCTTATGTGCCACAGGATCCACGTTTGTTGCAACAATAAGATGCAGCATGCGGAAGAACGTTAGCAGATGATTTTGGTGGAAGGCGTTCAGCCTCTCGATCTGCATGTGGTCTTTCCTGGTGAGGATATAGAAATCCTCGTCTCAGTCGTCATCCCTAGCCGAAGGGCCAGCACCCTCGGCCTCTGACTAGTCTGCATCTCTAGCTGATGATGGATCAAATGGGTCAGTAGATGATGTAGAAGTGCCTACATCTGCATCGAGTCTGCCATGAGTAGAAGTAGATGTGCGAAGCAAGGCTAGAGAGTCAGCCTCAGTCAATGTCTGAACTCCTCGATGAATCCCGAGGTGGTCGGCGATGACATCAGGTGAAATCTCAAATATCACGGTGTGAGAGGATGTGTCCTGAGGCATGTCACACATCCCCATATAGAACTCCTAAACCATAGAGGGGTATACCTTCCCCCTCAATGTGCAGATATTTTCCCAGCCTCTATTGAGGAAGACATCTCTCAGGTTCGTCTGCTCCCATCTGAGCTCGTTGAACTTGTTGATTAGGGCTTCTCGCTCTACCATAACAGTACAAGCCCCGATCCGAGTAGTGTCCTGAGTAGCTCATTCCCTCCCTCATTTACTAGTATGCAAAGGATGAACCATATCCTGAAAATAGAAAAGGAAATAAAATTATGAGTACTATTGATGCATATTTTGTCTTAATTTTAAATTGCTCTACATTAACGTTCGAACATAGAAAATTATACGTTTGAACGTTCAGATAAAACGTTCAGACGTGTATCTTTTAGGTTTGCATGTAAAAAAATTTCGTTCGAACGTTTAACGAAACGTTCGAACGTAGAACGTATAATAAATTTAATTGTTCTACATTCAAATGTAACAAATACACGTTCAGATGCCAAATTGTTGAAGATATAAATAAATTTAAAATCATTACATTCGAATGTTAAATTATACTATTGTACATTCGAACGTCTTGCTGTAACGTTCGAACTTTACGACATAGAATGGTTGAGTCAACTTAGCCATTCTCGAAAGCTCCAAAATCATCATACATGATTATTAAATGCCAAAATGCCACCGTAGAAATGAAGTATACACTTCAAGAAACTTTTCTACGGTGACCTTTTGGCTAATGGTAACCTGTGGTGGCTGAAAAATCGAGTTGAAAATTCGGCCACCATGGGTTTCGATTTTAGTCAAAATCCATCCTAAATCTAGGTATAAAATACATGTAATGCTTCAAATGTAAATACATACCTTTTAGTGACAGTTGTGTGGCGGAGATTGACGGCGGCGGCGACGGCGACGGAGGAGTGGAGGCATGCAAACGGGGTTAGGAGGAGGATAGAGAAAACGATGTTTGGGCATTCGGTTTTGGACTTATATACATATAACGTTCAAACGTTATTCCTAGTAACGTTCCAACGTGGAAGGAAACATTGGAACGTGATAAATATAACGTTCGAATGTTATTTCTAGTAACGTTCCAACGTGGAATGAAACGTTTGAATGTGAGAAATATAACGTTCGATATAGATTTCCTAGTAACGTTCCAACGTGGAAGGAAACGTTGGAACGTGAGAAATAACATGTTTGAAAGTACTATGTTCATCGTTCAATCGTTTCTTGATTGATTTTTCAAAATATATTAATAATATATTATTTTATTAATATATGTTATATATTATAATGTATACTATAACATATAACATACTATATCTATTATTATATTATAATATAAATATATAGTATATTATATTGTGAAATACTTTATGTAACCTTCATTCAATTGTATATATATGTAGTGTATTATATAATATATATATTGTATGTATGTATATATAAATATATATATACTATGTATATAGGTTGTTGTTAGTTTTATTAATTATAGCCAAATGTCTATCACTATATATTATGTTTCCATTTAAAGTCTTATGTTATCATAGTGAATATATATAGTGTATGTACTTATATATGTAATATATATATAGATACTATATATATATATAGGTTGTTGTTAGTTTTATTAACGGGAAATGTGACTCCCTTTGTAGTGATATTATATATACTGCTATTTAGTGTATATAATATATTATATAACTATAATATATAATTGTAATTATGAATATGTTATATAATATATATATATATACTAGATGGAATTTTATTTCTAAGTATTAAAAATCTAGTTATATTCACGTTCTAACTTTCATTCTTTACGTTCGAACTTTTAGAAATGTAGGTGGGAAATTTCCCGCTCAATTGTATCATTCGGACATTAAATCATATATGTTCGAACGTATGAAAATTGTTGGCGCGAATTTTCTAGCTCGATTATCGTCTTCTGTGCTGAGCATGGGCGTCCGAACGTTGAAGCTTAACGTTTGAACATGAATGCAGAAAATTTGAGCAGTTGAAAGTAATGTCTAAACGTAAAAATGAATCGTTCGAACGTTTATTCAAATGAAATGTTTTTTGCATGAAAACATGCACGGGAGGAAGCAGAGTCATTTCTACTTCCCCCGTGCGCGAAATAGAGAGGGAGAGAGAGGGTGATTGGTGCCAATTCAAGTGATAGAGGGTTAGAGTGAGAGAGAGTACTATTGCTAGAGAGGGTTAGAGAGAGAGAGAGTAAGAGTGAGAAAGAGTATTGTTTGAGAGGGTTAGAGTGAGAGAGAGTAGAGTGAGAGAAGGTGATTATTGAGGACTAGGATTTGGAACTATTTTGGTAAGGAAAAACTATTTTTTCCATTATTTGCAATTTTATGATATTTCTCTTGTGTTTTTTTTATACATATATGTCTCTAACAAGTTAGTATTGTTTTTATTTTTTTGAAGGATTGGTTGTTTTGGCAAATTGAAAGCTTATCATTTGTAAGGGGATATTAAAAAGTGTTATGTATATTTCTAAACTTTAGTAATATATGTTTATGAATTCTGTTGTGGGAATATTGTGAAAATGTTGTGATATGGATTAGAAATATCATGATTATTATTTATGAATTTTGTGAATATTTTATGAGTTTATGGTTTTTATTGATGAATTAATATGTATATTATATTGTTATAGGAATATTGTTATGTTTAGATAATTTTGTTGTGGGAATATTGTAAAAATGTTGTGATATGGATTTGAAATATTGTGATTATTGTTTATTAAGTATATTTATATTTTGTGAGTTTATGGTGTTTATTGATGAATTAATATGCTTATAAATATTGTTGTGGGAATATTGTTATGTTTAGATAATTTTGTTGTGAAAATATTGTGAAAATGTTGTGTCTTGGATTTGAAATGTTGTGATTATTGTTTATGAATTTTTTTGAGGAAATATTGTTAAAATATTGTGATAATATACTTGGTACATTAATGAGCATTAATAAAAAGACAAAGGACACGATCAAGATGAGAAAAGATCTTGAAAGAATGGGAATTAAACATAATCTTCATTTGCGAGTGGAAGGCAACAGGGTGGTCATGCCGCATGCATGTTTTACGATGATGTGGGAGGAGAGGATGGATTTTTGTAAATGGTTGCAAGGTGTGAAGTTGCTAGATGGTTATGTTTCAAATCGTGAGCCCTGTTGACTGGAAAATTAGTGGATTGAAAAGTCATGATTGCACATATTTTTGCTTAAGTTATTACCAGTAGGAATTCGTGGGAAGTTGACATCATCTATACGTGTCTCCATAACTGAACTATGTATGTTTTTTAAGGACTTGTGCGCTCGAGTAGTAAATCAAGATATGTTGCAGAAGATGGAAGAAGACATTGTTATTATACTCTGTAAATTTAAACAGATCTTTCCACCATCATTTTTTGATGTCGTGTTCCATCTAGCAATACACTTCGAACGTAAATATGATACATTCGAACAATAATCAACGAAAGTCAACTTCTGTCATTTGAATGTCAATTGCTCGGGTTGGCGTTCAGACGTAACAATTTACGTCCGAACGTTACTTTCGGTGATAGTTTTCAACCATCACAAAAAATGAAACGTTCGAACGTTATTCAGAATGGAACACCTCCAACCGTCATTAAAAATACTTTTAGTGACGGTTTAACAATAAAGCGTCACCAAATGTTTTCTGTGAAGCACATTAGGTGACTGTTTCAAACCGTCACCAAATGTTTTTAGTGACGTTTTGGTTATTTTTTGTGACGGTTTCTTCTGTCACAAAAGGCTATTTGTGTTGTAGTGAAGTAATTTGGTTGGTGATCACTACGCATATGCTGTAGTCAAAGTCATGTGCTCTTGGTAGAAGAAAATTTAAATACTAATTTTTTACTGCACACTATGAAGTTACTATATGGTGGGAAATACTTATGTCACAAAGTGTGTCTGTGGAAAAAGAATCACTCTGTTGCAGCGACATGCCTATGGATCACTTAAAATAGTTGTAAAAAAGGGTCTTTTGCCACAAACATATTTCATCGCAAAAAAAAAACCCCATGTATTACACGGCTTGTAACATGTGCAAACCCATTTCGACGAACAACAAGGTGGGAAATTCTATGTGGCACGCATTCTCTCCCTTTCCTTCGATTTCAGCGGGAAAATTTCTTTTCTCCTCAGACCAAATTTACCAAATTTTCCCTCTGCCTCTCTTATTTTCTCCCATTTCATGAAATCCTCCCATGATTGACCATTTCCATGTTGGCTCAACTAGGGCTTGGGGGAGATAATTTCGCAGAGAGGAGAGGGTTGGCGTACACGAGACGAGCACAACTCCCATGGCTTGCATCCACCACGATCAACCCAGAAGACTCGGTGGAGCTTCAAACATCGCCGACTTGTGGATTTTCTAGTGGATGGTTGGACCCTGCGCTCCACCGAAGACAACACATGTTGTGGCGTCACTGCCTGAGAGTAGCTCGTGGGTATGAGCACAGGGCTTTGTGCGGTTTTCAGTCGGAGTTGTCCATGGACTGGTAGATGCCGTCACCGCTCTCGCAGGTTCTCTCTCAGCTCGCACCTGTCACTCTTGAAACCCCAGTCTTTAATTCATGTTCTGGTTTACAAGGTTCCCTTTGGAAAGCAAAATCTCTCCTCCAAATGTTCCTTTTGCCTGCTGCTTTTCCATATTATTCAATATGTTTTCTTTATCGTATCTTAATGCACGCATGCTTCTGCATCAGCTGCTTTAATTTGGCTTTTGCATGTCACTGGACAATTTCATTGCCTTTCTTTCCATTTCCCCTCCAACTGAGGCTAATTTTAAACATTTGATTCGTTAGATTTATTGCAAATCTTCTTTTTTACTACCTGGTGCTTAAACAGATTTATTTATTATTTTTTGGATTACTTTGGTGCTTTTATGATAACAATATCACAATCTTTTGTAGACCTTGTCCAATGAGACAAAATATTTGTTTATGATTTGGCTGGTCAACGAATAGGATGGGGGAGACTATGACTATAAGTTTCATGATCTCATTTGTAAAGGGCCTTTTGGACACCATACGGATGCAAAATGTTTGATTTTCTTAATCTATGAACTGAAAACATAATCATTAAAGAAAGGCATGAGCTGATTTTCATACTTTCTCGTATTGGGAAACATATCTATAAATTAATCAAGAAGATCCCCCAACTTTGGTTCAAACTCTAATTCCTCACTTTTGAATTAATCAAATTAGGTTCAATGTCAGTAAATGTCTCTGCAACTACAAGTGCTGGGAAAAGTGAATATGTCAATGCTAGACAGATATGTGAGAGCGGTTCAGTGCAGAATGAGCCTTACAAGGAGCTAGTAATAAGGGTATGTGATTGCTTTCCTAATGCACATATCGTTGTTGGGCAGCTTCTTGTCTTTGTAGCATATAGTGAAAAAGGTTAGAGACTCCGGCATTCTTTTTTCATTTTATATTCGCTTGCCGGTTTATATTATTGCAATCAATAAGACCATTGCAATTTTTCTCATACCAACTTACCCGACAAAAAAGCCAACTGCTTCAATGCTACTGAACCTTTACATTTAAGGTGCAACCATGCATGATTCAATTGTCTTATCTTATATCCAAAAGTTGGCCTAAAAGAGAATTTTACAAGCAAATATATATATTAGCCAGATTGCATTCGATTAATTCCTAGGTCTTTGTATATATATATATCTTAATTCTTCATAGGTGATCCTCTGGTCAAAGGCAAATAAACACTCCCATCGATCTAATGATGTTGGGTGTTATAACTAGCTAGGTTATCTTTATAAATAAGCTAAATGATTCCTGTTTTTGAATATTTGACCATCCATCCAGTTAATCTACTTCTACCTAGCCTAGCTATCTACTACTAGTTGTGAGCGAGAAATTTGTGCATATATACATGCTGTACCATATGTCAGTTTGGTCTTTTGTTGCCTGCTCCAAAAAAAGCAGGCAGAAAAACAAAAACTTAAATAGCAATATGTCAAAGTAGATCCACTTGATAACATAAAAGTACTGTAGTTGTACTTATAAATTGTGAAAGTTAATGCAATAATTAAGGTATAATATTAGAAGACTAAAAATAAAATCTGCATTACGTTCTGATGATTCAAAAGAATGTTTCTCTTCGTCTTGAAAAATTTCTAAAACATGGTATATGTTCTAGATTTAATTTTAGAATTATAACTGTTAATTAAAGAAGTACTTGATTTAGTTATAAGTAGAAGTTACTAATACTTCAACTGAGGCATTAAATTACGAGCAAATAAATTAGTTTCCCAGCAATATGCATATTCCCACGGCTGTACCTTTTTTTATTTCTCTGTCTTTCGGGTGGCCAGGGAATTCTATCATTAACATTCTTTTGGAAAGAACTTAAACTTGGCTAGTACTAAATACAGTGACAATAGTACCAGAAAACCAAAACATCTTTTCTTGGGAAGCTCATTTTTCTAAGCTATATGTATTCTTAACTTTGTGAAGAATTTGAGGATTGATATCAATGTCAATTTTGCACCGTTCAATAGTATGCTCCTCCCAACCAAATAAAAACTCAAAGGGAAGGCAAGATGATGAATTCTTTCATATGGGATGTGGGACCCGTGTAATGGGCAAGGAATGTGGCATCTCACACTCCATTAGGGACAAGGCATGTTTGTGTGACAGTAAGTTTTTCTTGCATACAGTAGCTAGGCTGAATTCAGTATCTAAATATTACTATTAGTTTTCTCCTTTCATCGTCTTCACAATTTAGTAAAGCTATTGAATTTCTTTGTAAGATTATGTTAGCCTCATTTGAATTTGTTATGCTAAGTGGGTTACATTTGTTATATATCATTAACGGTAGTACCCATAAGCTGTTAACAATTTTCCATGTGGTCCGTATTCTTTCTTGATATTTAATTAAATTGCTCGATTGGGGTGAGGAGGGTCATAGGACAGAAGTTCTAACGTATTGCGTCATTAAGGGCAGCTTTTATGCAAGAAGTTGTTGTGCGGCATAAGCTAGATCATCCAAATCTTACTAAGGTATACTCTCTACTTCTGCATCTTTTGTGTCTTCTGAATCTGCGTATATATATATATATATATATATAATTAAATGTTACATTTTTTCGGGTAACTATGGACTGTGAATCTGTTGTCTCTTTTGGTTTCATTATCTTTCTGTTAGTTCTGTACAATGATTCATTTTCATGATTTTCATGTTCTTTTTTCCTTTGCTGCCCCATGAGAATCTCTAAAGCATTTCAAGAAAAGCTAACATTTATATCATGTTCTTATATATACTATAGATGTTGCTTGCATCTTTGTAGATATAATCATTGATATATCCGAAATAATTTCTTGTTATTTTCCTTAAGGAAAATAACAAGAAATGTTAGCATATTTGTCAACACTTACTCAAACTTAAACTATAATGGTATGGTGCAATTTGATATGATAGAGTTTTGGGATATTTCAATGATGTGGCTTTTAGGCGTAAACTAATTGATGATGTTGCATGTGCTTCATAATTGTCCAAATCTGCATAAGTGTAATACCATATAAGGCCATAGGAAGACACTTTGGACACAAACTCATAATCTTTTATCAGTCCTTTTTTTATTTGGAAAATTTATTTCTTGTTAGCATTCGAGCACATGGTGATACATCATTCCATGCACATATATACAATATTAGATAGCAGTATCTTAACGCATATATTATCATACATATGTGCAACAATATGAATCAATTCGCTAAGTTATATAGTCAAAACCCATCTGTAAAGCCTCTTCCTCCTTGAGCCATGCAGCTCATTGAAACGCAAGACCGCCTTCCTCTTGTATTTCACTTCACCCCGGATTCCTCAAGATTCCTTTTCCACCTATCTTGCAGGGAAGTTAACGAGGGAAGAGGATAGCCTCCCTCTCTAACTGAGAAACAAGTTTCTTTCTCCCTAAGAACATACAGAATAAAACGGATTAGAATCAGAGACAATGCATTTCAAAAGAAAACACCACCAGTAAAAATTTTAAACTTTGGTTTTGGAATAATTCCACCAAGATATACCTGCGGGCATGCCATTTCAAAGTACCCTTCGGCTTCAATCACCACAGATTTTATATGCCCTTGAGTTGTAGTAGGGACCAGTCATATATATATATGCTTACTTTATTTGATCCTGGTGTAATTTTCCTCTTGTCGTATGAAAAATACAAAATCCATGTGGCTGAATGAAGTAGCTCTATGTGCCTTATATGTACTGCATGGAGAGTTCCTTGGTTATTGGACGCAATTAATATTGTGTTGGAATATATTTGTTCATGAGATCGATTTAACCTGCATATTGTTGATCGATCAGAAATAGAAGTTCCATCTGATACATATTAGTACTCCTCCAAGTTAAACATTCATGATGGGTTATGATATTTACCAATATCACAATGCTTATAATTTCAAAAGTTATATATAATATTTATACATAAGTTAATTTAATAACTCAAGTATTATTTGATTAATTAGTTTATCTCATGTACTGTTCAAACTTAAATTCTACTTTATTTTATTATATGGTGTTATTGACATGTAACATAATACATAAAAAAACTGCAGCTCCTTAATTCAATAATAGTGCCTAATTCTCTAGCCTCTTCCTTGATTCGACTTGAAAAAATACATAACACTAACATCTATGCTATGTCTAGTGAGCTGTTGGTCATAACTATAGCTGATACTATGGTTTCTACATCTATACTAAATGACTTAGGTTCTCAACAAACACATCTCATTAACTCTATAGATGCAATAGCTAGAGCTATGAATCTCCATGTCATGGGCAATAGGACCTTCATTTTGAATCTCCATATATATGGTGCTGTTGTGTAGGGTGTGGAGACCATCATAAAACATTGTCTTGCAACTGATCTGTCTTGAATAAAGTCAAACATTCTGTGTTTACCAAAGGAATGATCTATTAAATACCTTCACTCCAAGAAATGATCTATCACATTCAATTCATTGATTATCCCCTAACAATCTCTTTTCCCATAGTTGGTCAGCTGCATAAGATGGATAAGACTTGGATGCTTATTGCAGATAGATTGCATTCCAATGAATATGGTGAAGGTGTTAGACAATTCCTAGCTATGGCTGAAGCCCACACACCTGGATCTAATCACATTAGGTGTCCATGTAGGATATGCCGAAATAGAGCTTTTCACTCTTTTCTGATAGTCGAAGATCATTTGTTCATCATAGGGATTGATCTAACTTATACGGAATGGATATTCTATGGAGAAGATGATCCATTCCTAGATGCTACATTTTTTGATGATGAAGGTGATAATGCATCAGCTTACAATGACTACATCGATGATTTTGATGAGATGTTAGATGACCTTCATCATGGGTTGTTTATGGATAATTCACCTAGAAATGAAGGAAATGTAAACACAAATGATCAGCCATCCACCTCTAATACTCCAACAAACTTTAATTTCGAGGAGTTGGTAGCCGACGCATGACGTCCACTTTATCCTTCATGTGCTAAGTTCTCAAAACTATCATTTATAGTCAAGTTGCTTCACATTAAGAGCATTGGTGGTTGGACCGTGAAGTCCTTTGATATTGTTTTTTTGAAGATAAAGTCTCATATATTAACTTACATTAGTGTTTGGATACAAATTGGGATAGTACCAACAGACCTAATACTATCTCTGACACTAAGTGCATCACGACTTAAAGCATGAGCTACCACATTACCAGCTCTAAGGGTGTGTCTTACAGTCCATGAGGTGAATGAATTCAAAACAGATTTAGTGTCACTAATCATTGTTCCAACATAAGAATCAGTGACTCCTCCTACCTTGAGGTAGTTGACAACTTGTAAAGAGCTCCCTTCCAAGATTAGTTCCTTCCAGCCTAGTGTCTTGCAGAAGATGGATGCTTGCAAGAGAGCATAAGCTTCTGCTAGCAAGGGGTCAGGGTAGAGATCATGGTTCATTCTCATGGTGGCCTTAACTGTTCCTTCCCAATCTCGAATAACAGCTCCAACCCCCACCTTGCAATTGATCTTATCAAGAGCAGCATTCCAATTAAGCTTAAGCATGCCACACGGAAGAGCAGCCCATTGAGATGACACGCTCAGACCAGTTGTTGAGATCTTGGTAACATGATGAAGTTGGATGAGCTCCTCAATGAAAACCTTGGTTTGTTGAATGAGGGAGTTAGGATGCATGAAAGTATTGTTAAAGACTAGTTCATTCCTTCTCTTCCATATCTTCCAAGCTGTGATGGCAAATTCAGTCATTTCCTCATCTTCTAGGGACTCAAGAAAACTTTCTACCAGATGTTTGAAAGGCTGAAATTGCATACTGGTTTCTTAAAGCTTCCTGCTGCATTAATGCCAGACATCCTGGGCAGCTAAGCATTCCCACAAAGCATGTTCAATGGTTTATGGGTATAAATGGCAGATGGGGCAGGAGGCATCTTTTGTCACCTTTCTTTGGAAAATGTTTGTTCTTGAGGGAAGAGCATTTAGGCAGGCCCTCCATAGGAAAGATTTTGTGGCATTTGGGATCTGCAGACCCCAAACTTTAGTCCAGGGTTCAAACATCCTCTCATCCTCAGAGGCTTGGCCTTCCTCTCTTTTATCCATATCAACCTTTAGGAAGTAAGCAGTCTTGACTGAGAAAGTTCCTGTGGGAGTGCATTTCCATATCATCTTATATGCCTTTTGGTAGGGACTGAGGGGTATCCTCTTGATGATTGCAGCCTCTATGCTATTAAAAAGAGCTGCTATCATGGGCAAATCCCATTGGTGAGTGGGGTGGTCGATGAGCATAGCAACTGCTGGTAGGGGTGTAATCGGTCCGGTTTTAGACTAAATCTTGGACAGAACCGGTATGACTGGTTTTGCATTTTTCAAAACCGATTACACACCGGTTACCCTCATAAACCGGTACTTCCGGTTTTACCCATTTCCGGTCCGGTCCAGTCCGATTTTTGCGATTTTTTTAAAATGTAAATTTGACATTAGTATAATATTAGACTATTAGATAGCTATATATTAGTAGTAGTTATAAACTATATATTAGTATAGCTATATAATACATGATCAATTACATTTTCATTTTTAAGATTAAACTTTTATTTTATAATAACATTATCTTATATATAATTATATTAATAGCATATGATCAAACAAATTGCAAATGTTTATATTTAAGATTAACATTTTATGTATAATTTAAAATTATAATATGAAATTATTTTATATATGATATATAATTATATTATATATATATTTCACATATAATTATAAATTATATATAAAACTTATATATAAAATATTATTTTTTATATATATTTTATCAACCGGTCTGGTTCGGTATGATCCGGTCCGGAAAATCCCAAAATCGGAACCAGACCGGTTCTGGCCGGTTTATGAAATATAAGAACCGGTTCTAGACCGGACCGGTTCAAAACCGGTCCGGTCCGGTTCGGACCGGTTTACCAGTTTTTCAGTTTAAATTTACACCCCTATCTGCTGGCAGGAATCTGGTTGAACTTTGGGGTCTGAAAGTGGATTGTTGAGGGATCCACCTGTCATTCCAGATTTTCACAGATTGCCCATCCCCAATACGCCAAATTAAACCTTCCTCAGGAAGAGGTTTAGCAGATATAAAACTTTGACATAGGAAGGAAGAATTGTAGCCCACTTTTGCTGTGAGGAAGTGCCTTCCTTTGAAATATTTTTCTTTTAGCACCTTGGCAGCAAGGGAGTCTGGAGAGGAGAGAATCCGCCAGCATTGTTTGGCTAGTAGGGCAGCATTAAAGTTCTCAAAATCTCTAAAGACCCAAACCTCCTGACTTCTTTGACTTGCTCATCTGTTTCCATGTTACCCAATGAATCTTGTGGTCTTGAGACTGTTGCCCCCACCAGAAAGACCTGACTAGTTTGTTGAGGTCATGAAGTAATGCTTTTGCCATCTTGAAAATTCCCATGCAATAGGTAGGTATTGACTGGATCACAGCTTTTAGTAGAATCTCCTTCCCTGCTTGTGAGAGCAGTTTGGTTTTCCAGCTGTTTAATTTGGCCTGAACTTGTTCTAGCACACCTTTGAGGGAGGAGGTTCTGGATCTGGCAATAAGGGCTGGTAGACCCAAGTATTTCTCATATGAATTGGTCCCTCTAATTCCAGCAATGCTTGTTACTATCCCTTTAGTTTCCTCTCTAGTATTCCTGCTGAAGAAAATTGAGGTTTTTTCCTTGTTTAATCTCTACTCTGATGCTTTCTCATAGGTGTCCAGCTGGTGGTATGGATGACTCCATTCAATCGAGTTGGCCTTGCAGAAAAGTAAAGAGTCATCTGCGTAAAAAAGGTGGTTAATGTGCAGATGGTTCTGTCTAATGGGTAAGCCTGTGATGAAACCATTGCCTTCTGCCCTATTAAGTAAACAACTGAGAGCTTCACCACACAAGACGAAAAAGTAAAGGGATAGAGGGTCCCCTTGCCTAAGACCTCGAGAGGGGCAGAAAAAAGGTTGGGGCATCCCATTTACTATGAGAGAGTAAGTAACTGAGGTGACACAATTCATGATTAAGCCAATCCAATAGTTTGAAAATCCCATTTTTTCCATAACAGAAGCCAAAAAGTCCCACTCAATCCTGTCATAAGCTTTGCTCATGTCCAGTTGTAAGGCCATGAAACCATCCCTGCCCTTCAATCTGGCTTTCATGGTGTGCAAAGCTTTAAAAGCCACAATGATGTTGTCGGTTATAAGCCTCCTTGGGATAAAAGCTGTCTGTGTAGGGGAAGTGATCTCAGGCAAAATAGTTTTGAGTCTATTTGCTAAAGTCTTAGCAATGATTTTGTAGAAAACATTGCATAATCTTATTGGCCTGAAATCTGTGACCTGAGTTGGGTTGGTCTTCTTTAGGATAAGTGCTATGAATGTTTCATTTAGCTTTTCATCCCATTTACCTCCATTTAGTGCCTCTAATGCTGCCTCACAGATTCTAGTACCTATTGTATCCTAGTGTTCTTGGAAAAACTTTGCTGGGAAACCATCAGGCCCTGGAGAGCCTAATGGGTTCATGCTGAATATGGCTGTCTTGATCTCTTCAGCTGTAAAGGGTTTGGATAAGGTCAAGTTCATGTCCTCTGTGACTACCTGTGTCATTGCTGCAAGACATTCCCTAATACCCACTGGTTGGGATGTTGTGTACAATTCAGTGAAAAAATATTGGAAGGCATGGCATATTTCCTGAGGATCACTTTTTTCCTGGCCTGAGTTGGATTGGATCTTACTAATGGTATTGGCCTTTTTCGCCTGACTTGCACATTTATGAAAGAACTTAGTGTTTCGATCCCCATTCTTGAGCTAGGCCTGTTTAGCTCTTTGCTGCCACTTGTGGTTTTCTGCATCCATGAAATCATTTAAGTCTTTCTGCACAAGCTTTATCTCAGCACTTAAGTGGCCTTGATTCATGTGTTGCAAGTGGTTTGGCTGCTCAGTTTTAGTTTTAAAATACTTCCCTTGGTTCTTGTGATTGTTTCTGCTCCATTGTTTTAAATCCTCCTGACAGAACCTGAGGCCTCGCAGAGTTCTTTGTATGGCACTTGGTTTATGAGCTGAAGTATCCCAAGCATTTTTTATAATACCCTCACATTCCCCCTGCCTACTCCATGCTGCTTCATACCAGAAGATCTTGCCTCTTTTTTGTACAGAAGCTTGTCCCTTTGATTGAATAAGAATTGGTTTGTGGTCTGATTAGGTACTTTCTAGGTGTGAAACTGCATGGGTGCCAAACTTTTCTATCCAAAGATTGTTTCCACAAGCCCTATCAAGTCTTTCTTGGGTGAATTGGTCCCCCTCCCTGTTGTTTGCCCAAGTAAATCTATCACCATGGAATCCCAAATCATACAGGCCACATGAAGATAGAGCTTCTCTAAAGTTTGCCATCTGTCTGTGAGGTCTAAGGGAGGCCCCAACTTTTTCTTTTTGATGGGTGATCTCATTAAAATCTCCAAAGCAAAGCCAAGGAGGATTAGCTTCAAGTCTTAAAGCCTTTAACAGGTTCTAGCTCTCATGTCTTTTTATAGTCATTGGATGGCTATAGAAGCCTGTAATTAGCCACTTGGTGGTGTCTGAGATGGGTTTAATCATGGCAGAAATGTGCCAGTTAGTATAGATGTGGAGATCAACTTCTATGGATGAGTTCCAAAGTAAAGCCAAACCATCACTCCTTCCTCTACTCTCGACACAAAAACAACTATCAAGCCCCTGTTTTATTCTTAGCTTATCCATTTTGTCACGACTGAAGGTGGGGTGAATTCCTTTGACATGGTGATAAAGCTTCTGCAAGCTGCATTTCCCAATGCTCTATTCCCTGACTCATTTAATGACGCTCGTTGCTTGGAATGTGACTTGGGCTTTAGTTACAAAAAGATCCCATTGTGCCCAAATGATTGTGCCTTGTTTTGGAAGAAAATGCTGAGTACAATGAATGCCTTAAATGCAAAGCATCTAGGTGGATTGTAAGCACAAGTAAGCAACAGAGGATACCACAAAAATTTTTCCGATCTTTCCCCTGAAGCCGCACTTGCAGAGGCCATTTATGTCAAAGAAGACAGCCCCAAGCCATGAGATGGCATGTAGAAGCACGTGTTGACGATCTGACATGCATGCGACATCCGGCCGATTCTAGGGTATGGAATGACTTTGATAACAAACATGGTTGGTTTTCCCAAGATCCTCGCAATGTTAGACTTGGTTTGGTGAGTCATAGGTTTAACCCATTCAATAACATGAGCATACCGTACATCATATGGCTGGTGCTACTTGTGCCTTACAACTTGCCCCCTTGGTTATGTATGAAAGATCCATACACCATGTTGTCGTTGCTAATCCCTGGTGCCTTAGCCCTAAGGCACCAGAAAATGATATTGATATGTTCTTGTGCCCTCTTGTCGATGAGTTGAGGGAGTTATGGGAAGAGGGTATTCATACCTATGATGCGTACAATGGGCAAATGTTTAGATTGCATGCAGCGTTGCTTTGGACTATCAATGACTTCCCCGCATATGCCAATCTTTCTGGCTGGAGCACAAAGGGCGAGATGGCATGCCCTTCATGGAGAGCTGACACAAATTCACAATGGTTGGTTTATGGGCGCACACATTGCAATATGGGTCATCAACAATGGTTGGCCCCAGATCACCCTTGGAGACGGAAAAAAAATGCTTTTAATGGGTACGAGGAGCACCTAGTCCAACCATCAAGGATTGAGGGAGAGGATTTGCTAGAACAATTACGTGGATTGTCACATGTCCAGTTTGGTAAATCTTCTTTGAAGAGGAAACAAATGCCAATCAACTAAATTGGACAAAAAAATCTATATGTTTTGAGCTTCCTTACTGGTTAGACTTGGATTTGAGCCATAACCTGGACGTCATGCATATTGAGAAAAACATATGCGATAACGTTTTGGGAACATTGCTGAATATTGAAGGAAAAACTAAGGACTTCGCCAATGTGCGTAGGGATTTGGCTAATCTTGGACTAAGGAAAGAATTGCATTTACAACGTGATGGTGATCGTATTAGTATGAATCTTGCTTGCTACATGTTAAATTTAAATGAACAAAGGACATTTTGTGCATGGTTGTCAAATGTGAAATTCCCTGATGGATTTGGCTCGAACATTGCCCGGTGTGTCAATGTTAGTGATGGAAAGATCAGTGGAATGAAGAGCCATGACTATCATATCGTTATTCAAGCATTGTTGCCAGTCGTGATTGGTGGGTTCTTACGGGCCGATGTGCGTCAAGCCTTAATAGATTTAAGCTCTTTCTTCAAAGAATTATGTTTATGAACTTTGAACTTATCAGTGTTGCATTGGCTTCAAGCAAATATTCTCATCATTCTCTGTAAACTAGAAATGATATTTCCTCCCGCATTTTTTGATATTATGGTGCACCTTGCTATTCACTTGCCAGATGAGGCATTACTGGCAAGACCCGTGCAATACAGATGGATATACCCTTTTGAAAGGTATCTAGGAAAGTTCAAGCGGTACGTCCGCAACAGAGCCCGTCCAGAAGGCTCAATTGCTGAGGCATATGTTTACCTCGAGTGCCTTACATTTTGCTCTATATACCTTAATGATATTAAGACTAGATATAATCGAGAGGAATGCAATAGTGATGTTGTTGTCGGTTCGACTGGGTCAGAAAGTGAGCCCAATTTATCTATTTTCTCATAAAAGACACGACCATTGGGGACATCAATCTCGCACAAATTAGCAGATACAAATGGCCAAGGCCCGATGGTATGTACTTAACAATTGCACGAAGGTTGAGCAATGCATAGAGTAAGTACAACATTCTTGGGAACTTTCTTTAGTTATTAAATTTTTAGTTTTTATTCTCCTAGTTACGTTTCCAAACATATATGCAGGGAACACTATAACAAGATCAAAGAAGAGGACCTTCATAACATCGACCGTAGGCACCAGAGTGAATTCCCATCGTGGTTTAGATCTTGTGTAAAATACCAATATTTTGTGTTTCCATATGTATCCCTTACACAAATTATGAACAAAACAATAACTGTGTTTTCTTCTGTCATTTTGTATATTAGATTTGAGAGGAATGTGCAATTAGGCCAACTGCAGTAACTGATGACATATATGCATTAGCATGTGGTCTAGATCCGTGGGTCGCATCATATGCTGGATGCATAGCGAATGGTATTTGCTTTCATTCGAAAGAGCGTGAAAGGCATCGTCGCACTCAAAACAGCGGGGTGGTGGTTCATGACGAGCATCAGAGATCCCCTGTTGACTTCTACAGTGTGTTACATGATATTATAGAATTATGCTACATGGGTTGGTGTCAGGTATATCTCTTTCAATGTGCTTAGTATGATGTTGGCGACCCGAGAAGGGGGATACGTGTCAGGGACCACTTAACGTTAGTGAATACTGCTAGGCAATGGTATAAAGATGAGCATTTTGCCCTTGTGTGCCAAGCAACTCAGGTATTTTATCTCAAGGATCCAACATTGGGTCGAAGTTCGCAGGTCGTCCATAAGATTACAAATAGGAATGTTTACAACATTCGCTCGATGACTACTATTGAGGAGGAGATTGATGATGACGAATCATCAGGGGGTGAAGCAGAAGATGATAGTCACAATAATGTGAACAACTATCCCCCTATTCTCAAGAGTGAATCAATCATGGCCGATCCATTGAATCGAGTCGATGAAGAGCATTTGCTCATTGATCCAACAATCGTATCACGTTAAGACCCATCCCAACCAATTGACAATGATGTCTTCATTGATGATGACCCACTTGACGAGGGTAACTCCGGTAGCGAGTCCAAGACTCATATGCACGAGGAGTTAGATGATGATGACGGTAATTCATATTTGTATTGATTACTTGGCATTTTAAGTTGTAATTCATAATGTAGTCATGACAATGGGCATATATAGTTCTTTGAATTAAGAGCCTACAATATGGTTTAAGCTCTATGCAAGACAAATAGAAATGTTAATCCCTTATTGCCTTCATTTTTAATAAACCATCCATGAGCACCCATCGTGGTTTCATGAATTTATTTTATGGTTCCCATTTCACAATCCATTATAAGCGTAAGTTGTAGAAATCAACTAGAAAATATATTGATATATATATGTATAGTAGCTTACTTTGCCTACATGCTTAATTGCAGATAGCTCATGACTTCAATTGTCGACAAAAGATGAGTAGATTGTCAGAGAAGCTAAGGTAGGAAAAGCTAATTACCCAAATAAACACAATCTTCATTGGGAAAATAAAATTCTTCAATTTCACAAAGATCATCAGCAATTGAAAAACCAATATGTTTGTGGGAGGAGGGGGGAGGAGAAGGATGGAAATTCCCTTAGTATTACACAGAAACCACAATTGATTTAATAGCCATGAAAAAGATCTTATGAATCTGTAATAGCAATGCTGAATTTGAAAATGAAAACCTATCATTGTAAGTGTTCACATTTAGCACTTGTTCTCATTATCAAATAATCCATGGTTTGTAGACAAAGTTTTTCGTCTAGTCTTAATATTTAGGTAGAGTACTTCTCTCTACCTTTACCCAACAGCCTAGTAGAAGATAGCCTTTTTTTTCTTCAAACCATAGCGACTAATGGTGACAGACTCAACTCTATATAGCCTTAGACTCTACAATACATTAGTGTCACAAATCAGCAATCCCCATTTTGGAACCTAAGGAGGAAACAAAGTTGCTTTTTTGGACAACCGAAGATGACACAATTCAATCATCAACTGGTATTTTTAGATATAAAGACGTGACCCCTGAGAGCAAGACATAAAGTTGTAAAATCAGCAACCTCCTCCAGTTGACATTAGATTTTTCTACTTAGGAACTTCCATGTCATTCATCAAGAGAGAATTGGTAGTAATACAATAGAGTGGCATACATTTGTGCTTCTTGAGACAAAGCATGGAGCAACTGCAAGCAGGAAAAAAAGAAAAGAAAAAGTCCTTTAGCAACTTCTTATGGCTTAATAAGGCACTAGCCATAAGCTCTACTTATTTGGACTATGTGGTTCATCCTTGTAGATGTCATTGCCCAGTTTGGGCCATGAGACTAAGCATTGACCATATGGATTACAAGCTTTGGGTTGGCGTAATAGTGGGGAATAGTCTGTTACCACTAGTTTTAGAGTTGTAAGGGAACTATATGCCAACCTCATCATATGAACACCAATGAGATTATGAGGCCAATGGTCCACATCAATAAACGATGTTAATAAATTGGGAATGATGGATTTTCATATACTAGCAAATCGTGGTAGATAAAGTGTATTGAATTTACCCCATTTAGATACACTTTATCTGACATGCATATAAAAGTTGACATTATATTTAGGACGGTATACGTGTGCCTATAACATATACGTGATTAGTGGATGAAGATAGAAAAATGCAGTTGTCAATTTTGTACTTGACGCAGCTCATTGAGATTGTTAGCTAGGCATAAAAAGTTATTAATTACTCATAAGGTTTTAATATTGTGTGCAAAATTTTCTGGTTACTCGGAGCTAACGTTGTGGAACACCTACATCGAAGGGAGAGGCACAAATTGATGATGTAGTGAACTAGTGGGAAGGACACATTTGAATTGCCAGCTAGGGGGTGTACCTTAATGGGTTCTATATATTATGAAATGGGGGTCAATGTCACAAATTGGACATGATGTGTAAATGTGTAACTGAAACATACTGGAAACACACTTGGTCACATTTGCATGATTGAATAACATATGGTATGAAATGTATGCACACACTTGGTATCGATGACATAGTTGTTAGGGAGCAATCCAAGCAATTAACATAGTTTATAACTGCGCTCTTTCTTAGGAGCTATTGCTCGTTGAGTATCCTCCATTGGAAAGAGCAATACAAAACACCAGGAATTTGGAATATGATGCAAATCAGGAAATGGAAACTGTTCTCAGGATAAATTTTGAGTTGCAACGTTCCAAGTTGATGGGGTTAATTTTTAACTTACTCAGATGTTAAGAAAACACATTAAATGAGGTTTTATGATAAGGTGAGAACTAAATTATACATTGGTCACACAAATCGTTCTTGTATAGTAAAAGGAAATAAATTAAATTTCCTTTCACCTAATTAACCATGTACTTTATGGTATTTTCACTAATCTATACAAATTTGTGATGCAAATTATGATATAAGGACAAAATAATAATTCATTGATTAAAGTCAATAAAAGCTTAAATTTCCATCTTTAAAAGTTAAAGTATAACGGTTTTCCTTGCTACATGTTGCAGTGCGTGGGAAATAATTATTTTTCTTACATGATAAATTAGCACAAGGGAGAGCTTAAATTAAAGGGCGGGATTGTAAATGAAAATTTGGCTCGCTGAAATGGCGCCAGAATGGGTCACTTCCAGTTCTGAAATTAGCAGAAGGGATGGGTGGCTAGAAATGAAGGACAACTAGCCTGTTGTTGAGAGATTAGTGACTTTGCTGGAGGGAAATCAGAAGCACAAGGACGTCCACTTTGGTGAACCAGAGGCCTCTTCCTTCCCTGCTTCTCTGTTGTCTCCAAATTGGTAAGGAAGTTCCAGTTAATCATCCCCTAAGCAAGTCTGGGCATTTTAATCATCAACTGAAGGTGCATGTCTTCTTCTCCTTGGTTCTCTTCTCCCTACTTCTCTTCTCGACCTCTGTTCTGGGTGAGTATGAGGTGACCAGGTACATGTTCTCAAGGGGCCCATTAGATTTTGGCCCCTTCAAATGGTTTTAATTTTCTACACAACTTTTAGCATGGTATATACACAGTACTCGAGTATAAACAAATCTTCTTTTCGGCCATTTTTTGTTATTTGAGGCTCAGATTACTGAGAACCTTGGGATGTATTTTATGCTCATATAAGTCTGCAAATGGTTTTATACTTGGCATCCCGCTGATGGGTTTGCATATCAAAAGTTCTGTTACATGAGATTCTGGCACTAAAAGCATTTGTAAAAAATCTACATCTTTTCTCACGTACTTAGTATAAAAGCACCACAAATCTAGATGATTGTAGGAATTGTAAGTCTAGATTTAATATTGCATGTTGCTTAATACCTTTCCCCTGTACTATTATCCTAGATGATGAAATTTCAGTAGAGGTTCTTGGTTGTTTTTAAAGCTATTTAATACATAGCAATCTGATACATTATCATTGTTAAACAAAACTAGAGTTTGAATATTTTGATGTTGAATAGTTCATACTTCAACTAATAATACGTATTATAACAAACCAGTAATTAGGTTAAGACCTATTAGATATACTCAACAATGCATTGTAAACTTAAAATCTACGTAATCTACGTAACTTATTTGTTCAAGCAAACACATTAATTGGTTGTCATTTACTCCGCTGCTCTTGCAAAGACACAACCATGCTTCACAGCTACACCAATAATCAGTGCATCACACAAATACAGAAGGGTAGTTGTTTCTTTCTCTGGTTATCCACCAGATTCAAGGCTTTTGGAAATTAAATCAAAATCCACAAGTCTCCTAATACGTATGGAGGGAAAAGCTTGGCTAGATTTGAAGGTTAGAAACCATTAGTGAAAATTAAACACCAAGTCTCCTTTGCAAAGTCCAAGTTCCTCATCATCTGTTGTGAATCTGAAACAGGGTTAACCAATTAAAATGCATGCAATTGACAACAACTGAGCCTCCCCAGCCTTAATATACATGTGTGGCCAAACTTTTAGTTGCTTCATTTAATCTGCCAAAAAGCAGTAAATGATAAAGGGGAAAGCAAGTCCATTGAAAGAAATTATGAAAATCAGAACCATACCCTTAATGATATGATTCCAATGCAAAGAGAATGATTAAAATAGTGCAGACAAAGGGATCAGCTATATGTTCTAAAATGATAACCAAGTGTGATATAGCCATGTTCAAGAAGAGAAAAAGTTTTAATAAATAGTGACTAATGGTAGATAGTGGGCAATGCCAAATTATTATAGTCTCTTTTGTTAATAGATGTTTTATTATAGTATTGACGTCTTTGTTGGTTGCATGTTAAAAAGTATATTGAATTCCAACAAAAATAAAGATGTGGCAAACTGTAAAGGGGGGAAGGAGGGGGCGACTCCAACACTCAAGACCTATCATATGCAGCAGCCTAGAGGCAAAAGCATTGCCTCCGAGAACCATTTTACGAGATGAGCCAGACTCAAATGAATCGACTCAGGCATTAGGAGGTGCTGGCGTACAAGAGTCTATGGATGTAGCACAGGGTGGAGAGGGGAATATTAATACAGGTATGCCATCCATTTATAACACAGTTACGCATCTTTTACTTCAATTCATATAGAAGAAAAATTTAATGCATTTAATCTAGTTTTTGGATCGTATTTTAATTCTTGGTTTAATGTCATAATTTTTCAAGATATAGTTTCACCCATTAAGAAACGGAGCCGAGGAACTACCTGGGGCACACAATTTGAACGCCTCTGGAAGGTGGGTAAGATTCCTTTGGTTATAAAGGATGGCCATCAAGGTCCATCGTGTGAGAATGCCCCCATCTTCACTGGTCGAGTCACGTGGATCGTTAAAGTATATGCTGAACTAAGGCATGCAAGCTAGAGTTCTATACCAGAGGAGGAGAAGCAAGAGCTTATTGACCGCGTTAGGGTAGGACTTTATATTATATTAACCCATTAAAATGTAGATGTTTATGTCATTTCTTTTAATGTGCATTTGATGACAATATGTGACAACAAATATTTTGAACTTACAAGCAGACTTTGTACTAGATTGGACAAAAGACAATGTTTGTGAAATGGTGATAACACATTTGTCTGATAAATACAATGCGTATCATTATGAACTTCACAAAGTATACAAGAAATATGAATCGCATGAGGAGGCCCTATGTGGTGGGCCGTCGATGGTTGAAAAACCTGCTTGGCAGTGGCTTTGTGACATGTGGGCAAGCGGGGCATTCAAGGTATATTCTTATTTTTATTTCAGCTTTTGCATATTTTATATTTACATTGCATATGTGACATGTTTCAGGTTAGATGTGAGATGATTTATTTTGCTGCCTTTTTAAATAATTAGTGAAAGAAGGAGGATGCAGCTAGCATTAAATATTGTTATAATGTATAGAAAGAATTACAAAATAATTAATTGCTAACCTGAAGCATCAATCAAAACCATTAATAAATAATTAGTGGCAATTGCCGATTAATATGACTGAAGCACATTTAAAGGACTTAGAATACCCAACCTATATATTTAAACAAAGCCTAGGCAACGATCTCCATTATTTAATTACTAGATGTTTAGACCCAAAATAAAGCAACCAAGTAAAGGAAACTTTAATTATTGTTCAAACACTACTCAGGTGTCATGGGGGGTTTGTAGGAATCATCTAGCTAGCTAGGCCCCATGCTATGAATTACTAGAGAAAAATGGGCACATCAATTTTTTTATTTTCTATCTATCAAATTAGAAAAATGGGCTAATTAACTCGTAGCGCAAGAAGTTACTTTTAATAAATTGCACAATTAAAGTTTATTACTCTAGTAGAGGACTAAGAAAGGCCATTTATCATACCGATTTTCTCTTTTATATTCTTTTAATTAATATATATATATAAATGATTGCATTTCTGTTTTACATCATTTATAACAGTTTTTTCTGTCTCATAGCATTAAAGGGCTCCTTATATACCATTGTACAAATGCCATATAGTTGAATAAATGGGACTTGATATCTTTAAAGAAATGCAGGAGAAATCTCGAAGCGACATTATGAATAGGCAAGAGCTAAAGGTGAAATACACAGGCGAAAGAAAGTCATTTGTTAGGATTTTGAAAGAGAAGGTGTGTACAATTTATGATGTATAATATAAGTAACAAAACGTGTTGAGTTGAGCCTTAACTGACATGATGTGTGGCAGCGGGAGACGGCCCCTAATATGGTCACTTTCTACAAAGAAACACACTTGTCAGCACTGAAGGGCAAATTTATCAATGTCATGACTGAAAACAATTACGTGAGATTGTGTTCAATTTTATTTTTGGTAGACGTTTTGTGCATTAAAATTATCTAGCATAGTCGGTTTATTTTTCAATTATTTTCATAATCTAATGGTGGAGAGATTGAATGAAAAAGACCCCAATGAGGACGTTGATGAAGCTACTGACGCTATTTTCAAAGACGTGCTAGGCTTCAGATCAGGGTACGCACAAGGGATGGGGCACATGGTCATTCCTGACCCCTCTCCTTCAATGAAGAAGAACAAATCTTTTATGCGTCTAGTGGAGGAGAATGAAGATCACAAGAGTGATGCAGAAATGTACAAGAGAAAACTAGACAGCATGATGGGTGATATTGAAGCTATAAGGAGGGGTTTTTCCGAATATGAGAAAGCAATAAACTTTAGAATGTCTAAGTTGGAGAGGAATATTGAGTCTCATAGAGAGACTAAGTGTCTAGCTTGCTGGGAGCAGCAGAACTTTTTTGTGGAGGTTTTTTGTGGATGTAACAATCCAATGGCCATGGCATTTTGAAACACACTGGAAATATTTTGCTAGCTGCAGTGTGGGAAGTGTTAGCTAGGATGTGTTAGAACCAGTGGCAAGGAAATGAAGCTGGTTTTTATAACAAAATTGCCTCAATTCTGGGAATTCTAGGATAAGATCTAACTTTTGATTAGTTGGTTAGATTCAAGGCAGTGTATGTATTTGTCTACCTATTTAGAGAGAGTTGTGGTAATTATGAAGGGGTAATTTGTCTATACTTTTTCTTTTAATTAATGGTTTGTAGATTGTGTATTTATTGAACCATACTTGGGAGGCCAATGTCAGTGACTTTCATTCGGTTTACAGGTTTCAGCAAACTCATAATCAGCCAAATTTCATGGAAGTGTGTCATTTGTAGTTGGTGGTGATGAAGAGTAGTTCAGCTAATAGGCATACGTGAGATATTACAAAAAATTGGACAACAGTAAGTATAAAACTTGGACTTGCTGAGATTGTAGTTATTTGTTGAATACATAGTTATGAATTATCCTACTACATCTCTGTTTGCACACATCATGATGTGATTTGCAGTTTGGTTATATACATCAAGTAGTGATTGCAACTTTTAACAATTAGTTAGGTATGAGAAAGTATCCTTTATAGGATACTTATAGAGTTGGGTATGAGAAAGTCACTGAAAAATGTTATAAGATAGAGAGGATTTGTCTTATAAAGTTGGAGTATCCTATATAAGATACATGTAGATCTATGGCTATTATAAGATAGAGAGGAAGTATATGTAAATTGATAAGAGGTGAAATATGTTTATTCATAAAAGTAAAATAAGAGAAATAAGAAATCTTTTAAGAGTGAAACTCAACTTGTTGCCTAAAGAATGACTTTGGGCACAAAAATCCAAATTTTACTTCAGAATGAAGCTATACATGATCTATTTTGTTGGATGGGGAAGGCTGTAAGATCCCCATAAAAGTTAACCAAACTCATGTAAACCTTTCAAAGCTAATGATAAAAGGCCATTGCAGATTTCTCCATATCAGACATACCATGCAAATTGGTCTTTAAGTTTTAAAAGCATGCAATAATATATTGATACCGGGATAGGTTGGTATTTTCATGTTGCAGTACTTAATCAATTTGCTTGCTTTTCTCTCTATTTCTCGTATCCCATCAGTGTGGTTTATCATCTTCAGAAATCTTAGCAAGATTTCCATTGGGGCTGAGTCATCTAAAAATGACTACAACCTCGTTAAGTGGTGTAGGATGTGCACTTTATAGATTATGGCACAATATGTTGTGTGTGATCAGTCCTTTAAGGACATATCCCAGTATTGTTTAGCACCTCCCGCCATAAATAGGCTATGAATGGTTCGGTTCATGTAGATCTCTGAGAAATAGACCCCAATGAAATGTTGACATATATAATAAAGTGCATGATTGATGTGTAAAGATAAATCTCTTGTTTCAATCAATTGTATGGTCACGTTAGATTGATAATGTACAGATTCAACTCTTCACATTTGTCATTTTCCATACATCACCCTACACGTTTACTTGTAGAATGGAGAATTTTAAACTTTGGTTCAATGTTGCTGGGGGAGATATTTCTTTTTATTAGGTAGGCTAACTAAGTGATCTATTTCTTGGCCAATAGTGGAAGTTAATATTATGTGTGTGTGTGTGAAGAAGTTAAAACTGTTAATGATGTTGAGTTGAGCCTGAATTAATAATACACTTTATTTTGTCACATGCATTTTTTCTGTTTTCTTGTCCAATATTTTCCCGTGCAAGTGGAGTAACCATTGAAAAATGTTTTGATCTTTCCCTCTTCTTGGCACCTTTTCTAGCAACTCCATGGTGGCCGAGTCTAGATCGATATTATACTTATTTAAATGTGTATTTGGAGGATTCATAAACTAGTGGGACCACAATATGAACACTTGGGAATAGGTGTATGAAATTAAAGTGGTTGGATATGGGGTCAGTTTTAGGTAGGCAGTAGGTTAATCTCCCAGATTATAGACTAGTCATCAGCTTGATTTTATTTGCTATAGTAATGTCCTAGTAACTAGGCAATAAATGTTTTCTATTGGCTAACACAGTTAAGTACATGATTTTTTCAGGTAACTATGAGACCCCATGCTTTGTGGATTAAGATGGGTTGTAGAATGACATCAATTGAAGAACACAACTTAAACGACATGTTGTTGTGTGGAGTAATGTGTGTATATGTTCCAAAATTATCAACCATGTGCTTGGCACAAGGATTCTTATATATTCATTCCTAAACATGTTTGGTAATTCCCTACTGTACTTGAGTTCTATTTGCATTAATTGATGTATTGTCATGGCCTTAATACCCAGTGGACATAATTGTAAATTAATGCATTAATTATGTTATATATAATGTTGGTTATCATTACACTTGGTTGGAATCATTTGATATGGTGTTGGTTTTATTTGTTGATGGTGTGTTGAGTTGCCATGAGGTGCAATACAATGTCGATGTTTGAGTATTTGATTGTGGGATAATTAATTATCCCACAAACAAATTGTAGGACACAGGTATTTTTCCTACAGGCAGATTTTAGTGGCAATTTCTCTTTTTTAGAAGAGTTAATGTGGTCAAAACAGAGTTGATTGGTGGGAAATAGTTATTTCCACCAAAATTTGTCATGAAAATAACTCTTTTCCCATGAATAATGTCATGAAAAATAAAGTTAATCCAACTTTTTGCGACGAAAAAACTTCATGAGGAATTAGTACTACCAATGACTGGTGTCCATGGGAAATGCACATTTCCAACCAAACCTAGCAGTGGTAAGTAACTTTTTCCCGACCGACATTGGTGGGAAAAAAAATTTTCCAACTAAAAGTAGACTTTTCCCACGAGTGTCACTCCCAGGAAAAGTAGTAATTTTTGAATAAACTTTTTGTGACGAAGAAATTTCAGGAGGAATTAGTACTACCCATGGCTGGTGTTCATGGGAAATGTATATTTCCGACCAAAGTTAGTAGTGGTAAGTAACTTTTTCCTGACTAACAAGCTTTGGTGAGAAATCTAATTTCCACCAAATTCCATCGTGGCAAAAAATCTATTTCCATGAATATTGTGTGTGGAAAATTCTAATTAGTCAACTTTTTGAGGAACATATGTCATGGGTAAACACTTTTTGCCACAACTCTTCCCATGGAGAATGATAGTATTTCCCACCAAATCATACTATATGAGACCTTATTTGCCACGAAAAAAAAGTACTTTAACCGCCATGGATTTCGTGGGAAAAAGAATGCTTTTCCCATGAACTTGTGATGTCAGTGGAAGAAGATCATTTCTTCACTAATTATATGCCACGAGCCTGCCACGAAACAAATTGGTGGAAAATGTTTTTTTCCCACTAAGTATAGGCTTTTTCCCACGAGTGTCACTCCTGGGAAAAATTGCTATTTGTTGTAGTGAGATCGTATTTGTAGTGGCAAGTTCAAACATAAAGAAACAGAGGGTTGGCTACGTTACGTTGGGCTACATGGCGGCTAGTGCCGTAGAGGCAAATCGTCGTCCCTACGTTGATCTTGTCTCCACGGTTCCGCAACCCATTCCTGAAATGTCCGTATCTCATCGGGGTCCAAAATATGTTGATGGTGAAATCTGTTTCCAGTTCTCTAAGGAGGAGATTGGAAGATCGGCAGAACCATTCAGGTATTCCATTGTTTTAAAGTTTCTAACATAGAGGCCTTCTTTGGATTCTATACGATCCTTCATCCATTCTAGATGGGGGTTATCTTGCATGCCGGTGGTTTTGGCTATGAGGAGACCACGGAATGTCTTTGTTCGTCTATCTAATGAACCAGATTTTTTAAAAGCTCTTTCTCGTGAAACATGTGAGGTGAATGGTATTCAATATCGGGCTTTCCATTAAACCAGATTTTAATGAGGACGAAGAACCTTCATTGGTTCCTGTTTGGATTGTGTTGCCAGGACTTCCTCCAAATTTCTATCATGAGTCCTTTCTAAAGATCTTTACAGGCCCGATTGGTCGATATATTCGAAGGGACAATCCTACTACATGTGCTACTCACACTGATGGAGCACGCTTATGTTTGGAGATGGATGCTGCGAAAGAGCTGATTCCTCATTTTTGGATTAGGGTGCCGGGCCTGGGACGTAAACAGGAAGTGATTTATGAGACGCTTTCGGCTTTTGTTCTAGGTGTTAGTTGCAAGGACACAATGCACGTACTTGCAGACTTAGGACACAGAATAATGGTGAGAAGATTTGGGTTCACAAGGAGGCTAAAGTTTAAGATTCTAGGAAAGAAGATCAAGATTCGGGAAAGTGTGAGTTAGACAAAGGAAAAAGCGTGATCGTTGTATCAGACACTATCGAAGAACCGACAAGCGAGAACTTGAACACACAGATAGAGGAACCTGAGGATCATGTCCTTATTCCTATTGAGGATCAAGCAAATGATGAACAGGCTGTCCCCATGCAAGATTCGGAGAAGACAGATAGTTATGAGGGCAAGCAGAGTGCAGAAAAAATGTTAAAAGAAAGGGATTACCGAGTGGAAGAAGTTGATGATGATATTCATGTGGGTCTTGAGAAAATGATGATGAAGATCTAGAAGTTGAGGATTTTCCTAATGCTACGGGAGATGAAAACATGAATATGGTAGAATCTTTTTCTGAACCTGAGTTGGAAGTATGTGTTGAAAATTTTTCCAAACATAAGGATTATGATACTGAAAATGAGGGTGTGGAGAAGAAGAAGAAAGGTGCCCGAAAAATTTTTGAAAAAGTTCGAAGCTCGACCCGGGTGTTAGCCAAGCCTAATAAATTTTCCTTATGATTAGTCTGATTTTAGCTTGGAATATTCGAGGTCTTGGTACCTCTAGAAGAAGACTAAAAACATTGGTTACGAAAATGAAACCGAAAGTGGTTGCTTTAATGGAACATTTTGCAGGTATTGATAAAATGACAGGTTTACTTCACATGTTACATATGGATCAGTTCATCACTAATGAAAGTGAGTCTGGTAAAATTTGGGTGTTATGGCAGGATGACATTTCTGTTCAGATTGTTCTGTGTAGAGAGTAGTTTATACTTCTTAGATTTGAGGATGGCGCGACAAATACTTTGTGCTGTTTTGTTTATGCGAAATGTACTTTGGGGGAGAGACAAGAACTCTAGGAACAATTAACTGCCCAGATAATTGGATCAGAACCTTGCATTATTATAGGTGATTTTAATATTATCAGAGAGGATTCGGATCATTAGGGGGTAGACCTCGGCCGAGAGCAGCTATGGAAGAGTTCAATTCCTGGATAGATCATTGTGGTTTGATTGAAATGAAGGCTTTGGGCAGAAGGTTTTCTTGGTGTAATGGTCAGAGTGGTCTTTCAAGAAGTTGGGCTAAATTAGACCGCTATTTCTTGAATGTTAATTGTTTGAACAGTTTCCCAAATGTGACTATTACTTATTTATCGAGATCCACTTTAGACCACTCTCCCATGTTCATGGAACTTCAGACCGACCCTTTCTCTTATGGTCCCTCTCCTTTTCGGTTTCAGCAAATGTGGATACCTGAATTTCGGCCTTTTGTAGAGAAAATCTGGCAGGAGAATGTGGGTGGTACAGGTCTTTTGAAATTGGCTTTCAAACTTAAAAAATTAAGGGGAGCTTTGAGAGATTGGAACAAGCAGATTTTTGGTAGAACAGAGAATCATTTGCAGGAGTTACAAAATCAGATTGACAGTTTGGAATCAGACTTACAGCAGGCTTGGGATCCAAACATTGAACAAGATCTTGTGATGAAGAATGTAGAGTTGGCTGAGTGGAGGCGTCGGTAAGAGACTAGACTGGCTCAAATGGCGAAAATTAAATGGCGGGTTGAAGGTGATCAAAATTCAAAATTCTTCCATACTTATTTATCTTATAAGAGGAAGAAAAGAGTCATGGAAATGAGACTTCAAGATGGTACTTATTTGAGGTCTCCTGAGGAAATCCATTTAGGTGCTGTTAATTACTTTTCTTCCTTTTTACAAAAGGAGTTTCATGGGAGAGCTCCAGATTTATCCCACATGATTTCGCCTGTTATTTCAATGGAGGACAGTGCTGTAATCTGTGATATTCCTTCTATTGAAGAGGTAAAAAATGCTTTGGACTTTATTCCTTCTAATAGTGCTCCGGGTCTTGATGGTTTTGGAGCGGGTTTTTTTAAAAATGTTTTGGATATTATTAAGATGGATAGCATGGCAGCTATAGAAGAATTCTTCAGTGGTGGAAAATGGCCTAGATTTTATACCTCCTCTTATGTGGTCTTGATTCCAAAAATGGATATTCCAACTGGGTTCGATAAATTTAGACCTATAAGTCTTTGTTCAGTCTTTTATAAAATTTGCTCCTAGGTGATTGTTAACCGTCTGGTGTCACTCCTCCCAAAAATGATTTCTCTTGAGCAAGGAGCTTTTATTCCGGGTAGAAGTATTTTTGAGAATATCAATCTCACTCAAGTTTGGGAGGTTTTTACAAATCTCCTAGATATCTTGTATGTAACCACGTTCTTCCTCTGCCATAAACTTGGGACAGGGCTACTATGTGTGTGGCTACCGGCTCTTCTATAAAAAAAGTTCAAACATAATATATATATAAATATATATATAATTTTGACAATACAATATGTACAACTAAATTTTCTTAAGAGTAATAATTTATTTTGTGATGAAAGCAACACATCTTGGAGACTAGATCAAAGTCGTAATTTAATTTCACATCCGTACGTCCTTATTTATTGCATGCATGATCCTACCATTAATCTTCATCCATATTTGAAAAGTCACATTACATATATAAGCAATTGGATGCATGCTTAATATATATATATATAAACACATACATGCATGATGCATCATAGGCTTGTGATCAGACGTCAGCCTCTGTTATGAAGCCCAGAAGGAGATGAGTTCGGGCCAAAAGTGACTTGGCGTGGGCCAGGCCTAGGAAGGAAGATAGAACGCTACGTTTGATGAAGCTATTTGAGACATCCGTAAAGAAGGAAAAATTGTTATTTCCATGTTGTCTATTTACGTTTATGCACCTGCTTTACATAATTAGTTTTACACCTGTAAGCCATTCATTGGTTGAGTTAGTTTTTTTCTCTGACATAGATTCTAGAAAAGGGAGGAGCTAGTGGAATGGTTTCCATTATCTGGAAAATTGTAAGAACCAGACGTTTGTTCACGGAGGTTGGGTGTTCCTCAAAAATGCCCATTTACAATGAATGAATCATGTCAATCTCTTATATCTGCTCTACTTACATTGTTATTACATTTATATGAAAGTTCATTACAAGTGGTATCAAGTCTCCGATCCTGTAACCATAAAATACCCACAAAATATTTCCTTCCTACACTAACCAAACACCAACCCAAATAGCTCTACGCCATTCCATTCCCACCTCAAACCAGAAAATCCCATGAATCCTTTCCTTCATACCTCAAACCAAACACCAAACCAGAAAATCACCAACATTCCTCATCGCTGATAATACCCGTTCCAAACACCAGGAATTCACCATGAAACAGGATGCTCAAGATGAATGCATTCATGCCATACGTGAAGATCTGACCCAATTGACTAAGATGGTCCGGACCTTAGTGACAAATTCTGCTTCCCAGATGGCTCACCGTGACCACAACCTACACCATGACAGAGAAAACAATGAAATGCATAGAGATTTCAACAGAGGTATTAAACTGGATTTTCCTTACTGTGATGGTAAGAACCCAGCTGCTTGGGTATTTAAAGCCAACCATTATTTTCACTATTATCAAACTCCACCTGCTCAAAAATTACTAATGGCCTCATACCATATGGACAGTGATGCCTTAATTTGGTATCAAGATGCAGCAGAAATAGGTCAATTTAATAATTGGGAGACATTCACTAGAACCTTGTTGTTACTGCTTTGGACCATCCGCTTATGATGATCCTATGGAGGCACTTACTAGACTCAAGCAGGTCATTACTGTATCTTAGTACAAGGTACACTTTAAGGCACTTTCTAATAGACTTTGAAATCTCCCAGAAGCTCACAAACTCAGCTACTTTCTTAGTGGGCTGAAAGATGAAATCCGTCTTCCAGTGCGGATGTTCAACCCATTAAACCTTACTGCTGCCTTTGGGCTAGAAAAAATTCAGGAGGAATATTTGACTAGCTCTAAGAGATCTATAAAAGGCTGGGGTGAAAAAATAGGTTCCCCTAGCTCAGGTTCCACCCCTAGCACTCACTTGAGTTTTCCTAACAATCAAGGGCAGCCGGCGAAAGGATAGAGGTTTTTTAAGTCCATCAAACATATTTCCTCCACTCAGATTCATGAGAAGAGGAGAAAGGGTCTTTGCTACCACTGTGACAAAAAATGGAACCCCTCACATGTATGTAAGTCCCCTAAACTCTATGTGATTCATGGTTGGGAAGAAAATATGGAGGAAAAAGGAGAGGAAGTTTTTTTTGACTCACATGATACAGAGGATGCTATACTTGGTGGTAAGGCTGAGAAACAAATGGAGATCACCTTAAATGCCATCACAGGAGCTCCATTTCCAAACACAATGCGCTTATGTGGCTCTATTGGAAAAGAAAGTGTGGTAATCCTAGTGGATCCTGGAAGCACCCATAACTTCCTGGATCCCTCAATTGCTAGAAGGGCCAAACTAAAAGTGGATTCTACCAGACAACTGAATGTTAAAGTTGCAAATGTAGACTCTGTTACCAGTGAAGGGTTCTACCCCAACACCTCCATTAAATTGCAAGGTAATCAATTCATTGCCTCTTTTTATTTGTTAACCTTGGGAGGTTGTGATGCTGTTTTAGGCATCCAGTGGTTAGAGACCTTGGGCTGCATTAATTGGAACTTTTCCAAGCTTAGTATGCATTTTTAGTGGAAGGGGAAACCGATTAAATTGTTGGGTTTTCAATTGGGTAGTTCCACTTTTGAGGAGGGCAGCAAAGTGAAATTGAACTCTAGTAAGGGTTCCAAGGGGGTTTTCATTCAACTTAAAGCTATGGTACATTTACCACCACTGGACAGCAAGACTCCTAGGCCTGTAAATGTGGAGATTGATGCACTGTTGAGACAATTTGGGGAAAGCTTTGAGGAACCTGTTGGGCTTCCTCCAGCGCGTACTCAGGACCATAAAGTCATTTTAAAGGAAGGTACAACCCCTATTTTAACCAGACCCTATCGATACCCTTTCTACCAAAAAACTAAAATAGAAAGAATTGTGGTAGACTTGTTGAACTCTGGGATGATTAGGCCCAACTCCAGCCTTTTTTCCTCACCTGCTCTCTTGGTACATAAGGTAGATGGTAGTTGGCGACTATGTATTGACTACAAGGCTCTCAACCAAGAAACGATTAAAGATAAATTCCTTATTCCAATTATTGATAAACTTTTGGATGAGTTACATGGCTCGGTTATCTTTTCTAAATTGGATTTGAGGTCCGGGTACCACCTAATCAGGGTGGCCCCTGAGGATATTTCCAAAATGGCATTTCGCACTCACGAAGGCCATTATGAGTTTTTAGTGATGCCATTTGGGCTCACAAAAGCACCAGCTACGTTTCAAGACTTGATGAATGAGTTGTTTAAACCTTTCTTAAGAAGGTTTGTTTTGGTTTTTTTCGATGATATATTGGTTTATAGCCACTGCTTAAAGGACCACTTGAGCCACCTTAAATAAGTGCTTGAAGTCCTTGCCACAAACCAACTCTTTGCTAAGCTATCTAAGTCCACCTTTTGGGTGCCAGAAGTGGAGTATTTGGGGCATGTGGTGTCACGGGATGGGGTTAAGGTAGATCCTAATAAAGTATCTTCTATGTTAGAATGGCCAACCCCTACTAATATAAAGGCACTACGAGGGTTCTTGGGATTGACGGGGTATTACAGAAAATTCATTAAGAACTATGGCCTCATAGCTGCACCACTCACGGCTCTTCTCAAGAAAGATGCATTTTCTTGGTCCCCCGAAGCTACTATGGCGTTTCAATAGCTTAAAACTGTAGTTTCATATCCACTGGTTCTTAGGCTTCCTGACTTTACCAACACATTCACAATTGAGTGTGATGATAGTGGATGTGGCATAAGGGCAGTGCTTATGCAAAAGGGGCAACCAATCTGTTTTTTCAGTATGGCCTTGAAGGGTAAGGCATTGGCACTCTCCACTTATGAAAAAGAGTTGTTGGCACTGGTCACAGCAGTGCAAAAGTGGAGGCCATATTTGTTTTTTTTTTTAAACAAAGACTTCATTAAGATTCTGGATTAACCACCAGATCAGACACATTACACACTGGATTAAGAACCAGCTCAGAGTCTTTTTCTTCTAAATCTAAGGATGCTCTAGCAAGGTTATGAGCAAAGCCATCACAAATTCTTCTTACAAATTGCACACACCAACTAGGCAAAGAGGATAATAACAGTTTTGTATCTTCAAGGATCATGCCCACCCTATCCCATCTGTCCAGCTGCTGCTGCAATCCTTTTACCACTTGGCTTGAATCACCTTCTAGTATCACAGCTCTACATCCTAGGTCAATAGCTAATTTTGCAGCATGGAAAGCTCCTTGTGCTTCAGCTAGTTCAGGATCGTATAGGCTAGCTTTCGAAAGTCTTTTTGTGGCTAACACCCTTCCCTCATGGTCACGGGCTACAAGGCCATAACCTGCTAAGCCTTAGTTCTTGTTCAAAGCAGCATCCCAGTTGATCTTAACATAACCTGAAGGAGGAAGGTTCCAGCTAGTATCCACTTGTGGATTTACTGCATTGTAGTTTCTTGAGCATTGTTGAGCAACTCTGAATTCTTCAATGGACTTTTCAGCTTGCTTAGCTATGATTGATGGGTGTATGAAGGATGCCTCAAAAATGAATTTGTTCCTTCTAGCCCATATTCCTTTGGCTGTAACAGCAAAAGTTTCCATGAGAGACTGGTCTCCCTCAAGGCTCAATTCCTCAACAAGATCACAAAACCTCTCTAGTCTGAGTGAGCTTTTGCTCAGTGCACCCTGGCTCCAAACATCCCTAGCTGATTGACAATTCCACAATATATGGATAGAAGTTTCTTCTTCACTCAAGCAGATAGGACACATGGGTGTTTCACAGATTTTCCTCTTAAAAAGATTTGATCTAGTGGGTAATGGCTCAATGCATGCCCTCCACATGAAATTTTTTACTACATTAGGGATATGGTATCTCCAACAAGAAGTCCAATCCTTTTCCTTTTGAGGACTTGAAGAGGGCTGTCCACTGGCCAAGGAGAGCTGCTCCATTTGTAGGTGGTAAGCACTCTTGACTGAAAAAGCTCCATTCTTAGTAGCCAACCAGATTACTCTATCTCTGGCACCCGATGCACTAATAGGTAGTTTTAAGATGGTCTCAGCTTCCTCCTTACCAAAGATCTCTCTCACCAGTCTAATATTCCATTGTTTGTCTGGTTGCAAAATGAGGGCAGCTACCTTTGCATCCACAGGGAGTACTTTAGTAGGAGATTGGACCCTATGACTCGAGGGGGTTGGAAGCCACCTATCTGCCCATATTGAGATATTCTGTCCATCACCAATTCTCTACACTAAGCCTCTCTCCAGCAGGTTTCTAGCTGCACAGAAACTTCTCCATAAGAATGAGGGCCTTATTCCCACTTTAGCTTTAAGAAAATCTGCCTTGGGGAAATATTTAAGTTTAAGCACTTGTGAGGCCAGTGAATTGGGCTGCTGCATAATTCTCCATCCTTGTTTGGCCAATAAAGCCAGGTTAAAGCTTTCTTAAGTCTCGAAATCCCATGCCTTCTTTTGCCTTTGCCTTTCCCATTTGCTTCCAAGAGACCCAATGGACTTTGTGTTCATTTTGTTGTTGCCCCCACCAGAAGTGGTTCATCACTCAATTGAGTTCTCTTAGCAGATTTTGAGGCAGTTTGAAGACTCCCATGCAGTATGTGGGGAGGGCTTGGGCTACTGCCTTTAGCAAAATTTCTTTCCCTGCTTGTGAGAGTAGCTTTGTTGATTAGTGGCTAACTTTACTCCTAACACGATCCAGGATTCCTTTGAAAGCCTCATACTTTGATCTCCCAATGAAGGCAGGAAGCCCGAGGTATTTTTCATAGCTAGAGGTGGCTTTAAGCCCTGCCATCCCAAGAATTGTGTCCTTGATTTGCTGATTAGTGTTTGCACTGAAGAAAATTGATGTCTTACTCTTGTTAAGTTTCTGACTTGAAGCCCTTTCATAGAGGTCAAGGAGTGCTGATATCTTGGACCATTCTACAGCATTAGCTTGACAAAATAGTAGACTATCGTCTGCAAAAAATAAGTGATTTACACTTAGTCTTCTGTTCCCAAAGTGGATGCCATATATTTGCTGAAAAGCAGCAGCATGGTTAAGGAGGGAGCTTAGCACTTTAGACACTAATATGAACAGGTAAGGGGATAAAGGATCCCCCTACCTAAGGCCCCTAGATGGTGGAACCAAGACTGTGGTGAGCCATTGATTAGTATCGAGTATGACACAGTTGAAATACAATCCATCACTAAGGAAATCCATCTAGAATTGAAGCCCATCTTCCTCATTGCCTCTCTCAAGAAAACTCATTCCACTCTATCATAGGCCTTACTCATGTCTAATTTTAAACACATGTATCTCTGCTTCCCCTTGAACTTTGTATTCATTGAATGCATTGCCTCAAAAGCCACTATCACATTATCAAGGATTAATCTTCCAGGCACAAAGGCACTTTGGGTAGGAGAAATTATTTGAGGCAAAATGAGTTTGAGTCTGTTAGCTAAAGCTTTGGAGATCACCTTATATATTACATTACATAAAGATATAGGCCGATACTCATTAACAGAAAGAGGTTTCTTAACTTTGGGAATCATCACTAAAAAAGTGTTATTTATAGAGGAAATGTCACCTGCTGCATTAAGAAATTCAAGAGCTGCCCGAGTCACATCCCCTCCCACAGTGTCCCAGTGTGTTTGGTAAAACATAGCTGAGAAGCCATCAGGTCCTAGAGAGCCTAAGGGATTCATTTGGAACAAAGCAGATTTAACCTCCTCTGCTGTGAATTCCATAGATAGGATTTTGTTCATCTGTTCATCCACCTTAAGTTCCACTTTGGCTAGGCAATCGTCTAGGTTCACAGGGTTAGAGGTATTAAAGAGTTCCTGATAGTGTAGGCAGAAGGTTTTTGAGATTTCCTCAAAACTGAAGGCTAGTCTTCCATCCCTCCTCTTCACTTGCCTGATTTCATTAACTCTTCTTCTCTGGTTTGCCCTTCTGTGGAAAAACTTAGTGTTTCTATCTCCATCTTTGAGCCAAACTTGCTTGGCCCTTTGCTTCCATCTCACATTTTCCTCCTCCAAGGCAACATCAATTTCCTTTTGTAGATTCTTCACAGCCACTATATGAAACCCCTCATTGGAGTTCTATAAGTCTGAGAGGGTTGTGAGTTTCTTTTGAATTTCTAACTTTTGCTCTCCAAGCTTCTCTTTGCTCCATTTGAGTAGAGAGGTCTTACATCTTTCTAAACTGTTCTGGACACCCCTCAGTAAAGTTCCATTCCAGCCTTGATTCTGGTTCCAACTAGATTGAATAATATCAGTGCATTCCTCCCTTAGTTCCCAGCTGGCTTCATATCTAAACAACTTGGTTTTAATCCTTTCTTCACTCCATCTTCTCTCCCTTCCATTCCTCATATCCAGTAGAAGGGGACTGTGGTCCGAGCTCTGTGCTGCTAGGCTAGTGACCCCGCATTCAGAGTACAGGGATAACCAAGCTAGATTTCCGAAGGCTTTATCTAATCTTTCTTTGGTAAATTGAGGGCCCCCTCTCTGCCACTGTTCCAAGTGAATTTTTTTCCTTCATACCCAAGATCACTCAGGCTACAAGACTCGACTGCCTCTCTAAATTTTTCCATTTGATTATAAGGTCTAAGAGCTGCTCCTTTTTTCTCATGTTGATGTAGGATCTCATTAAAATCCCCAAAGCATATCCAGGCTTTATCATTGCTAGGCTTGAGCATTCCCAGCAACTGCCAGCTGCCATCTCTTTGTGATGTCGATGGGTGGCCATAAAAGCCAGTTAAGAGTAGCTCCTTCATGTCTTCTTCCCTTTTCGACAATAAGGAGATATGGGTCTGTGAAAAGGATTCTAGAGCAAAATCATCTGAACTGTTCCACAAGAAAGCAAGGCCTCCACTTAGGCCCCTACTCTCGACTACAAAACTTTTGTCAAACCCCATTGAATTCCTGATGTCTTCCACTCTCTTTCTTCCACACTTAGTTTCCATTAAAAATACAAACTTGGGCCACTTAGACTTCACCCACATGTGAAGTTCTCTAACTGTATGAGGGTTCCCAAGCCCTCTACAGTTCCAGCTTAGGCCTATCATTGCTGTTGGTGGAGCTGCATTGCAGCCTCCACCAACTCATCTCCATTACTGCTTCTCTCCCATCCTCGACTCTATTTTTGTTTCTTACATGAGTTTCCTGGATCTTCTAGTAGAGATGTAACAGCCCGCTAAAAATTCATTGGTGGAATTTCTATTGACTTTAGGAATCTCATGAAAACCCTATAAGTTTTCACGAATCGACCAGTCGCGTAGGTTTTAGTCTATCAACATAATCAGTGTTATCACTCACTATGGTGCTAGAAATATAAGTTGAATTATTTGAGATAGTTAGAAGTGTCAGAATGTGTTGTGGTCTACGCCATTAGACTCAGTTGATTATTTAGGATTTTATGGCGTATTAACCCATTTTCATAATTCCGGACGAAACACCTGTTTGAAACTGTGATTTTATTTTTAGGGGTACTTTGGGGTTGAATTTCAAAAAATGATTTTCACTGTAGGTTAATATGAATATTTAGGATTTTTCAGTACTAAGTTTATTATATATTTTTTTGGAGTGAATAGTAACCTCAATAAGCGCACCAAGTGCAGTGTTTTCAAAATCACAGTGTGGAATGTCCAAATTAGGTTAGAGAAGTTTTATTTGGATATTTGGCAAGATTTTAGCCACACATAGTGAATAGTATTAGACACTTGGCTCATAGAAGAACAATGAGTTGAATTATGAAGGAATCAAAATGTGAGATCATGCCACTTAAGCGAAATGCTATTCTTTTTCATCTAATAAACCAATTTTGTGCCAGATCAAATAGGGTTTCACCCTAGTGAAACCCTAAATGGTAGGAATCTAATTGAACCCAAAAGGTTGGTTGAAACCGAAATCCTAAACGGTTTCCCCAAACCCTAAAGTTGGCCTCCCAACCCTTTTTAATCCGATTTCTAGCATTGTGTTTAATCACTTGATTAAATCACTTTCACATGCTATTAATTTCTCAAATTCTTGTTATGACATCATTATCCAACCTTTTAAACCTTGGAAATTTGATTGGGCTAAGAAAAATTGAATTTGGGCTTGATAGCATCTCAAACCCTAACTAAACCCCCTTTAAACCCCAAATTGAAGCCCATTTGGTTGAGGCCCACCATGACCCACGAATTTGGCCACCTTGGCAAAGCTTCTTGAAGAATTTTCCTCCCCCACATGGCAGACCATCCACTGCAATTGGCTGCACCCAATAGTGCCTTGATGTGAAGGAGAAATCCACCCCATCAACCCCCATCTCTCACAGCTGCTGCAGGCAGTCTTTTCCCCTCTCTATTCTCCACTTTATGTCACATAGCCACCTCCAATCAGGGGTCATTCAAGCCCATAACTTCACCCTCCAGAAGTATAGAGTCGTGCAAGGCACCCTTCCTTTCATTTCATCACTTCTTCATCCCGTTCTTAGGGAGAAACTCAAAAGAGCTCTCTCGGGCAGATTTCTGTGTCTTTTTGCGTGGAGCTTTTCAACCCTTTGTAAGTATTTTCGTATGATTATTCCTCATAAAGGTTGTTTGTAGTTGAGTCTAGTTTCCGTTGATATATTATTTGTCTCATTTCATTCTCATTTTGTTGGTCAAAAGTATTTTTAACCATGGAAAGGTCATTTTGGGCGTGAAACTGGAGAGTATGTTATGTTTTGGAGTTTTTGACCAAGCTAATGGACATATCTTGGTCCGAGAAGTTTATGGAGTATTTTTAGCATGTGTTTATGAATGTTCATTGAGGTTTTATTGCATGAATAAAGCTTTTGATGATAGATTTCCTTAGATCTAGAAACTTGAAAACTGGAAGTGGGAAAACAGTTTCTGTTTTGGGAAAGTTTCAATATTTCGTGGTTTAATCTTATTCCAAAGGCTTTGATATTTCTATGTGATGATTCTAAGTATCTTATTTTCATGTTAGGATGTTAGTTTGTAGATATTTAGTATTATTTTCAAAGATATGATTTTTCTATGCAAGAAGATTTTGGTTAGGCCTAAGATTTGATGTTGTTGAGTTAGATCCATGTTTTATTGAGTTTTAGCCATGTGATTTTAAGTTTGATGGTTGGATCTTCTTTAGGATACATTTTTAAAACCATGTAATGTTTTAGTTTGAAGATCACATGTCTTTAACCCATGGGTCAAGAGATTTATCAAAGCTAGTTTAGAGAAAAGTTTTTGGTTTTAGACTAAGTGTAAAACCAAAAATTTCAAGTGTTGTTTTGTGATTTTTGATGACTTTTGTTTGATGATTTAAAGTATGGTTTATCTTAGGATGATGTTGTGAATATGTTAGAAGTAAGATTTGATTTTTTTTGAAATTCTTGGAGATGTTTTTATTAAGATTAAAATTTGTGATTTAAGGGTTTACTTTTGTTAAAAAGTTTGGATCTTTTTACAAAAAGTTTGGTATTGATGATTAGCTTTTTATTAATGGATATTTTAAGCGTGTTTTAAACTTAGGATGGAAAGATATTTGTTGCAAAGATTTGGTTTGATCATGAGTTTTTTTAAATTTGAAGGAATTGCAACAAATCAAGGGTATTATAGCCTATGTAAGTTTTTGACCTATAGAGTTTTAATAGTTGTGTTTGGTTTTATTTTTTTTCTAACTTGATATTTGATATTTTTTCTGACTTGATAAGATGTGAAATCCTTAAGTTAGGGGTAAAATTGTCATTTTCCTACATGTAGAGGGTAAAATGATAATTTTACTCTAAGTTGTCTCTTTTCACATTTCTAATTATTAGTAATAAAATTTCTAACTTTTAGAATACCCTCTTACAGTTCCTCGTGTTTCACGATTTATTCTCATAGAACGCGACGATCGAGATAAGTTAGGTCTTAACTTACTATCAGTTTACTGTGTATGTGTGATGGGTAAGGGAACTACAATTATATTCATATGTTGTTATATATGCCATGCCATGCCATGTCATTACATGTTTATTTGTTACATGAATTATTCTGTCATGAAATACTTATCTGTTACATAATATATTCTGTCACATGTTCCTATCTATTGCAAGTATGTCACATTACGTATGTCATCTGTTACATGTATGTCATGTCATGTAATATTTACTGTCATATGTTATGCCATGTTACGAAATATTTGTTGTCACATGTTATGTCATGTTACAAAATATTATCTGTTACACATATGCCATATTATGAAATGTTATCTATTACACTCATGTCTCAAAGTATGTTATGTCAATCATCTTACGTTCATGTCACGTTACGCTACGTCAGGACTTCTATCTTTTCGTATTCATGTCATCCTGTCTTGTCAGTCTTGTTAAGTTATTCATGTCAATCACGACTCTAAGCGTTAAGAAGGGATAATATCCTAGTGGAACTCCTTTGTTCATGCTGGAGTGTTTAAATAGGTGTGAAATTTCCTGGATTGATGAAGTACAGTCAACAGGTTGCGAATGGGGCCTAACTAACTGGTCACCGGAGCGCGCCAGGCACTAACACCGATGGAGTCATACTTTATTTTACGTGTGTTCATAGCAAGTGTGACACAAACAATTCGTGGGGCCACAACAACTGTGCAGCATACACTACGTGAGACACAGCAATTGTGACACGTAGAATACGTGGGGCCACAACAACTGTGGAGTACATATTAACGCACTCACAGCTGGTATAGATACTTGTGTTGTGATGCGGTAATCGGCAGGGACACGGCTTAAGGGGACCCGTGTAGCACCCGTATGGTCAATTAAATGATTAAGTCTATTGAATAAGATTCCAAGTTCATGTGTTTCACTTTCAAGTTATGTTTCACGTTATGTCATGTTCAAGTTTACGTTCATCTCAAGTTTCAAGTCTATGTTATGTTTCAAGTTCATGTTCATGTCAGGTTATGTTCACGTTCATGTTACGTTCAAGTTCACGTTTATGTTATGTCATGTTCACGTCCACGTCATATTTCAAGTTCACGTTTATGTTATGTTATGCTCAGGTTCATCTTATTTTTAAGTTCATGTTCAAGTTATGTATGTTCACATTTATACTATGTTTCAAGTCCAAGTTATGTTTCAGGTTCACGTTCATGCTATGTTGCTAGTCCATGTTGTGTTTTAAGTTTACGTACATGTTATGTCATGTCAAGCTAAGTTTCAGTTTCAGTTTAAGTTATGTCAGCTCATGTCATGTTCTGTCAAGTCACGTTATGCTTATTATTTAATGCCATGTTATGTCAAGTTATGCTATGTTATTATTGATTTTGATTATGAATTCATGATTTTACCGCCATGCATGCATCATTAACCTATATGGAAGTTTCTTGTTAACTTGCTGAGATTTGTAATCAAATCTCACCGTGGTAGTCCCAACTACCATTTCTCCCGAATGGTAGGCGATGTGTCAGGATCAGAGCAGGGAGCAGACATTGGCAGACTGGAGGAGGTTGACTAGACCCAACGCGAAGTTTGTAGCCTCTATAGTTAGGTCTCTGGATAGTATTCCGGCATCGTTAGTCGAGTTACGCGAGTTACTCAACGAACTTGCCTGATAGTGTATTTTGGCAATGTAAATATGAAGTCTGGTCTCCCATGTTTTGAGATTGCCGTCTACTGAGACCCATACTGTAATCGTGGATGTTTTATTTGTTAAGTATGAATGGATTACACTTTAATTATTTGGGATATTATAAGTTTGGTGCATAGTATTGCTCAAAAAAAAATTATCCACTGCGAATATTGCATAATGCTACATGCATGTTAGGAATATTGCATCTTATATGTCATGAACGGGGGCAGGTAACCTTGTGTTGCATGTCCCGACGCTTCGGATGTCCATCCGATCCCAAGCGGAATCTGGGGGCGTCACAAGAGAGCTATCACCTCTCCTCTTCCCAGCACCTGGAACTTTTCCAGTAACAAAAGGATGAAGGGACTTTGCTTCCCTTGTTTTCCTTTTCCACGTGGACCCTCTGGTGTTAGGACCTGCTCCCTTCCCATCTTGCTTTGAGGAATTGGTAGGCTCAGGATCCCCTTCTGTCACATTGGATTTTGTTGCCACTCTACTATGACCTTGTGATTCTGTTTTGGGATTCTCGAGTTCCATAAAGCTATCTCTTGTTTCTTCTCCTAAGCCACTGTTAACTGTAGATAAGCGAGTACTTCTTTCCGTAGATCCCATCATGGGGTTGATAGGCTTTACAGCTTTTACCCCACTGTCACCTGCCTCCCCCTTGGGTTGACTCCTTTCCTTCACTAATTCTTCAAGGGACCTTCTTGTCTGCTTCTTTTGTTGCTACTGCTACGCCTTTGACTTCAGCCTCTTGACTCCATTGTTGATGGTTGTTTTCAGCGGCACCACCATACTTCCTACCATCAAAGATATTTGTGTACATTGGTTGAGCCCGTAGCCAGGGGCCATAGTGTTCGAGCTTTACTCCTTCCTTTCTGAGCTCATTTTTCTGCCTGTTGCACCCCTTGCCTTGATGATATAATGTACCACACTGGAAGCAAAAGGCTTGTAGCCTCTCGTATTTAAAGGAGATCCAGTGTTCTTTCCCTTCATAGCTCAGCCATCTTCCTCTCATTAAGGGTCTATGGATGTTAATTGCCACCCGCACTCGAAGGCATTTTCCCCAAGCTAATCCATCAGCCTCTGTATCCACCCTAATGACATGTCCAATGGAAGCTCCAAATTGCAATCCCACCTCTTCATTCATGGTTGCCAGAGGCAGGTTGTGGAGCTGAACCCAGAATGGTTCAAACTTGAACTACATGGAGTTGATAGCCACGGTTTCATCCACCTCTTGGATAGTCTAGGTGCCTGTCGAAAAACCATAGATGTCCACTGAGAACCTTCTCTTTATCAGTCACAAGTTGGAACTCGATTAAGAATAGTTGTTCACCCACGTCCTTGAATCGGACCTAGCTGTCTAGCCTCCAAACTTGAGACATAGTCTTTCGGAATGCTTCATTGTTTACACCTTTTTCCGACAGAACTCTACTCAATATGCAATGGTTGCCTTGAAACTTCTTCTCTACCTCATGAGGAACTTGATAAATGGAACTCTCCTCAAATGATAGATTAATCCTCTCCCATCTCCTTGATAGTTCTTCCTCATCAAGAGCCATTGCACCCTCCAACTCACCTCCCACTACGTAGGAGACTCACACCCTTGCTAAGGAAGGGTACACCACCTTACTCTTTCTCGCTAGCGAGAGAGAAGTGAAGGACCACGTATTCGTGGAGGCCATATTTGTTGGGCCAAGCTTTTGTGGTCAAAACTGACCAACAAGCCTTAAAGTTTCTGTTAGAGGTCAAATCTGACCAACAAGCCTTAAAGTTTCTGTTAGAGCAGAAAGTGGGGACAACAGCCCAACAAAAGTGGGTTACTAAGCTAATGGGCTATGATTTCACAATTGAGTTCAAAAAAGGGCAGGAAAACAAGGTGGCAGATGCCTTATCTAGAAGGTTCGAGGGTTCTGTTGAAGAAGAAGGATTATTAGCAGTCATTTCATTTCCCAAGGCTGAATGGATTGGGGAACTGAAACAGAGCTATAGCTCTGCACCTGACTTGTTGGATTTAATCCAGAAGATTGAGGATCTCCAACTAGTTCCTAAAGGGTACACAGTGCAGCAGGGGCTGCTGCTCAAGAAGGGGAGGGTGGTCATAGCCTCTAATTCTAAGTTTAAAGCCAAGGTTCTACAGTTTATACACAGTGATCCAGTTGCAGGTCACTTAAGGTTTCTTAAAACCTATCAACGAGCCAAAAGAGATTTCTTTTGGCATGGCATGAAAAAGGACATCAAGGACTTGGTCAAGTTCTGTGATGTGTGCCAGATCAACAAAACAGAAAATGTCTATCCTGCAGGTCTTTTACAACCACTGTCCATTCCTGAACAAGCTTGGCAGGAAATTTCTATGGACTTTGTGGAGGGTCTTCCTTCATCTAAGGGGCCCAATTTCATCTTGGTGGTTATTGACAGGCTCACAAAGTATGGCCATTTCATGAGCCTGTCACATCCGTATTCAGCCACTGATGTAGCTCATGTGTTTTTTAAGGACTACATGGTTTTCCAAGAGCCATTACCTAAGACAGGGACCCTATTTTCTTAAGTGCCTTCTGGAAGACCCTGTTTGCATTATAGGGAACATCACTAAACTACAGCTCGGCTTACCATCCCCAAAGTGATGGCCAAACCGAGGTCTTGAACAAGGCAATGGAAGGGTATCTTAGGTGTTACGTGGGAACCAAAACTTAACAATGGGCACAGTGGTTGACCCTTGCAAAGATGTCACCTTTCGAGGCCCTACACGGGTATCAACCCCTTAAGCTCACATCCTATGTCTCGGGGACCACTGCTAATGACTCAATTGACAAGTTACTCCAGTCCAGAGAAGAGATCAAGCATATACTCAAAGAAAATCTCAACTTTGCCCAGCAAAGAACGAAGAAATACGCAGAGTTGTATAGAACGAAAAGGGAGTTCGAAGTAGGGCAATGGGTTTACCTCATATTGCAACCCTACCGCCAGAAATCAGTGGCGATGAGGCACAATCACAAACTATCCCCCAGCTTTTACAGACCCTTTCGGGTGGCGCAACGACTAGGGACAGTGGCTTACCATCTGGAGCTGCCACCAGAGTCAAGGATCCACCGTGTCTTCCACGTGTCTTGCCTCAAACGCAAGCTAGGTGCCCAGATCAATCCACTGCCGTCGTTGCCTCCTGTCAACGACCATGGGGAAGTGAAGCTGGAACCGGAAGCAGTGCTGGATTGCCGTGTGAGTCGCCATGGAAATTGACCTAGAACAGAGGTTTTGGTCAAGCGGCACTGGATCTCTGAAGAGGAAAATTCGTGGGAGGGCTTGAAGAAGCTTCAGGAGGAATACCCCCACCTAGGGGGCCAGGTTCTCTAAGTGGGGTGGGTTGTTATGAAGCCCACGGGCTGAAAACCAGAAGGAGATGAGTTCGGGCCAAAAGTGACTTAGCATGGACCAGGCCCAGGAAGGAAGATAGAATGTTGTGTTTGATGAAGCTATTAGAGACATCTGTAAAGAACGAAAAGTTGTTATTTCCATGTTGTCTATTTACGTTTATGCACCTGCTTTACATTAGTTAGTTTTACACCTGTAAGCCATTCATTGGCTGAGTTAGTTATTTTCTCTGACAAAGATTCTAGAAAAGGGAGGAGGTAGTGGAATGGTTTCCATTATTTGGAAAATTGTAAGAATTGGACGTCTGTTCATGGAGGTTTGGTGTTCCTCGAAAATGCCCATTTAAAGTGAATGAATCATGTCATTCTCTTCTATTTGCTCTACTTACATTGCTATTACATTTATATGAAAATTCATTACAACCTCCAATTAGATAGTATATCTCCATCTGGCCTATCAAAGTCGGATATGAATCAGTATTTTAATTTTGAATAGAGGAATTCTACTCGTCAGCCACTATTCACTCTCACATCCCACACCTATAACTTTCTTTTTCATAGAGTGTGAGGGTGTTTTTTATAGGATGTGAGGTGTGGGATAGTCATAAATAGTGGCTGATGAGAACAATTTTTCTTTTAAATAATTATATTCTTTATATTAGCTATCATTTTTAATTTTTACATCTTTTTATATTTCATTTGTGTGTGTATATATATATATCTATTACTATATATAAAAGCAGAGTCCAATAATGTCAACATGGCATTCTACCTATAAAGGTAGGTATTTTACTCATTAAATTTGAAATGTTATATTTATGAAGCAGTAAATCTTTTAGAAGCAATCTTTTATTATGAACCACTGTAACTTTTAAACGGAGTCTTATAATTCTGACGTGACATTCTACCTATAAAAGTAGGCATTCTACCCATTAAATTTGAAGTGTTATGTTTATAAGGCGGTAAATATTTTAAAAGCAATGTTTTGTCATTATGAACCATTGTAACTTTTAAGTTTCATTTCTTTTCTTACATATAAAAATATAAACCGATTCAAAACTCCACTCAAAAGCATTAATTCAACATTTATATTGTTTTGTATTTTAAGCGGAGTCATATGATTCCGATGTGGCATTCTACCCACATAAGTATGCATTTTACCCATTAAACTTGAAATGTTATGTTTATAAAGCAGTAATCATTTTAAAAGCAATGTTTCATTATGAACTATTGTAACTTTTAAGTTTCATTTCTTTTCTTACATATAAAGATATAAACCGATTCAAGTCTCCACTCAAAAGTACTATATCAACTTTTATATTGTTTCTTCAAATAAATCGCCCTATAAATCGTTTCGAATTTTTCCACTACAAAATCCGGTCTCTCTCTAAATCTCTCCCCCTCATACACAACAATCCACGCATTGCGTGGATTATAGGCTCGTAAGAATAATTTTAAATAAAATGTTTTACACCACACACCATCCACATGATATAATTTGATTTTTTTTTTAATTGAAGAGTGGGCAATCACCTGTCCAGTAGTGACTCCCTCCTGAATTTATTAAAAAAACGCTCACTTATGGCGGAGGAAAATTGTAGAAACAAAAACAAGGACCTTAAAAGAAAACAACAAAGAAACCAAACCCAGAAAATACTCTAAACATGCCTATGAACAAAACGAAATTAATTTCTTAACAAAGGCGAGGCAGAAACATCCAATCGTAGCAAGCTTCTAAGGACCCAAGGCAAAATCAACACTAATGTAGTTCACCATTAGCATCTTCTTGAGCCAACCTATCCACCACTTTGTTACCAAGAGAAAAAATTATTTTTCCTATGCCTACTTTGAGAGTGACATATTGCCCGCCCATGCGAGTCAAACTCACCTTCATAGTATATAGATCCAAAATTTCCCCCTCAACCAATCAATTTTTTACTCTACTTTTTAAAGCCACAACACCCCTAATGTAATCATTGTGAGGAATTAGAGAAACGAGCAAGCACCCGAGAAGAGCTTCTGATTTTAACAAAACTTTTCTTCTTATATTTCCTTTTACCTTCTTTGAACTCAGATTCTGTCATGTAATCTTTATCTAGAGGGAAAACTTCAGGATAAAATTCTGGTTCCTGTTCAGAAACAGTGTCCTCGGCAAATGATAACTCCTCATCTGATTCATCATCCGAAGCCATGGCATCCATCTCACCCTCCTGATCTACAAACGGGAGAATAGGCTCTCTCTCAACTGATACACAGGCAGCAGAACCCGAAAACACTATACCAGGAGGTTGATCTGGCCTTAAGATATCTGCTATCACAGAAGGCACAGCATTATCCGAAACAACCGCCTCCTCACTGGGTCCCAAAATCCCTACAATATCCAAGCTTATAGCAGTAGTAGGAATTTGTGACTCCCCTTCAAACTAAGCTACTTGCGTCATAGGCACGTTTGCTCCCTCATCTTTCTGTGCAAAAACCCCCATTGGATCAATGACAGCAACCTCATGAAATTCACTTGGAACCACAACATCACTCGGTACCATGGTGTCAATTGAAATCTCAACTCCACTCAGTCCTGTCTCAGGAGCAGCGTCAGGACCCATCTCAGTAACCTTATCAAGAGCTACATTCGATTCTTTCTGCCCATTCTTCCCTACTCGTATCTTTCCCATCTTTCCCATTTGATCTGCCCCGACAGGTCTTTGAATTGTGGCCTTGCCTTCGGCACTTACAGCAGTAGGCAAGAAGTGTTTCAAAGATGACTTCTTGCTTTCTACTAGATGGTAAGCCCGGTGCTCCAATCCAGAAGTGAGAGATAGGTTCTTTGGCCGCATCAACCTCAACACACAGCCGTGCCCCATCCGTTCGCGTGGCACAACACGTCGGATTATCCCGACGGATGAAAGTGCCGATAAGAGCCATAAAGATACTCAAGAACGCTACACTATAAAAGTTTGGAGGTAGACCCGGGAGGTAGATCCAAACCGGTACCCGTGAAGGTTCATCCTCATCCTTGAATTTCGGTGTCCATCTAAACACCCGGTAGAAAATCTCATTTATCTCACAGACTTCTCTCAATAAAACCTTCGTGAAGTCAACCTCGTTGATCATCTGAACCAATACATTTCTTGGCCTTCTCATGGAAGAGACAACCGGGGTAGAAGAAAGGCCCCAGCGGTTATGTATAAACGAACGCACAGCATCAAAGGATGGGCGCTTCTTCAGGAACTTCATAACCACCGAATAACGAAATGGTTCTGCAGACTTTGTGATCTCTTCACGTGAAAACTGGAAATATATTTTGCCGTCCAGCACCTTTGGAGCTCTGTTTTGAAGCACCATCTCAGGGATGGGCTGGGGGACAGTGGCAACCAAATCGGCAAAAGAAGGCCGACTGGAGCCACCAGCTACAGCTGCCATGCAGCTAGCCGTGGAACCCCACGCAAGAAGCAGTCCTAATAAGCACTATCTTGATTCTTGAATGAACTGGAGATCATTCTTGGAGAGAATAATTAAACGTAATGCCTTGAAACAAACATGATATAATTTGATTATATATATAATTAAATGAGTTATTCTTTTATCAAGCCAGTGTATAGAGCACTCCATTCACATAATTTAAATGGTAAGATTTAATTCGTAATAGTTAAATTTTAAAATCTATCCTTCAAATCAAATTATGTCATGTAATCTACACATCGGCTTGATAATAAAAATTTTCATAAATAAATATTAGCTTACGTAATATTCTTACCTCTCTTCCATCTTGACTTTTAAATTGACTAATTTTATTGTTTGTTTTCTACTTTGTTAAAATATTTTTAAAATGAAAAAATTTGTAAATTGACTAGTTTTCTTTTTGTATTAATTAATTATAATGACTTCATATAGAAGTTTCAACAAACTAATTTTCGTGTACTTGACCATTCAAAACAAAGTTTTTCTCCATGTGAATGCTCGATCCACTACAACAAAATTTGGTTTTTGGGACATTTTTGTTTGGAATGAAATGAAAATCGTCCAAAAAAAATGCGATATAGGGACGAAATTTAGAGTTCGTTCCAAAAAAAATTGAAACATGTTGACCGTTCAAACACGTTTGAATGGTATATGTAGGGACGATAAATTTTGTCCCTAATAAAATAGCAGTTCAAACGTGGTAAAGAAATTGGCAGGTTAAGCGTGGGAATTCTATTTTACATTCGAACACACCACTTTACCATTCGAACATGTAGATCATCAATGTTCGAACACAGATAACAAAGTTCGAGCGGTTATTTTTCATTAGAATGGTATATTTGTTGTTCGAACGCTAACATTAATTTTAATTAAAGAATATATAAAAGAAATCAACAATTAATTTTTTTTTAAAAAAAGATTTAATTCAAAATTGATTAAATTTACCAAACATCACATATTGTCCATACCAGAAATAAAAGAAAATATAAATTAAAAATACAAAATACTAAGATCCTAAGTTTCTATACACATCCTCGACTGAAACTAGGCGTGCCTCTATCTATGTTAGTCGAATACAGATCGTCTCCTACCTCTTAGACAGGAGCTTAATCTCCGTACATAACTCGAAGAAGGCAATCTGGATCTCTGTATGCACTACAATGACTATCTCTGAAGTATGTGCGTGGATCTCTGCATGCACTATATCAACAATCTGGTCATGAGTAATAGTGCGTGAGGCCTCAAACTATGTGGATGTCTGACCGGCCGATACTCCATGATCTGTTGGGTGTGCGTCTCCAGCCCGAGTATCGACCGGCTCGTCCATAAGAGCATGACGACGAAGTCTCGAGTGCCCTGTGCTCCGTGACAGGGTGGAGGAGTTGATCGATCCAATCTGCTCCCGGATATGCTCGGAAATATCTGGCAAGACCCTGGCCTGTAGTAGAAATTGCGTGATGAAGATCCCAAAAAGCAAAATATATGTCGTAATATATGAGGCCTCCGATCGAATCCTACTAAATATATAGCCCACTATGTCAATAGGCACCATACGAGCAATCTGTATCATAAACTTCGCCCGATCAATGCCAACCTCTGTCTTGTGCTGCCACGGATCAATATTGTTGGCAATGATCAAGTCCATGATCTTGAAGAAAGAAGATAAATCAGCATGTTTGATGCTCTTCATCCCATCATAGGGAACAGCATTTGGACCAACAACCAATGTCTGACCTCATGATCCGCGAGGCCATCGATCTCATCACTATCAAAGCTCTCGTCCTTAGTCGTTTCCCTGTCAGTTGTAGACTCCTTGGGCACCACGTTCGGATATGCAGTCCTCAAACGTTAGATCCCGATGAAATCAGCAAGTCTGTCTGCTGAAAATATAAATGTTGCTCCCCATATAGTGATTGCATATGCATTATCAGATCTTGACTAGAGCCACCGAGCGCTCAATAAAGCTCAGTGACGATGTCAATATATGAGGTGAGGTGGAACGCCTCATCCTAGCAGTCTAGAATCGATGTCCAATCACGCTCCATGAAGACGAATACTAAGGAACTCCCTTCCTAGAGAAGTTCTTGAAATTCAAAGATCTTCACCTGACGTTACAATAACACTATCTTGTTTGTGAATGCATCGCCAATGGTACTAGCGGAGGCTTCCAGCCTTGACCTGCTACGCTTCCTTCCCATAGAAGACATTTTCAACCTGAAATTTGAATAACAAAATTAAGAAAAATGAGTTATAAAGTATCAAATATAAAATAGTGACAAAATTATATAATGACTAAAATAATTTAAAAGTTTTTTACTCTTAAGCATTCGATCGAATTATGAGTTTGAATGCCACAATGCAATTTAAATTAACTATTCGCACAATGTTACATATGTTTGAATGGTACCAAAAGTGTTTAAATGGTTTCCCAACCATTTGAAATTAAAAATTGTCAGTAATACATTCGAAGGCGTTCGAACAACTTCGAACATCATTTTTACGATTCGAACACCATCATAATAGATGGTCGAACGATATACTAACCGTTTCAAATTCTGACCCTTGAGCTCTAACCATTCAAACGTGTTTAAAACGGAATCTAGATCAAGCTCAGCAAGGGCTGAGTCAACTCAGTGGCCATTGAAATGAAAGGAATCCACTGATTCCTTTCGTTTCTTCCACAAATAATACATACACAAGGTCGGAAATTGATATGTGTTTTCTAGCTCTAGGATACTAAATCTATAAATGATATGAGTTTTTTAATGATTTTTAAAACTAAATCAAAATAACAAAAAAAAAAAACATTTAAATGGTACCTTTTGAATAGTTATACTGTTGGTTGACGGTAGCAGTGATATGGCATGAGTTCGATTCGTTTTTGAGTTTTGAATGTATAAAACGACAAATTTTCAATTGATCAAAGAACCAGGCGCCTCTTATAGTGTAGCACCATTCGAACGCATTTATGCAGCAGTCGAACATACGTTTGAGTGTTAAATTCTTTTGTTCGAACGGTTTTCTGTTCAATTGGGTGTTCGAACATTAGTGTCCCTCAATTTGCATATTGCATTTTTTTTAACTCATTTCAAATATAATATAGTAATATATACTATACTAATAACTATATATTATATAATAATATATATACTATATCGAACATGTGTGCCCCTCAATCACGATATAATAGAATTATACACTATATAACTATGTATTATATAGTAATACTATAGTTTTAGTAATACTATAGTGTGGAAAGTTATTTTCTAGAGAAAAATGCAGCATAATTCCAGGGAAGTGAAGTGCATGGTGGGTATTCATTCTTGAAGAGTCTGCTCTCAACTGTTTTTTTGTGAAAGCGATTGAGGAGGAGTAGGGTCAGTACTTTTTGTTTTGATGGAGGAGGTTGGAAGAGTATCTATTCACGGTGGTGGGTAGAGTGGTGGTATGGAGGAGATGGAGGGATGGGCACATATGAAGCTAACTGAGGAGGAAAAATGTCTGATCGTGGTGGAAATGGGGGAATAGAAACAGATGAAGGAAAAATAGATACAGAGTGTTCTGGGGAAGATTTTTTCTGAACGAAGGATCTGGAGGGAGATAGTGAAGACAACAATGGAAAAGATATGGAAGGTGGGGAAGCCGATGGAGTTTAGGGAAATTGGAACGAATTGTTTTGTCATTACCTTTGCTAAATCTAGTGACAAGAACAAAGTTTGGATGGATGCCCTTGGTTGTTCGATAATTTTCTGTTTGTATTAAAGAATTTTGATGGGAAGACTCAAACGAGTACACTAGATTTTGATGAAGAATGTTTTTGGATCCAGATGCATAATTTACCTCTGGGATTCATGAATCAGGGGATGGGTAAACAGATAGGTGGTACGATCAGGAAAGTCATAGAGGTTGATGTGCAGGAAGATGGTTTGGCCTGGGGGAGGACGTTAAGAGTAAAGATAGAATGTAAAGTCAAAACACCTTTTGCCAGGGGAATAACAGTGAAGATGGGAGGGGAGCGACTCTGGATCCCTTTTCAATATGAGAAACTACCAAGAATTTGCTTCAATTGCAGGAAGATAGTGCATGATGCTCAGGAATGCACAAATGAAGAATTGGGTGAGAAACAATATGGCCCATGGCTAAGAGAAATAGTTGATAACCAAATAAGGCCAGTGAGGAAGGGGAATCAAAGACAGGATATTGAAGGTGAGAATACTAATGATGGTCTAAATTCATCTGTTGGTTTGAGAGAGAACTCGGGGGAAGAAGAGGGAGTGAAGGGAATGCAAGGTGTTGAAGGGGTGAGGGATAAAAGAGAAGGGATTGTAAGGGATTTGGAGGTAGGGGGAGAGGAAAGAACAGAGAAGGGTGGGGATCCCATTGGGATAGAGAGAGTGGAAGGGAGTGAGGAGGTTGGCAGCTTAGGTGTTTGTATTAAAGCCACTTTGAGCCCAGAGGCAATGTTAATTACAGAGGTACAAGGAGTTGAGAGGGGGGTTTTGTTGGAAGGTGAGGATGTGGTCACGGAGAGAAGGGACCAGAGAACTATAAAAGAGAGTAAAAAGAGTAGCTGGAAGAGAAGAGCAAGGGGGAGATCTAGCAGTGGTGAAATATTATCTGCAGCCACGGGAACAAAACGCACTATTGATGAGAAAGAAGGGAAGAATGTGGGGAAGGGTGGTGAGAAAAAAACTAGAAGAGAGGAAATAAAAGATAGCTAATAGAAAGTGTACCTGAGGAGATGATTAGTTGTCATTCAGGACAAACTTTGTACTAGCTGATAGTGAATATAAAAGTATGGTTATTTTAAAAAAAAAAACTATAGTGTTAGTGTTAGTAATACTATAATGTTAGTGTTAGTAATTTAATAATACAATAGTGTTAGTGTTAGTGTTAGTAATACTATAGACTATCGTGTTAGTAACACTATATTGTTAGTGTTAGTAATACTAGAGTGTTAATATTACTATAGACTATAGTATTAGTAAGACTATAGTGTTAGTAGCTGCCTTTCTCTTACGTGGTAGGGTGGCTTTTGCTCTGCTAGTGCTGGAGGGATTTTAAGTGTGGCATGACAGTTGCCGAGGCCCTTCATGGTGCCTTGGCTCCAACGGGAAGACATAGATCTTTTGCAGACGTGGTAAATCAAATTCCTCAGCCGATCCTAGAGGTTGAGATTCCGTTAAGACCTTTGAAGATCTTCGAGGGGGTGCCATATGTGTTTTTCTCAAAAGGGGAGTTAGATCTATCTGCCCAACCCTTCAAGTTTTCTCTAGTGATGAAATTCCTGTGACAAAGACCTTCACTAGATATCATTAGCGCCTTCATTCGAAGTCAATGGGGTTTGGATTCACAGCCAGTGGTGTCTGCCATGATTAAGGCCAAGTATGTCTTTGTCCGAATTTCCAATGAATCTGATTTCATTAAAGCTTTTTCGAGAAAAATTTGTGATGTAGAAGGGGTGACTTATCGAAGTTTCCAATGGAATTCAGAGTTTAAGGAAGAAAACGAGTCTTCCTTGGTACCGGTTGGATCACTTCACCAAGTCTTCCTCCGAATTATTATCATGAGGTTTTTCTACGGAATATTACAATGCCTCTGGGTCAGTTTATTCGAAGGGACAATAGCACAAGATGTGCAACTCGAACAAATGGAGCACGGGTTTGTATTAAAATGGACGCTACCAAAACTTCGCTTGAGTCACTCCCGATAGGCATGCCCCATCAAGCTTCTAGCCGATTACAAGAAGTAATCTATGAAAATCTCCCTGCATACTACTGTCGCTACAGAATGCAAGGCCACAATGAATTTACATATAAATGGGATGGAGGTTTGAAGAATGAAGATCGGCAGCAGGAAGAACGAGGAAGAGAGAAGAAATTTTGGGTAAGGAAAGAGGCTGGTAAAACAAAAGAGGATGGGCAGCAAGACAGGGCAGAGACAAGCATACCAGTTGAGGTTGTTGATCTAGAGGAGGGCCATTTGAACAAAAAGGATAGTATTGTGGAGGAAACAGGGGATGGAAGTTCAATAAAAAAAAATCAGAAGCACAAGGAGGGAAACGATGGAAATGCAGAAGAATTGAATATAGAGAAAGGCATGGGTATGGTGAAAGAGAAGGTGCAGGTATGCTCTGGATCTTTACTATAACAGCCGGGAATTAATATAAATACGGATGGTAGGAATGCTGTGGAAACAAATACCAAACATATTGTTGAATCAAGAGAAGTAGGGGAAGTGTCTGCAGAGGATGTATACGTACCCCAAACAATTTCAGAACCTTTTGGCTTTTTAGTGATGGTTGGAGAGACTCAATTTTCACATTCTGAAAAATATGATAAAATGGAGAAGGAAGTTGGTGTAGGTGACACTGTCTTGACCTTGGCTAGTTCTAAAGTGGTAGGGGTAGTGGAGGAAGGTGCAGGCTTAGGGCTTATGTCCGATGAAGAGGATTGTGATGAAATTTTGTGTGATGTGGTGCCGGTCAAAAGTCATATTCTGGTTAACAGCAATCGAGAGGTACAAGGGGAGCAAGACATGGGAATTTCAACTATTTAACATGAGGAGAAGGACCTAGTAGATGCTTATGTAACTGAAGTGTTGGGACAGTATGTAACCAAAGGTATGTTGCTTTGGTGGTAAGCTTTGGTTGTTCATCTCAAATGATCTCTGGTTATGTTGTGCTTAATAATAATCTCAAATGATCTTTGGTTGTTCATCCTAGACCCTTGGCCTCTATGGAGGCTTTTAATAGGTGTTTGGATAGGTGCGGCATTGTCGAACTTTCTAGCAGTGGACAACGCATGTCTTGGTGCAATGGGCATGAGGGACAGTCTCGTAGTTAGGTAAAGTTGGATAAGGCGTTGATAAACATGGAGTTCCATTCCCAATTTCCTTCAGCCCATTTTGAGTATTTGGTGAGGAAAACTTCAGACCACTGCCCCATGGTGATTAATTTTGCGAGAATGGAGGAATTGTATGGCCCACATCCTTTCAGGTTCTAGAATATGTGGGTTTCTCATGCAGATTTTTTGTCTTGTGTGAAAGAGGTTTGGATGTCTCCCGTTCACTCTAGCGATCTTTGGAAGCTTGCCAAAAAACTAAAGAAAACAAAACTGGCACTACGGGCTTGGAATAAGTCCGTTTTCGGACTGGTGGATTCTCACATTCGGGGTCTAGAGGAACGTGTGGAAACATTGGAACATCAACTTCAGGTGGGTTACTCTCAAGAGGTGGAAGGGGATTTTCTTGTGTCCAAAATTGAACTTGAAGTCTGGGAGGGTAGAGAAGAAATGAGGTTGGCTCAAATTGCCAAGAAAAAATGGTTACTTGAAGGTGATCAAAACAGCAAGTTCTATCATGCAGTTGTTAATCAAAGAAGATCTAAAAGTGTGATTTCTCAAATGAAGCTAGCTGATGGTCGTGTTTTGGGGAATCCAGAAGATTTTCATCTGGGTGCTGTTGAGTATTTTAGGGAGTTTCTTATTACTGAGAGTCCAGTCTTGAATCAGGTAGATCTTACACCTTTGTTGGGTTGTAGTGTTTCGATTGCAGAGAATAATGCACTTTGTATGGCTCCTTCTGAGGAAGAGGTCAAAGAAGCTCTCATCTCCATTCCAAGACACAGTAGTCCTAGCCCTGAAGGTTTTCGGCTCTACTTTCTCCCTTGCCTATTGGGATACTGTTAAAGCTGGCATTGTTGAGGTAGCAATAGATTTCTTTCATGGTGTGCGTTTGCCCAGGTATTTCTCTTCCTCTTATATTGTTTTAATTCCTAAAGTACAAGATCCCACTAGCTTTGATAAATTCTGCCCGATTAGTCTTTGTTCGTTGGGTTATAAAATTTTCTCAAAGATCATCGTCAAACGATTGACGCGGATTCTTCCTAATTTGATTTCTATGGAACAACGTGCGGTTGTACCTGGGCAGAGCATTTTTGAAAATATTACTCAGGGTTTTTTCAAACCTTCTCGTGGTTTGCGTTAGGGAGATCATTTGTCTCTTTACTTCTTTATTTCAATGGAGGAGGTGTTGACTAGGCTTTTGCGGAAAATTTTGATGAGGGTTGTATTAAAAGTTTTTACCATCCTACGGGTGCTCCTCTTATTTCTCACTTATTATATGCTGATGACCTTTTGGTCTTTGTCAATTGCAATAAGAGATCGGTGAAAAGGCTTATGGATACTTTGGGGATTTATGAGAATTGGTCAGGTCAATTAATGAGCAAAGAAAAATCAGCTTTCTTTCCTTCTAAGTTGATTAATGTTTCAAGGGTGCGTAGCCTGGTGAGAGTTACAGGTTTTAAGGTTGGTCAGTTTCCTTTATCTTATTTGGGGGTGCCTTTGGTGTTTGGTAGAATTACGACAAGAATTCTTGAACCTCTTGTGGAAAAAATTCGGAAGAAAGTGGCTGGTTGGAAGTTCAAACTACTCTCGCAGGGGGAATGTGTTATATTATTGCATCATGTATTATCTTCTATGGCAATCCATATTCTTGCTGTGATGAATGTCCCTTTGGTTTCCATTTAGAAAATTAATTTCTTATTGTCGACTCTCTTTTGGGGTAATGTTGATGGTTCGCCTAGATCAAAATGGAGAGCTTGGAGTAAGATTTGCAAACCAACTAGTGAGAAAGGCCTGGACATTAGAGATTAAAAAAAGGTCCAACGTGCGCTTCATATGAAAATGGCTTGGCGACTCCTTTCAGTGGATAATTTAGTCCCTTTTTTGTGCTAAGTATATTAAGCGGAAACATGTGTCTACTGCTAGTCCGAAGGGATCAAATTTCTGGAAGGCTATGATTTCTATTTTACTTGAGGTTCGTGAGAATGCTAAAGTGTTGGTTCGAGGCGGAAATTCATCTTTCTGGTATGATTGCTGGTTAGCTTCCGGGCCTCTCTTGGATATGGTAGATATTGCCCATAATCAAGATCTTAAAATTTAGGATTATTGGCTGAACAATAATTGAGATTTTGACATGTTGGTTGATTTGGTTGGGGAGAACATGGTAGCTCACATTGCTTCCAATATTGTGGCTGGTAAGGAGGGGGAGGATATTTTTATTTGGAAGCCTAATACTGATGGTAGTTTTTCTTCTTCTAGTGCCTGGGAGATCATTCAAGTTAAGGGTGAGTTGGTTCCTTGGATGGATTGGATATGGCATAGTAGTATCCCTAAGAAGATATCTATTTGTAATTGGAAAGCGAGGTTTAACTGCCTTGCCGTTGATGTACGAGTGCAACACAGGGGGATTGCTTTAGCATCTGGTTGTGATTGCTACAAGAGAAAATAGTGTGAAACTTTAGACCATGTGCTTTGTTCTGGGGATCTGGCTAGACAAGTTTGGGAGTTTTCTAGTATAACTTTCGGTGTTTCCTATATGCAAACTTTCACTTGGTGGGCTCGTGTTTCGTCTTGGTTTGCTTGTGCTAAAAGATCATCTATCAAAGGGATTTTGGTTGGTTTGGTGCCATGTTTGATTACTTGGAAACTTTGGCATAGCAAGTATAAGGCTAGGATGGAGGGACAACCTCAAAGTGTTCAGAGTGTTTGGTTTACTATTAAGTTCTGGTTACATAGGCTAGCGGGAGATATAAAAAAGACAGGGACTTTGTCTTTGGCTGAGGAGCATTTTCTTACGTCTCTTGACCTTAAGGTTGTGCCAATGTCAGTTAGGCCTCATAAACTGGTGGCCTGGCAAAAAGCACCTAAGGGGTGGTTTAAGTTAAACTATGATGATAGTTGTCGTGATGATTCGGGGAGTAGTGGTGGAGGTGGTGTGATTCGGATGAGACGAGGAAAGTTAAGGGAGCTTTTTCGGCTCATTTTGGGCTTGGTACCAATAATGAAGCCAATGTTAGGGCAGTTAGAGAAGGTATTGCTCTTTGTAACAATTATTATCGAGAGTGATTCCAAGTTGGTTGTGGATTCGCTCCGTAGTGGTAAGTGTACTATTTGGTATTTATGGAATTTTTGGGAGGATATGCTAAAAGATCATGAGGGGCTTAATGTTTTAGTTTTACATCAATTTCATGAGGGTAATCAAGCTGCAGATTTTCTAGCCTGTCAAGGTGAAAATGAGCATCATGTTTGTTATGAGGATGATCGGGAATTACCACGTTTATTGAAGGGTATTATTCGACTCGACAAACTGGGTTTACCACGTATTCATTTTTAGCCTTTTTTACATGGTTGATGCACCTTTGGTTTCATTTGTTTGGTTGTGTGTACTAACTTTGTTTTGTAGGTTGTTTATGATTTTATGTCTTTGCAGTGCTGTTTATTGATGTTTTCTGGACTAGATTGTTTTTTTTTTTTTTTTTTTTTTTTTTTTTTTTTTTTTTTT